>CM051261.1:46535879-47040879 GCA_027921565.1 Artemia sinica | reverse complement strand
ATGACATCATAAAATTCCTGTGAATATTTTTGAATTTTGAGTGCCTGAGTTTTATTCTAACATTTTTATTACTCCTTTTCAGATTGTTGTATCGCTGTTAAATAACAGGCCGTCAGCAAATGACTTTTTTAATTCGAGTGTGCTCCAAGAATGGACCAAAGCTACGAATATTCGACTTCGTTTCCTACGGGCCAAAACTCTATTTGGACAGCTCATGAACGCTCAGAAAAATGATCCAACTGTTACGAGACGAGTAAGTTTTTTTCTTGACATCAGGACCTTATCCAAGATTTAGAGGGGGAGGAGTAAAAACTGTATATCTAAGTCCATAGAACCATAATGTAAATTATTTCCCATAACATCGTGGATTTTATAGGTATTTGCCTCTTTGGAGATAAATTTCACACGTTTATGTATATGGCTCCTTTAAAGACACCTCCTTCCTAATTGAGCATTTGTCTCTATTTCTAGTTTAGTTGTTATCAAGTAATGTTTATTTGTTATCTAATTCCAGTTCATTTCATTATCAGTTCAGTTCAGTTCACTCACAAAGTTCAGTTTATTCAGTTTAGTAGTTATGTCATTATGTATTCGTCTGTATCTTCAATTTAGTAATTATCAAGTAGAGCAATGAGTTGATACTGCTAGAATACCCATTAAATATTTTAGAAATTAAGAGATGTCTATTGTTAATTTAGTGTTTATTAGAAACCCTAGAATTATAGTGGATATACTTTCAAAATCACTAGGTCATAAATCTGATTGCTGTCACGTGTACACAATGTCAATGTTAAATCATTGGCTGGGGTTATAAAAGGAGTGCTTGGGGGGGGGTCTGTAAAAGGAGTTTTTACTTTTTCTTCAGCCATTCTGTTGTCAAACACCGGGATTCTTACATAGTTTCACTCATTCTGGGGAGTAGGGTAAGCTAGGTAGGGTAAGTAGGGTAAGCTTGAACTTATTGGTAAGCTCGGTTGATATTGTTACTCAAGTAATTTAGTTTATATATAAAACTCAATCATTTGAAAAAAACAACGACATAAATGTATAGCTTGTGATTGAATCGAGGCTAATCGGAGGGTGTATACCTCAGAAACCATAAATCAGAATTTTTTTTTTATCTTTTCTTAAGGTCGTGCTTTGACAGTCAAATTCAGATTTATGTGGTATTGCTCATCAATTTATGTGTCAAAGGTCCTATTTCATGTTTTCAACTTTATTAAAATAATATTGCTTGTGCTGTATATTGCATTGTTTGGTATAGGCTACTACAACTATGCCAAGTAGACCTTGAGCTTTGACCTACACTTTTCATCCCAGTTAAGGCCAATAGAAGCGAAGACGCTTTGCAATTTTGACCAGCCGATAAAAAAATCATAAAATGGCTTGTAGGAACATAAGAGATGTGTCGTTTTGTTTTAAGCATGACAATATAATAGGGGGTAATTTCAACAAAATTACTTTAGCAACGATAAAGAGAAAAAGGCAATTATTTCATGTCTGGTTCCTTTTTTTAGTTTTTCTACTCAATTCGTGATATTAGCATTGGTGGCAGATGCGTGTGCAACGGCCACGCTAGCACTTGTGACGTCACTGATCCTAGGGAGCCATATAAGCTACTCTGTAACTGCCAGCACAATACTTGTGGTGCTCAATGCGAATATTGTTGCCCGGGATTTGTTCAAAAGAAATGGAAAACAATCAAAGGCTGGGAAACCTTTTGTCTGCGAACGTAAGTCTATTTCTAATTAGTTTATGTAACTACATATACTAGCAGCATGGAATACAATCTAGCTTTTCTTCTTTTTAGTACAATAAAAATTGAATTTGCTTGTGCCAGTTCTCGTTATAGAACTTATGTTTGATTAATGTCATCTCAAAATGGAATAAAAGATGAAATAAGATTGAAGTATTGTTAAATCATCAAACAACTGAACTATACGAAATTTATTTTGAAATATTTACGAGTTGGAAAAAAAGAAGAATCATAGTGTGAAACCTTGAATCTAAAAATAATGGGAAACTGATAATAGAGGAAATTCAAGTTCATCTCTATGGAAAAAAGAAGAAAGAAAGAAAAAACACGTCAGCTTGAAGTATAAGCAGAATCATGATAATTTTATAAACCTACTTAGAAATAGTAATTGTATTTATTTCAAGTTTTTTCATTTATTTGAAGTTTTTTCATTTATTTGAAGTTGTTTTTTATTTTGCTTCACATTAGTTGTAAGTTAAAAAAACAAAACATGTTTATGAAAGGGAATAACGTTTCAAGTCTGGGATTAAACATTTAAGTGAAATTCAAATTCCCATAAAATAAACTTAAGATTGTTTGAATCGTTTCAATTCTATTTGATACTGTTACACTTGTCAATGGTGCTAGTAGTTAGTTCTTTTAAAGCCACGTATATATAAAAAAAATAGCTTTAAAATGACCCCTCGAGTGATTTTTCAGTGCCTCACTAGTGGCGAAGAAAAAGAAAAAGGAGACACATTAGTGCATTCCCTGCCGAAAAGTGATTTTCCTTGTTCAAGGCGGAGTTGTAATTATTTTGAAAGGGGTTTTTGACCATGCTTATTCCAATGGTGCAATTTTTTCGATCCGACGCCATCTAATACCAGTTTCAAGAGTCTCAAGCTATTTTTCGAAATTTTCATAAAACATTTTTCGCAATGAACTTCACCATTAAGGTTAGCGAACAATTACAATCCCTGAATAAGCTTCAAATGGCGATTCTTCCTCACTTGACATTTTCTCGAACATTTTTTTTTAATTCTCGGATACCTAAGGGCTAGAGATCGCTCTTCCGATGCAACCATGATCTGCTTTAAAAAAAATACCTATAGACTTGACCTCAAATTTTAATCTATGGTTGAAATCAGTGGCAATGTTAGAGGAGAAGATGACAATCCAGTAAATTTAGTATAGAAATATTATTAATGACATTGGAAAGAAAATACAGTTTATTAGAGTCTGTAATTTCATAAGATGGCTAATATACAAATAAAGTTACCTCCATTAATCTTGGCTCATTCACTAGTCATTAGAAATTTACTCAGAAGAAGGGTGATACTTATGTCTGTAGAACATTGAGATATTCGTTATGTCAAATCACTTTAAGTGTCAAACGCTTGAACGTCAAACATTAAATGTCAAGTGTCAACTTTGTGAATGTGCCGTGGATGATGCTGCGCCTAAATGCTCTGGCAGTTTCGGTTAACTATGACTATTTTCCAAATAATTAACATGTCTTATGTATTTTTTCAATGCTCTTACCTCCCCTTTGACTTGAACAAGGCAGCTCTTCTGAAACAATATTGTATATACATGCCTGATCTTAAGGCTAGGTTTGTGAGCTTATGGTGTCCCAGAAAAAGAAAAACATACAGTTGACGGAGTAATTACGACATGTAATGACATATGTTAAACTTTGCGTATTATTCCATCTCTGTGAGTCGAGGTTTAGTTATAAAAGTTTGTTTCTTCTCCTTTCCCATTCATAAATTTCGAAGCTCGACTGGGGCCTTAATCACTGAAATCGATATGCTTTGTTTATCATTCAAGAATTTTAGAAATTTATTCAAGTTCATTAATTCTTCAATGATAGTAGTAATATTTATATCTTTTTTTTTTAGCTTGTAATTGTTTTGGACATTCTGACGAGTGTGAGTATGACGAAGAAATTGACAGAGAGAGAAGATCCCTTGATATTGAGGGTAATTATGAAGGCGGGGGCGTTTGTCAAAATTGTCGTGACAATACTGAAGGAATCAATTGTGACAGATGCAAATCTGGATATTTCAGACCTTATGGAAGGCTTTTAAATGCAACTGATGTTTGTGAACGTAAGTTTTCTCGTCTGGTTTATTATATTTGTTTAAAATGTCCTTCGCTCCTTTCTTACGTTTGTTTGGCTAAGGATTTTTCTTTATCAAGAGATAGTGTGCTGGAAGACTCGTATCGATTTTTGGGTGTCTATAGCTCATCCGTGAGGGTGTCCACCAGACTTCTGGGCTTTATCAAGAGATAGTGTGCTGGAAGACTCGTATCGATTTTTGGGTGTCTATAGCTCATCCGTGAGGGTGTCCACCAGACTTCTGGGCGGAGCTCCTTGCCCAAATATCTGGTTTGTCTTTACTTTGCTTCTTTTCCATTGGCTGAAAATCACCCTCGTTTTGGTTTCTTAATTACTTTTACTCTTTTTTTGTTGAACGTCAGTGAACTTAGAACGCATTAAACCTCATATGTCTCTTCATATACTGATGATTAAGCCCGTTTGTTTTCAAAGTATTTTAGTAAACAAAAAAGGCAAGGAAAAAAAAACACTTTAAATTCGTATTATACGCAGTGAACACAGAGTAAAAATTTATCGTGAAAAGCTGAAGGGGGTGCAACGGCCCCTCACATTTGGGATATTTTTTTTTAAGTTTTATTTCAAGATCAATCTCTAATTTCATGAAAAAAAATTTTGTCCTTTTTAAATTTATTGTGTAAATAAAATTGCTTCCATCAAATTCGCTAACTGTCACTCCCCTTCCCCTTTCATAGCATAGGTTTGAAAGAGGAATCTTCATTTTATCTTAACTAAAATGAATATAATTTTAAAACTTATTTTGACGTTGGAGGTTTTGGTAAACGAAGGATCATATTGTTTATTTGATTTATGTATGATTTCTCAGTTATTATGTAAATGAATTGGTTTGATTAAAGTGAAATGGGCTGCACCCATTTCTACTTATCAAAACTCAGCATTCTTTACAAGTTTGCTCAGCAAAATTTATGAAAACCTTATGCCATAAGGACAGTCTGCTATGATAAGTTGATGGGCGAAGAACCAAGTTATTTTTAGTTTAGTGAAATTTAAGGAGAGTAGAGTTTTAACTCATTTTTAGCTATATCTATGACCAGATTGTCATCAGGCTTGTCCGGATTCGGAAAATCTCGTAAGGAAAACCTCAATAAGTACACTAATTATGATATGTAATTTGAAGCCAGGCAGACCCAGCTGAATCGAAGCTTAGCCCTTAAAGGCATATTCTCTCCATTCCCCAGATAGCTGAGCTTGCAGAGTCACACCATTGACACCCACCACAAGCCAGGATTTGACATTGGTGAGGCCAGAAATCGAATCCATACCCTGAAGGACTTAGGAATCCAAGTCCATTGTGCCTTCCACTTAGTTAGGGTGGCTCGTAGGTGCGCGAATACAAATAAAACTTTAAAGATTAGTATGACGAACAAAAAATTGGACGTTTCATGATATTAGCTAGGACTATGGAGTAGGCATGGATAGTTTCTCATGTTAAGACCTTATTGGTGGAGTCCTGTGAGAGGAGAAACGGGCTCGGGATTAATTTGAGACTGTAATTTATTTGATATAGGATCCTAGACATCATTAATTCGAACTTTGTCTGATCGTGTATTATGGGACGCAACACCCATGTTCTTTTTTTAGATATCTGTTGTCTCTTTGACAATGGGGTAAAAAGAAAAAAAAAACTCTAGGAAGGTTAGGCCATATTTTACAGATTAAGGATAATAGATTGCCAAATATCATTGTTTTGACTATCCATCTGTGGTCAATTGAAATGCATGCCATCCCCAAATGGGATGGAAAAAGGTTATAAGAGAGAAAAAAAATGGAACTTTTTTGGAGGGGAATAAAGAGTCAAATTTGGAATAGATTTGGGTGGAAGAGGAGCTTGCGCAGGTGTGTTGGTCTGAGGCGGCTTGGTGTTGCAATGAGTTGTTAGTTCAAGTAGTAGTACTGTCTATCTAAATTTTGGCTTCCAGCTCTCTGGACCGATAGATTATATTCTGATTTGAAAAAAGGATATGATGAGATCTCAATGTGACTGATCAAGCGTCAAGGCTGTATCTAGTGAATAGCAAGCTGTACATGTGAATGTGCAGCGTCAATCCTGATAATAAATTATACAGAATGGATCGAAATCATTGATTCAGAATAACATTGTTTCATACATAGCTAAATGTGACCTAAAATACCACTCACATTATATTAATCTGGCTGGCCTTAAACTTTACTTGAAATGATGATAGTCCCAACGACGAAGTAGGAAAGAGTAACTATGATGATAATAGCCATGCAGATTGAGACGATGTCTGAAGTTAGGAATAAGATTCGACAATGACAGTAACATAATCGACAGTATAATGAAGTCTTGATAATGTGAATAACGTCGACAACGGTAACACCAGCGACGAAGTTGACGACCATGGTATTAGTGATGATCAATAATGGCAATTTCAGGGCTCAATGTCGTTTTTGTCGATGTCGTCATCGTTAATCAACAAATTCAGCATTGTTAAGTTCATTCTCAACACTGTCATCTTAAAATCTTTTTTTTTAGATTAATATTGTTTATTTGCTTTTATTTCCTTTTTAATTAATTTTTTTAATATTTTCCAAAAAATTGATTCAAAGATAAGTGAAGAGCCATATTAAAGCCTAAGATGAGCAGAAAGTTGTGACTGCTACTACAGTTTGTGACTACTACTAATACTTGCGACTACTGCTACTTCTTATGACTACTGCTACTAATCGCTACTACTGCCATTAGTTGCGACTACGATTACTACTTACGACTCTTAACTACTATTTACGACTACTACTAATACTTGTGACTACTACTAAAATTGCGAGTACTGTTACTGCTGCAACTATTGATTAAGTTGAAACTTTTAGGGAATATTGAGAGGGATTTGAACTAAACCAAAAGACACTGTATGCATCTGGGCTGTCAAGAAGGTATATCTACAATATATCAGAAATGGCTATGAGAATAAGCCAACTTAAAACCAAGTGTATTTAAAGTGTTTTTGTAATTTTACCATTGGAAAATGAAAACAAAAATAGTTATAAATCTGTAAAACCTTAAATCGCGGAGTTTCTAGAAATTGATGTTATTATATATTAAACATTCAGCTTATTTTCAGTAGTTCTTTCTAGTGATCTCAATTTTTTAGTTGATTTTTTTTATGTGTTTCGAAAAATTAAACTAGACTGTTCAAAGCAGATAAATGTTTGGAATAAAACACAAATACCGAAATAACCTTTAAAAGGATAGGAAAGAGGCGAGAGACAGTAGTGAATTTATGTGAATTTCTACTCGTTTTGAGATTTATTTTTCATCTATATCAGTATCCGTGATATTTTTGGTTATATAGTTATTTATTTTAACTTCTATTTGTTCTGGGCTTAATTCGTGGCTTTAAGAATCGAGTTGTAACTTTCAAGGATGTTTTTTTCCGGGGGGGGGGGCAAGTGTTTAAAAAATCAGTTAAAATAGGATTAAAAAGTTTTGCGCTGGAGGATTTTTTTTGCCAGGGATGGGGGATGGTAATGGCTGAAAATGTTATGTGTACCTTTCACCTGAAAGTGTTTGCGCTATAAGCCCCAATGATATTAGGATTTATTCACGTCTTAGTTGCGAGGAAAATCAAATGACAGTGTATGGTACGAGGCTATCAAAATATCGTATTTGCAATAATCTCTAAAATTGCTTGGGGTATCAAGTTGGAACTTGCAGAGACTTTTAGGGGGGGGGGGGAGGAAGTGGACCTCGGATTTTAGCTTTGGGAAGAAACAGAAATAAATCGAAAGAAACTGCATTCAGGTTATCAAAATGGTATATATACAACATTTCGTTAACAAGAGATGGAATTGAGCTGAAATTTTTGGAGTGTGGGGAGGGGGGCAAGGATATTTCATATTTTTACTTAGAAGGGGGCTGTGGGTGCCAAAGACTGTGTGTTTCCAATCTGCCTTATATTTTTCCTCTCCAATCAGCTTAAAAATGACATTCATAAGTTTTTTTGGTAAGTTGGACGCCTATGCAGAAAACAAATTTCAGATTAATTTTGCCCGTATCGATTTATTTTGCCTGAGAATTGTCCTAAACTTCTGTTTTTTTGTCTCTTGACAAAACTCTTGATCCCTTGGATATGGAATGAACAGAAAAAAACAAGTGGGTAAATAATACATGAAAGACATAGGTTTTTTTGCTTAGGCAGTGATACAGCGCTGCTTCTGATTACATTTAAAATTTTCATACTCATCTATACATGTATAAAATATAAATTTTATTGCTAGATGTATTGTGCTTCAGATGATCAGAGTAAGCCTATGACTATGTGTTTGTCACCTTCACAAGGAGAGAATGCTCCACATATGTAGATAGGTTTTGAAATCTGAACAGTTTCCCTTTTTTAGCTTGCGCGTGTTGAGTATTCTATTCCACCGGTAAATTATTTGCCCAGCAAAGATTTGTCCAAATCCATGGTAAATCTAAATTAATACAGTATTTCGATGTGTTATAACATTTTTCTTGGAGTTAGCTGGATGAGAAAGGCCTGCTATTTGCCTAGTCTTAACTCCCAGTTCATTCGATAGAAGATGTATGTGAAGCCTTCGATCGGAGAAATCAATTAATAGGTTTGATTGCATAATCCCTTCAGAGAAATGGATTCAGATGTTAAGCATGAAATACTCGTGTTCACTCATTCCTATGGTTATTGCCCTTAAGGTGATTAGAGTAGACATGTGCCCAAGTGTTTTTGACCTTGAAAAATGGTAGCACAAGGAGAGAATGCTCCACAGAAGGAGATGGGTTCTGGAAACTGAATAATTAAATTTTTTTTCTAGCTTGTGCGTGTGATGTTTTCTATTCCACCGGCAACTGTGCAGAAGGTTCTGGGAAGTGTGAATGTCGTAAGGAGTTTCAAGAGCCTGATTGTGACCGATGCTCGTTTGGCTATTTTGGTTATCCAGACTGCCGACCATGTGAATGCAGTATCAATGGCACACGAGTTCCTGTTTGCGAAGTTGGAGGTGGACAGTGTCCCTGTAAGGAGAATTATGCTGGCAAAGCTTGTGATCAGTGTGCTGAAGGATATTATAACTATCCTGAGTGTATTCGTAAGTGTTTTGTTATGTTCTATGAGCGTTTGATAAATTGAACTTTCAAAATTACGGTCGACCAAATCTAGACAAGTTGTTTTTGAGATACATGCAGACGGGTAAACAGTTGTAAGGTCAATTTGCAATATCTATTATGCTATCCGGTAAAAGTAAATTCAGTTTTGTTTAATTCAATGGTGCTTTGAAACGAATTCAGCTGTTTTTAAAGTACTTAGACCGAATTTTAAATACATTTTTAATAAGCCAAATATGGCTTAGGCCATGAATGCACTAAAAAAATACTGAGTTTCAGTTCTGTTAGGCCAACGGTACTTTGACATTATCAAATAGTGGACTTGTTCTGCGTCAGCCCTGGACATTCCAAATATTAAAATCTCATTACGTAGTATAATTGCTTGTTTTGTTTGTCTAGTATTGCGCTTATTGGTCTTTTTTATACTTGCTAGTTTATAATGGACAAGATGGGTGAACATTTAAGGTGCTGTATCCTCTTAAGGTCGGAAACTTTTCAGACAACCTTCATGTTTACCCAGGGGATATTAAATACTCTTGGAAAATAATTACCACTAAGCCATCATAAGGTGGAGGATCGGATCCAGGTTTTTATTAGAGGGGGGGGTGCAAAATAGGTTGATCTGATAAACTTGCGTTAGGAGCAAGTTTGATTAACGCAAACTTGAGTTAATTAAGTAAATTACACTGCTTTAGACTACGCTAAGAGGGGGGGGGGCCTCGCCCCCCTGAATTCGCCACTGATAAGGTGTCCTAGGAACCCAGGATTAAGAGAAGACTACTAATCGCATAAAAAAAGAAAATGAAGAGTTTAGCTGTAAGCCAACAATTTTCTGATATGATACAGGAATTTCAATGGCGGTATGAGCTCTCATAAGAATAAAAATTTGAATATTTTTGGAATGGAACCAGTTCAGGGCTGGCTTTCATAACAATAGCTTTTTTTATTGAGAATATTAGGGGAAAGAACACTGGATCGAAAGCTTGCCCAATCTCAAAGAGAGGGTATATCCGACTTTTAAAATTAGCTCTTCAGCTCAACTTGTTTTTAATTTAATTAGAGAAAATCTAATTATATAATTGTGATCCTTGCTGAATTGTAACTTATTTTGAACACCACCGTTCGAAGGCTATATTGTGTAGTTTTAATGGACTCAGGTGGCTGACCTGAGGTGATGAGTTGTCAGAAAAATAGCGGTAGCGTGTTAACCTGGTGAACAATGCAAATTTTGTGCCGTGCTTTGAGAAAAAGACGTAGGGCAATAATCCCAGTTTTTGGGCTGTCAGTATTTTAATGGTTTTTCTTGTTAGGATACGTTTTTTGGCTATTAGTTCAGAAGCATGCCTAAGATAGGCAGGACTTTTCTGTTAATGAATTAAAATCTTTGGATTAACTCTTTGACTGACCTCCTAACTTTTTTTGTACAGCAGCAAAAAAGCAGCAGCAGCAGAAGCAGCAAAAAAGTGCACCTTTTTTGCTACTAGACTTCTTCACAAAAGAGCTGCTTGGCTGAGAAATTCGTGATTATTCTCCTTTTTCCGAAAAACTTTCGAAGACTATGAAAAATCTTGACGTACTTTCTGAGTCCAGAAGGTACGTCTTAAACGTACTTTCTGAGTCCAGAACAAATAAAACAGGACATTAATTGAACATAACTCCTTTGCTTCTTTCAGAAACATTAAGTATTATTTTCTAAGCTATTATGGTTAAAATGAGGCTATTGAAATTTCATATTTGTATTTAGATTCCGCATTGTTTAGCATTCTATTTGAACCACTGTAACTCACTGTATATGCGACGCAACTGTTTCTGAATTCGATTGCTTTTTTAGGATATTTGTTTCTATCATTTGGTAGTCCAAGCTGGGGCCGTCGTGTTTCATAAAATCATGTCAATATTGTTGCACGGCTCGGTTTCTGTCATCTTATAACTATTGTGATAAACCGATTATTTCTTTTTTCAAACGCGACTGTAGAAAATACAACTACGAGTACTGATTCAGCCTACTCTCCTTCTCGAGGTGCGGTCGCGACACAAATTGGTCATGCATTTGTGGAAATATTATGCATATAGGCCTTTATTGCTCACTTATAATACACGATGAATTTGCGCTAAGTACATAAAATTTTTATTTAAGTTAACAACATTTTCATTATTAGATTTTATTTCACAATAAGAAAAGTACCTTCGAAAGGGGCCTGACCATCTTAACTGGCTTTATTTGAAACGTTTCGATAAAAATTTAATTTTCAACTTTTTTTAGCTTGTGAGTGCGACAGTCCAGGTTCTGTATCTGAAGCTTGCGAATTTACAACCGGTCAATGTGAATGCAGCCATAATTTTGCTGGTCGGACTTGCAACCAGTGTGAACATGGCTTTTTCAATTTCCCTGATTGTCAATGCAAGTTCTGTTCTACTTTTGTGTTTATCTCGTTGTTGTTTTTTTTTTTTTTTTTTTTTTTTTTTTTTTTTTTTTTTTTTTTTTTTTTTTTTTTTTTTTTAATCACATTGTTGTTTTCTATTCTATCAGAAAACAGCAACTTATGCATTGAAGCCTTATGCATATTTCTACCTTAATATACTTTGGGAAGGAGCGCTACAATCCCAAGGACAAAGAACACATATAGTATTTTTTTTTTAATATTAAAAAACTATTTAAAAGCTGTAAATTGTAAAAGTCACACGTCTCATGATTTTAGAAAATGTAATATTTTAGAGTTCAGATGCTAAGAATATGTATATTTCTTGTTTTTGTCGTAAATGTATTAAAGGAATATAACATTTCATTTTACTCTACTTTTTCATTTTAATTTTACTCTTTCATTTTGTAACATTTCGCTTTACTGTTTGGCTTAAGGGATATATATCAAATCAAGAATTTTTTTTTATTTTGAATAAAAATGGTGGCTCCATGAGTTTTTGGTTGATTTAAATTTCGAAAGTGATACCACAACGGACAGTTAAAATGAAAGCCGCAATTCTCTGCTAAAATTTTTTTCAGTAAAAAAGAAGTATAAAAGTACAAAATTGCAGAATTTTTATTGTATCCATTACCTTGAAAGCAGGCAAAAGAAAAAATATTTACCCATAAGCTTATATTCTACAAGGAAGTGGGTATATTGGGCTTCAAAAGCTTTTTTTCTCTATTTTGATCATCCGTGTGCTACATGATACCAGCTAAGAATTTGCTCATTTTGTCTAAAAACTGATTTTGTGTTTTTGTGGGCTACATGGCCATCGTTGAAATGAAAAACTGATATCAACTAAAAAAAACCTCCTATTTGTTATTTGGAATGAAAGTTGAAACGATGAGATACGAATAGAGAGCCTATTATATAGATTATATGGATTATATTAGATTATACAGATTATATTATATAGATATATAGATTATAGCAAAAACCTGATGAAACTCAATGGTTTGATTTTAACATTTATTGATACGTTTGGCTAGGTCTTTTAAAGGCTTTTTTTCTATATTGATCATCTGTGTGCTACGTAATACCAGCTAAGATTTTGCTGATTTTGTTGTTACGTGGCCATCGTTGAAATAAAAAACTGACATCAACTAAGGAAACCTATTTGTTATTTGAAATGAAAGTTGAAACGATAAAATATGAATAGAGAGCCAACATATAGATAATAGCAAAAAATGCTGATATTGAATTGTTTGATTTTGCCAATTATTTGATATGTTTGGAATGTTGATATGTTTGATATGTTTGGCTAGGGTGCATGATAGTGTAAATTTTTGAAGAGTGCCTAGTGACCCATTGTAAGGCAAACTGAAAAATTGTAATTCAAGAGGAAATGTATAATCAAACATTCAGTGAATACATCACAGAATTCAAGTATCCAATTTTTATCAAGATTGGAGCTAAATTTATTCCCTTTTATTGTAAAAGTTAAAAAATTCACATGCGAATGAAAATAATTCGCAAATAGAAAATGTAAATATACAAAATACTTCTAATAATTTAATTTTATCTTGGAACCGGTCAGAAACTGCATTTTTTTTTTCTTAGTGTAAATAAGCACGTTTTTGTGCAGTTACTTTCTGGATTTGATGAAAAAAAAAATGTTGACTTGTCTATTTAGCATTGATTAATAACAAGAAACTCTAATCTTCAGAATTTCAACTGTATTTTAGTCTGATATTAAAGTCATATTGATATGTTCAGTATCTTGTTTGCAATGTCTGTCGCTCTTTTTAATTTTTCCCTTATATCGTATTTTTTTTTCACTACTTGTTGTTTTTTCTTTTCCATTCTTTATCTTTTGTTTATTTTTCCTGCCCTTAAGCACCAAATTGCTGTGTTGTTTTATCAAATTTCCTTCATTTAGCAAAAAATACATGACTGGTGATGCAGTCTCTTGGTCTACTTAAATTTAAGATCAGTTTTGGTTTGATATTGATACATTTCGTATCTTAAGTGTATTGCCCTTTTCGTCTTCGATTTTTGTCTTGTTTTCTGTAGGTTTTGTTTTACTTTTCTCTTTTCAATTTGTAGTCTTTAGTCTAATTTCTTTCTCATTTTGTGATTGTTGAGTTACCAATAGATAGATAAATTAGCAACCAACATATTAATACAATCTTGGTACTGTTGTTGTTAATTATATGGACATTAATCTTCAAGAAAATAATTCTTTTCTGTATTATTTGGGGGAGGGGGCTGAAAATTTGGATTAATTTTCACGCATGCTATCAACTCTGAATTCATATATATCCTCAGTGTAGGACAGGATAATTTTCTTTCTTGTCACGAATAATATCCAGGGTCCTCTGTCCAAGATTTTTTAATTTTTTTTTATTTATTATTAAAATATACAGTAGTATAAATTTTCATGTCCATGTACATGCTTTTCAGCCATATGATTTTTGAAGCTTCTCCATGTCGTGTAATACTTCGACCATATAGGAGCTAAAGTTTCGACCATATAGGAGCACCTCTGAAATTGATTGAAAAATAGGTATTAAATAGGCACGTACATATTTTTTTTTGGGGGGGGGATGGGGAGGGGCAATAAAATATTATTTTATAATTTGAGTAACAAGTACCAAGAAATTCGCGAAAATATAGGATTTTGGAAGGAGAGCTTAAGCCCCAAGCTCCTTCGTACGTTCCCGGTTAAAAAAAACAAACAATATATTTTCACTTCTTGCGTTAAAAGTCACAATTTAAATGTGTGGCACTAGGCACCAGATAAGATAAGATTTTATTCATTATCAATACACATACAATAATACACTGTGCTAGTCCCCCCCCCCCAAAGGCTCCTTGACCGGTAATTAGGGGAGTATATACGGATCACAAACTCAGAGAACAATAGCCGATTACTTACTGAGTTTCTACGACTACTCCTTCAGAGGTTACAGATCACCGATTTTTTTTGTAATTACGCATGAACTAACTATTTAAAATGTGAGCAAAAATACATAAAAAAAGAAAACAACAAATAATAGATAAAGACTTGAGTACATTTTTACGCGAAACAAAATTTCTATTGAAATATACCCAATTTAACAAATTATCTCCTAGTTTCTGGTGAAATCCATCTTGTCTTAATCATATTAACATTTTCGTTTTTATTGCTTAGATTGTACATGTGATCCCCGAGGAACAACAGAAGAAATATGCGATAAAAATTCCGGGGAATGCCAGTGCAAGGAAGGCTATGATGGTGCAAGATGTGACCGATGCAAACCAGGATTCTTTGGATACCCAGACTGTAAACCATGTGATTGTCACGATGCAGGTAGTGCTGGGGCAGTTTGTTCACCGAACGGACAGTGCCCATGTTTACCAAACTACTCAGGAAGAGCTTGTGATAAGTGCAGCCCTGGGTACTTTAACTTTCCAGAATGTAAAAGTAAGTTCAGTTCATTTTCCAACATTACTTAAATTATAGAATGTACTTTCGTGATGTTTTTATTGATATAACCTTGTAATAGTCTAGTTCTAAGTCTTCATTTGAAAGGGATACAGCTTCGCAAATTATACAGCTTGAGCTAATGCTGGACAAGCAATGTTGAAACTGCTTTTTTGCTACAGAATAAGCGCATTAAAGAGCGTTGAACTTCAAAATTATACTTAGCTACTACAAACTAATAAACTAAAAAAAGTGTCCTCCGAAAACAAAATAAAATAAAGTGTTGTTAATTTGTTGACAAATTTTAGTGAAATACTAATCTTTGGTACATATAAAATATTGGAAAACCATTGAGTTTTTATCACAGAAATGACAGTTTTATCAAGAATGCCTAAAAACAATTTCATTATCATTGCGATGAAAAGAGGAACGTAAACAAACAAAATAAGGGAAAAAATGTGATGTTTTAACTTTATTAATTGAATTAATTTTAATTTATGATCTAAATCTTAGTAAAATTAATGGCACTAAAAGGGAATGTTTCTTTTTTCCTCAGCAAAACTCGTACCACCACAGAGGACCGTATATTTTGTTAAAAGGTTAAGAAAAAGTAAACCAATAATGTAAAACTATAGACTCCCCCTCCCCTTAGGACGAACAAAGAGCTAGCAAAACCTGAAACCTATTGAAGTGACAACACTGCTCAGTGCAAAGAAGTTGCACTTTTATGACATTTATGGTTATGACTTTATGAATTATAACCATTTATAAAGCTTGATTATAAAAGGTTTTATAGAAGTTTTAATATTATTCAGTGCGAGGCTCTGAAATTTAGGATCGTTTGTTAAATACAAGTTCATTATTTATTGTCGTTTTTATAATTACGTAAATATGTAGAATTTATTTACTCATGCAGCAAGGAAGAGATGCATAGGCAGGGATTAAGGCGCATGATAAACAAGGAAGCTGCTAAGTCTTCTTTAGGTTGTGAAGGTATTAATAATAGGACACTAGTTGCTCATTTTACGACCAAAAAATTCAGGGTATCAGTCATACCAGCATGTCCCTTTAAAACCGACAGATGAGATACTAGTGACTCAGGTGAATTTTAATTGCAGCTATTGAAACAAATAGATGGGATCCCATGTAGAAATATTTTCGTCATAATACATTAAATTGGGTATTTTTTCCAAGACCACACTGACTTTCTATGACGAACAAATAAACGTTAAAGGGGATAAGTCCATTTATAAGACAGTGAAAATAGATACAAAATTCTGGATATTTCGACCACATATACAGCGATCGTCATCAGCAGATATACTAAAGCATTAAAATTAATATATTTATACAGAGCATAATAATCTCTTCCGATTCATTCACTAGATTTGTCTGAGAGAGTTCAATAACTGGGTTTGTCCAAAGTCCTGAGATGTAAAATGTGTTCTTTAATATTTCCTAAATGTAGTTGAATTTCTAATTGAAGGTCGCACAATCTTCTTCGTCTTCTAATTGCAAAAGAAATGTTGTTGAATTTATAGTTATGTACTTGGTTGGCCATGTCTCCCCATATATACGACTATTTTTTACTGAATACCTTAAATTAGACATCCCCATTTGAACGTTTATTTGTTTGTCATAGAAAGTCAGTGTGATCTTGGAAAAAGGAAATAACTAATTTAAGGTATTATGTCGAAAATACGTCGTATATATGGGGAGAGTTGGGCGCATAGTTGCCCTCCAATCACTTTTGACTATTAAAAAGGGCACTAGCCGTTTGAATTTCCAATCGAATGAGCCTGTTTTGAAGTTTTTACGACAATGCCTTCTTTAAAAACTCTTATATGCCCCCAGGGCATAACTTAAAACCCTTGCCCTGAGGGTTGTGGGGGAGTGTCCTCCTGAAAAACACATTTTCTATCTGGAAATCAACTACGCTGAACAAAATGGCTATCTCAAAATTTTGATTGGATGTGTTGGGGGGAATGATGGGCTTGGGGGGTTTGGCTTGTTGGGCGCAACTCTATGGGAAAACATGACAAATGATGGGATCTTGGTAAACGACGCAGCATAACTATGAGCCCAGCTCTTAGTTCTTGTCAGGTTTGGTTGAGATCCGATACCACCTTCTGGTTAATGTTCTTATGAAAGAAATTAGGGACCCTTCAACCTTTGGATCTCCCGATAGAGGCTGGGCTAAGGCAGGGCTCTGAAATCACATTTTTAGGAAATTAGCTATTACTTCTTCTATATATTAAATTATATTAACCATTTAAATATGTAGGCTATGCAAAAAATTGGCCAAACAAAACTTTTTATTTAGGCAATTTATTTAGCTATAGTAACGTGCAAATGGTACTCTAACCAAGTCTACCCAAATTTGTTTTAAGTTATTTGTTTATTTGTCAGTAAGGGGATGTAGATGAAACTCCTGACAGAAAACGTTTCTGACAATTAGTTTGTTTCGCTGGTTCAAAACAAACTTATTTTCGTCGCTGCTTTCTATTTTTTAAATCCATTGCTTTTAAATATATAGATAAATATAACTGACTGAACGAAAATTGGTTGTGAGTAAAGCGCAAATGATAGTCTAGCCATGATGATACCAAGCACTATTTGCCGAGAGACAGAAGTTTAACCTATTTTGGCTCGAAAATTAAAACATATTTTTTTAATAGACATTTTTAAGCTGAATTCAAAAATTAGTCATAAATCTCACATCGCCTTCTTGGTAGGGTGTAAAGAGGAAGCTTTGAAAAGATTAGGATTGGGAAAAAGCTTATATAATTAAATATAAATACTATATAAATAAATATAAATATTAATAATTAAGTGTTTACGCTATATATTTTTTGGTGTGGGATACTAAATATTACCGAAAAACTTCAACAGATCATAGCGCAAACAATGGGCGATAGAAAAATGCTATTGTATGTATGAATTCGGCATATGAGGCTGGTCCAGAAATTCAAATATTTTGGAGGCAAAAACTGTATTTCCGGGTGCTATTAATAAAATAAGCTCTTATACATTTGTATCTTCTTAGGCTGTAACTGCGATTTCTATGGATCTCTTGGGTCAGCTTGTGATGATGAAGGTGTTTGCCAATGCAAGCCTAATTTTAATACTGACAAATGTGATGTCTGTCGAGAACATTTTTACAACTACCCTGCCTGTGAAGAGTGCAATTGTGACCCAGCAGGTGTCGTTGATTCATTTGCTGGTTGTGGCTCTGTACCAAAAGGAGAGCTTTGCTCTTGTAAAGAAAGGGTTGAAGGGAGAATATGTAACAAATGTAGACCCTTATTTTGGAACCTTCAAAAATATAATCCTCTTGGATGTGAAGGTATGATGTTGCAGATGACCTTTTTCTTAGTCATTTACTTTATTGCGTTTTTTTAATTTGGTTTTTCTTAATTGCATCTTTTTAATGGTTGTTGTATTATTTTTAACTTTTATAATATTTCATATAAAAAAGATAGATAACGTCATCTATGCGGCAGTAGCTAGTATTAATCTTTTGTAAATGGTTCAATCGCCATTTTCTGTTTTTGTGGCCCACGTTGAACCACCCTCTCTTTCCTCTAATTTTTCTAATTTCATTAATGAATTTCTTTTTCTATTGAATTTATAAAAAAAACTTTTTCCACAAAATAAGTTTTTCAAAGAAAAGTAAAGAACTCCATTAAACAAACAATGAGCAAAAATAAAAATGTTCAAAAAAAAAATATAAATGTTCTTACTTTTATAACTTTAATAAATCAAATAATTTTAACATTTTGATTACTAAATATCAGTATATGTATATTAAACTGACAATGCACATTCATTTTTATTTTTTCAGTAAAGTACAAATTTTGTTCTGGCCTTGGGAGGCATAGGGGTTTTGCGCCCAACTTTAGTTAATTTCTGCTCGTTTTGAGTTTCACTCGGTTATTTATTGTAGTTTCTGTTCGTTTTGGGTTTCATTAATTTACCAATGCTGATTTGGGGTAATTTCACGCTTGGTAGATTATTTTATTTTATTTTTGCTCAGTTTTTGTTTAATGGAGTTCTTTACTTTTCTTTGAAAAACTTATTTTGTGGAAAAAGTTTTTTTTAATTAATTTCTGTTCGTTTTATATTGACATAGTCTTTTCAGGGAAGAAAATAATACTTTAAATCTTTTCGTTTTTTAAGACTTTATAGTTTGGCCTGCTATTTGTATGCTGGAGAAAAATTTTCAGCAATTTTTAACAACATACACCCTTTTAAAAATCTGGACACAAATAGTACTGTTTAATTTAGTTTCATACCTCCTCTAGTTTACTTGAAATGGAAAATTTGATACCATTCGCAAAAAAATCTGTTTAATTTCTTTGATAGCTTGGATACACTTACGCTATTTTGATTTGGTTGAATTTTAAGAGCAGAAGTAGCCTTGAGAGTTTGAACATAATACCCTCAGTGGTTCTTGGGATACTGCTGAGATGCTTTATTGGGAATTAGCATTAACACAGTGCATTGTGACTTAATCTTAAGGAAACATTTAGTTTTTAAACATAATGGGCAAATGGGAGGGTGGGCGTGGGAGGGTGAGAGTGAAGAGGGATTAGTTGCCCTCCAATCACTTTTGACTATTAAAAAGGGCATTAGCCCATTCTATTTTCAATCGAATGAGCCCCTTTCGAAGTTCCCATGACAACTCCTTCGATACGATCTAAACAACAACAACAACAACAAAAAATATCACTAATCACTTTCGACTATTAAAAAGGGCACTAGCCTTTTGAATTTCAAATCGAATGAGCCCTTTTCTGAAGTTTCTACGACAACGCCTTCTATAAAAACCTTATATGTCCCCAATCATAACTTAAAACCCTTGCCCTGAGGGCTGTGGCGGAGTATCCTCCTCAAAACATATTTTCTATCTGGAAATCAACTACGCTGAACAAAATGGCTATCTCAAAATTTTTATTGGATGTGTTTGGGGGAATGATGGGCGGGGGGGGGGGGGGGCTAGTGGCCCTCCGATCACTTTTGACTATTAAAAAGGGCACTAGCCCTTTGAATATACAATCGAATGAGTCTGTTTTGAAGTTTCTACGACAACGCCTTCTAGAAAAATACTATATGCCCCTAGGCCATAACTTAAAACCTTTGCCCTGAGGGTTGCTGGGGAGTGTCCTTCTCAAAAACTTATTTTCTATCTGGAAATCAGCTAGCCTACGCTGAACAAAATGGCTATCTTGCAATTTTGATTGGATGTCTTTGGGGGAATGATGGGCGTGGGGGAGGGGGGGGGGGGTAGGTGCCCTCTAATCACTTTCGACTATTAAAAAGAGCATTAGCCCTTTGAATTTCCAATCGAATGAGCTTATTTTGAAGTTTCTACGACAACGCCTTCTATAAAAACCTTATATGCCCCCAGGACATAACTTAAAACCCTTGCCCTGAGGGTTGTGGGGGAGTGTCCTCCTCAAAAATATATTTTATATCTGGAAATCAAATACGCTGAACAAAATGGCTGTCTCACAATTTTGATTGGATGTGTTTGGGGGAATGATGGGCGTGGGGGGGGGGGCTAGTTGCCCTTCAATCACTTTCGACTATTAAAAAGGGCACTAACCCTTTGAATTTGCAATCGAATGAGCCTGTTTTGAAGTTTCTACGACAACGCCTTCTATAAAAACCTTATATGCCCCCAGGGCATAACTTAAAACCCTTGCCCTGAGGGTTATGGGGTAGTGTCCTCCTCAAAAACTTATTTTCTATCTGGATCTCAACTACGCTGAATAAAATGGCTGTCTCAAAATTTTGATTGGATGTGTTTGGGGGAATGATGGGCGTGGGGGGGGGGGGGGGTAGTTGCCCTCCAATCACTTTCGACTATTGAAAAGGGCACTAGGCCTTTGAATTTCCAATCAAATGAGCCCCTTTTGAAGTTTCTACGACAACGCCTTCTATAAAAACCTTATATGCCCCCAGGGCATAACTTAAAACCCATGCCCTGAGGGTTGTGGGGGAGTGTCCTCCTAAAAAACATATTTTCTATCTGTAAATCAACTAGCCTACGCTGAACAAAATGGCTATCTCAAAATTCTGATTGGATGCGTTTGGGGGAATGATGGGCGTGGGGGGGGGGGGGCTAGTTCCCCTCCAATCACTTTCAACTATTAAAAAGGGCACTAGCCCTTTGAATTCTCAATCGAATGAGCATGTTTTGAAGTTTCTACGACAACGCCTTCTATAAAAACCTTATATGCCCCCAGGGCATAACTTAAAACCTTTGCCCTGAGGGTTGTGGGGAGTGTCCTCCTCAAAAACATATTTTCTATCGGGATTTCAACTACGCTGAACAAAATGGGTATCTCAAAATTTTGATTGGATGTGTTTGGGGGAATGATGGGCGTGGAGGGGGGGGGGGGGGCTAGTTGCCCTCCAATATTTTTCGACTCTTAAAAAGGGCACTAGCCCTTTGAATTTCCAGTGGAATGAGCCTGTTTTGAAGTTTCTACGACAAGGCCTTCTATAAAAACCTCATTTGCCCCCAGGGCATAACTTAAAACCTTTGCCCTGAGGGTTGCGGGGGAGTGTCCTCCTCAAAAACATATTTTCTATCTGGAAATCAACTAGCCTACGCTGAACAAAATGGCTATCTAAAAATTTTGATTGGATGTGTTTGGGGGAATGAAGGGCGGGGGGGGGGGGGGGCTAGGTGCCCTCCAATCACTTTCGATTATTAAAAAGGGCACTAGCCCTTTTAATTTCCAATTAAATGAGCCTGTTTTGAAGTTTCTGCGACAACGCCTTCTATAAAAACCATATATGCCCCCTGGGCATAACTTAAAACCCTTGCCCTGAGGGTTGTGGGGGAGTGTCCTCCTGAAAAACATATTTATTATTTGGAAATCAACTACGCTGAAAAAAATGGCTGTCTCACAAATTTGATTGGATGTGTTTGGGGGAATGATGGGCATGGGGGGGGGGGGCTAGTTGCCCTCCAATCACCTTTTTAATAGTCGAAAGTGGTTTTAGGGCAACTAACCCCCCTCTCACGCCCACCTTTTCCCCAAACACATTCAATCAAAACTTTTAGACAGCCATTTTATTCAACGTAGTTGAAAGTTTTGGAAATAAGGTCTTTAAGGATGGCAACCCCTTCCCCCACAGCCCTCAGGGCAAGGGTTGTAAGTTATGCCCTGGGGTATATAAAGTTTTTATTGAAAGCGTTGCCGTAGAAACTTCAAAAGGGCTCATTGAATTGAATATTGAAAGGGCTAGTGGCTTTTTAATAGTTGAAAGTGATCGGATAGCGACTAACGCCCCTTCACGCCCACCATTTTCCAAAACACATCCAATCAAAATTTTAGATATCCATGTTGTTCAACGTAGTTGAACGTTCTTGAAATTAGGTCTTTTAGGATGATAACCCCCTCAGAGCCCTCAGTGCAAGGGTTGTAAGTTATTTCCTGGGGGCATATAAAGTTTATATAGAAAGTTGTTGTATAAATCATAGGCAGCACGATCGCGCTGCCTAAGTAAAGAACGGGGACACTCGAGAACAAGACAAGAAACGGGGACTAAGTAAAGAGGAGGACATTCCGCCACAACCCTCAGGGCAAGGGTTTTAAGTTATGCCCTGGGGGCATATAAGAACGATGTTGGCACAATGTATTATTTATTAATTTTTTCCTTTAGAGCAGGACACTTTGTATCGAAGAAGCTGTCGTAGAAACTTCGAAATGCGCTCATTCAATTGGAAATTGGAGTGGCTTGTGCCCTTTTTAATAGTCGAAAGTGATTGGAAGGCGACTAACACCCCTCTCACGCCCACCATTTCGACACGCCCAACACATTCAATAAAAATTTTGAGATAGCCATGTTGTTTAACGTAGTTGAAACTTCTGGAAATTCGGTCTTAGAGGATGACAACCACCCTAACAGACCTTAGGGTAAGGGTTGTAATTTATGCCCTGGGGGCATATAAGGTGTTTATAGAAAGCGTTGTCGTTTCCAAAAGGGCTCATTCGATTGGAAATCTCAAGGCCTAGTGTCCTTTTTAATAATCGAAAGTGATTGGAAGGCTTGATATTTTTATAGTAAAGATCGAAGTGGGTATAATGTATTATTTTTCGTTGTTGTTGTGGTTTAGACCAGGGCACTTCGTATCGAAGGAGTTGTCATGGGAACTTCGAAAAGAGCTCATTCGATTGAAAATAGAAAGGGCTGATGCCCTTTTAATATTCGAAAGTGATTCGAGGGCAACTAATCCCCCTTCCACTCCCACCCTCCCACGCCCACCCTCCCACGCCCACCCTCCCACGTGAACCCTTCCATTTCTGCTCTTAAAATTTAACCAGATCAAAATAGCGTAAGGGTATCCAAGCTATCAAAGAAAGTAAATTTTTTGCGAATGGTATCAAGTTTTCCCTTTCAGGTCAACCAGAGGAAGTATGAAACTAAATTAAACAGTACTATTTGTGTCCAGATTTTTAAAACGGTGTATGTTGTTTAAAATTGCTGAAAATTTTTTTCCAGCATACAAATAGCAGGCCAAACAATAAAGTCTTAAAAAACGAAAAGATTTAAAGTATTATTTTCTTTTTCTCTGAAAAGACTTGACTTACTTGATTTAAGTCCCATCCGTCATTGAAGGTCGTGTTGGGGCCTCTTTCTTCGTAATGGCGTGGATTTGCCTTTTGTATGCTTCACGGTCTTCTGCTAGGCGAAGAAGGTCCGAGAGGCGGTGAGGTGCAAGGTTTTCCTTCCACATTTTTGGTGGACGACCACGAGGACGAGAACCGTGAATTTGGCCTCGTGAAAAGACTATGTCAATATAAAACGAACAGAAATTAATTTAAAAAACTTTCCACAAAATAAGTTTTTCAAAGAAAAGTAAAGAACTCCATTAAACAAAAAATGAGCAAAATTAAAATCAAATAATCTACCAAGCGTGAAATTACCCCAAATCAGCATCGATAAATAAATGAAATCCAAAACGAACAGAAATTGCAATAATTAACCGAATCAAACTAAAAACGAGCAGAAATTAACATAAGTTGGTCACAAAACCCCTATGCCTTCCCAAGGCCAGAACAAAATTTGTACTGTACTGAAAAAATACAAATGAATGTGCATTGTTAGTTTAATATAGATATGCTGATATTTATTCCTTAAAATTTTAACAAAATTTGATTTATTAAAGTTATAAAAGTGAAAACATTTAATTTTCTTTTCGTAAAGCGCAAATTTTGTTCTGGCCTTGGGAAGGCATAGGGGTTTTGAGCCCAACTTATGTTAATAAGTTGGGATCAAAAGTAAACAACTAAAATTGGGCGTGTACTATCGGCTACGATTCTATAGTACCATTTAACACACATAAGGGCAAAGCTAAAACTTCAGAAAAGGCAATCTTTTAAGAATCTACTGTTATGGATTCAAAAAAGTCATCTTTGACAAAACTGGACTTGACACTTAACGCGTAGCCATCCTTATTTTCACTTTCTTGGGTGCAGTGGTAGCTGAACTTTGTAGAGAGCCAACCATGCCCCATAGTAACTGAAATTTATTAAAAAACACGTTTTGAAAGAAATTACCCAATGAAAAAGTATTAAAATTTATGGCTGATTTAGGAATGACAACTATTTTGAGGTTACGCTCTAGATTGAAGAGTGATTATGAAAATAGATTGTCAGGAATTCTAAAAACGAGTCTGAAATATGCGGGAGATGATGATGGACCGAGATAAAAAGTGCACCATTAAAATTCCAATGGCTGTAAAATCTTTAATAGGGATTTTATACTCCCAGTTTGAAAACCTGTGAAAATCATATTCTAGCTCAAGTTGCTCTGATATGTCCCCCTCCATTTTTATGCATTAGTAAGTAATATGTTATTATTATTTTCAATCAGACTGTAATTGCAATGCTGCTGGTACCGCTGGAGGCCTTCGAGTATGTGACACAGAAACTGGAGATTGTCCTTGCAAGAAAAACGTTTTTTCTCGCCAATGTGATTTTTGCAAAGATGGAACCTTTAATCTTCAAGAAGACAACGTCTTTGGATGCACCGGTAAGCAGGTGGTTCCTATAGGTGTTCTTTTTTCACTTAACAGTGTTTCTAATAATAAAACCATGGGTTTGAATGTTTGTTATAACTATGAACCAATAAGTAATTGCCTAATCAATTGAACTATGAACCAATAATTAATTGACTAATTAACAACTCATTTTATTTTAGTTTTTGTGTCGCAGTGCTACTTTTTTGTTTTTTTGGTATTGTGCCAAATATTCTGGAATCAAAAATGTAATATCGATTGTCGCTTTGTCTGTCGGTTTGTCTTAATCCGTTACTGTCTGATTTGTACACTCCTCTGATCACTAGCCTTCATGTTCTTTTTTTTGCTTGAAATGAACAACAAAACAAAGGAGGTGAATTAAATCAATGAGCTTATAAATGTAAATATATCTTCATAAATAAATACTTACTTATACTGTACTAAATATAGATAAATGAAAATATAAATATGTATGTCAAATATATATCTAAAAATAAGAAAATTAAACCCATACTAAATCTATATTAAATCTCTTAAAATTATACCAAAAATTTATTAAATCTATAAATGATTTTATATATATATATATATATATATATATATATATATATATATATATATATATATATATATATATATATATATATATATATATATATATATATATATAATATATATATATATATATATATATATATATTTATATATACATATATATATATATATATATATATATATATATATATATATATATATATATATATATATATATATATATATATATATATATATTATATATATATATATATATATATATATATATATATATATATATATAGATATATATATATATATATATATATATATATATATATATATATATATATATATATATATATATATATATATATATATATATATAGATATATATATATATATATATATATATATATATATATATACATATATATATATATATATATATATATATATATATATATATATATATATATATATATATATTATATATATATATATATATATATATATATATATATATATATATATATATATAGATAAAAATATATCTTCAGTTTTGGCTTTCCCACCAAGTGAAGTCAAAAGAACTGCGGACCGAATGGCTTCTGTGTTAACCGAATTTTAAAAAGGGTAGAATTAATTTCCCAGGCTGAATCAGGTTATCACGTAACATGACTTCAGAAAAGTTTGGAGGGGATGTTGGATCTCTGTGCTCACCCCTCCTCAAAATGTCAAAGTCGCTCCACAATGTTTTTGGTATGAAATCTTGCTCTGAATTGCTTCAGCTCTTGCTTTCTGAAATAAAACACACAAAACACAGATTCAAATGCTACTTTTATTTTTCTCCTGTAATTTTTTCAGATGGAGCCAAATTCTTAGGTAACTTAGCCTCAAGAGAGCAAGGAGGTGGGGCTATATGCTCCATCCGCTCCTCAAAGTGTCATGGCCACTACGATGTGCTACTATGATTAATATGATTTTCAAATTGGGTCTTTATTTCTTTTCCCGCATTTTTGTATAATTTCCCTGTAACGGGTATGTTTTCTGCAACTGTAATGAATTATGACAAATTGAAAAATATGCATTCAACTAGTGGATTATGTGCACAATATAGAACCAAAAGAAAAATCTATTAATAATGGATAAAAAATTTTAAAGATAGTTTTGAAAAACTCTTTTTTCCCTTTCTTAGTTAAAAAAAAAAATGTAAAAATATAGAGATTTTGAAGAGGGGCACACAAGCCTGCAGCTCCCAAGTGCTTACATCGCTAGTAACTGCTGCCACAAGCGATTATTTTGGATTTGATCCGTCCCCCCAAAAAATCGAACTTAAGTCTCTGGAAACTAGCTCTGATAAATAAAAAGCTGTTTTTTTTAACTTGTGTATTTAGTTAATTTCTGGCTAACTATTCATGCTATGGTATTAATAAACCAGTGAGTGAATTAGTTGGAATATAAAAAAAATATTCATTGCATGATGATGATGGCACTAAGCCCCATTGTTTGGCTTTTTAAGATTGTTCCTGTAATCCTGGTGGTTCAATTCTAAGCACATTAGCCCCTCACTGCGATAAAATATCTGGTCAGTGTACATGTCGTCCCAGAGTAATGGGAAGAGCCTGTGATGAGCCGCTGCAACTGCACTACTTCCCAACGCTGCATCAGATGTTGTTTGAGGCAGAAGATGGGTAAGTTTATTCTGTATGAATAACTGTAAGTGTATAGGTCTTTTCAATTGACTTTAGCATGCAAAATAAATTGAGACTACTTTAGTAATATTAATCTCCATAAAGTACATGCATTCTAGTGAACCGAAGAGGTGGAAACTTTCCTATTTTCAAAGACTTGAAACTCGAGAAAGAAAATGGTCTATGAGTAAGGATAATTTTTTTCACCGAAGTATGAATTTATGTATATGCAAAACAATTTGCTTCTCAAAATAGCACGTATGCAGAGGGAGCCTCCGCTCCCTCCCCCAAAATCTCACAATTTTTTTTCTCATAATTTCTTTATAATTCTCACAGAGTAAGGAATATTAGTTAGTTACTAATAGGAATAGAATATGGTTTGTAACAGTTAACATAATTTATTAATTGTTTGCGAAGATTTTTCGGCCTGTTCTATCACCCGTTCTATCACCAGCATAGTATTAGCACATTTCCGGTCCAGCTTATCACCCTCTGTCAATAAATTTTTCAGTTATCTTGTAGCTCGAAAGATCATCTGGTCATGGTCCTTCTGTAACCTCTAGGGTATAAAGCGGTCATTCTTGGAGTCAAACCCGGTTAGTTGACAGCCTAAAATCAAGCGTTGCTTAGGATAGGACAAGTTTGAAAATGTTGAAAAAAAAACAGAATGTTCTCCAGCTTTGGAACAAAAAACGACGAATTAGTGAGGTTTATTCGAAAAAAAGTGACAACAGTGATCATCTGAATATTGCTGTTGCGACTGAACCTTCGAATTCAGCTCAAGAACCAATACCAAATGCTGAGGTATTAGCAGACAAAACGTGACAAAAAAAAACGACCTTGGGCTTGCCATTGGAACCTTCTTCGAAAGAAGAGGCTGGGATTCCGATGAAATAAGGTATAATTTACTGAAAAGGTATTTTAAACCTGACAAAGACTACCCTTTCTCAGTTCATGTCTGTGGCTCAAAAAAGGGTGTTTCTGCAAATATTATGCTTTGTTTGGTTGTGAACAACCCAGAAGGGGGTCCCATCGAAAATTAGGACAGCTTGTCATGGAGCCTCATATGAATGGGAAAAAAGCCTTGGGGGGCTTTTTGAACATCCGTTAAGCTCCTACCATAAAGACGCACTTATATGGAGTGAAAGTTTTCTGGCAACAGTGAGCAGACAAAAGTCCTCTGTAGTGGAAGTCTCGAATGCTCAGAAAAGAGAAGAAATAAGCAAAAAGCAGCTTCGTCACATTGCAGAAGTAATACTGTTTGTGGAGGGCAAGGACTTTTACTACATGGGGGATGAAGATCCGGGGAAATTGATATTTGTAGAACCAATTGATGTTTGCAGAACCAAAAAGAGAAAACTGCAGGCAATGCCCAGTACTGCAGTGCCAGAATTTAGAACGAACTGGTTGATATATCTAGACAGCTCCTTATTGCAAAGATTATTGATCAAGTGAAATCAGATCGTTTTTTTTTTTACCTTTCTGGCGGATGATACAACAGACATAATGAAGCAGATACAGATGACCCTAGGGCTTCGACTATTGGGCACCAAAACTTTTCTGATCAGGGTAGATTTTGTCCAGTTTGCTGTTATTGAAGACTTTCGAGGGTAATGCATCGGTCAATCAATCTTAAGTCGAATTGAGAAACTTGGTCTCGATATGAAACTATGCAGGGGACGAGGGTTTGAGGGGCTGTAAACATAAGCGGGAATTTTTCAGGAGCTTAGGCTTTTATCTCGAACAAATATACGCTGGCGACGTATGTTTACTGTATCACCCACTTGTTGAACTTGGTTGTAACGGATCACTGAGTTCAAGCACTGTATTAATGTTAGGCGTGAAACAATAAGTTTCTTTCACTTTAGTGTCAAGCGAAGCGAAAACTTACCCTGGGGTTAGTCTGAAAGGAGTGTGCAAAACTCGATGGGTAGAAAGACACGATGCGATAGTTTTGAACAAGACTAGACAACGGTAGTTTTGGACCAAGAGTCTCTTTTTTCGTATGTTGTGCCAAGAACTAAAAATAGGGAGCTAACAAGAATTGTAATATTTTAATATTAATCTGAAAATCCAGTCATAAATTTCCATCATCCAAAGTTTTTGCCTGTTAGTGTTTTGAACTTTTTCTTTGTCAAATTTGTTCTTTTTAATTAACATAATAAAAGTTTATCCATGTTGATGCTTGATTTAGAGATGTAATCAATTTCTTCTATAACTAACTGAGTTTGTATATTATGGTATATTTATTTGTAAATAGTGGGTTAATGTTTATGTGTAATTAATTGTAACATATTGTATTTTGGCATACATTAAACAAAACAACTAAAAAAGCATCAGATAAGAGCATTTGCTAAAACATTTTTTGCCCAATATCGAGTGAATTCCAATTTTGAATAAAGAATCCAAAACACCTAAATTTCACCAAAAAAGCGTAATATTTTTTACGAAAATGTGCTCGATGGAAGATTTCTATTACATGGTTTTATTTAGTGCAAAAAGTTCTAATAGAAGTACCAATAAGCTTTTTTGAGACAAAGAATATGTTTTTTAGTGCTGTCAATTGTGGGTTTAAAAAATAATAACATTGGAATTTAGTTGAACTAACTGTAAATTATGTTATGTGCTCAGACGCTTTGCAATTTATGAAAGGAATAGCAGGGGGTGTATGTTTTAATCTCAATAAGTGTAGCATTTTGTTTCCTTTTTCGCTTTTCTATTATACTTTTCGTATTCATCTTTTTTACTGTTTTATCTGTACTACCCTTATTTTGCTTTGCACTGCGATGAATTATTTGTAGCAGTAATATTATCATTATTTATTTTCTGAAAACATCTCTTAATGTATGTTTTTATATTTTTATATGTCCCTGTAATGAGTTTCATCAGATGCCCTAACAACCTTTCTTGACTGGCAAAAAATAACAAACCCAAATAATCTAAAGTCAAATAATGCCACATCTGGCTGAAGACCTCATGGGGCCCCTACTCTAATGAAATTTAGGGTCTTCTCCAAGCCCCTACTCCCTTTAGGTTTCTAGATAGATCATGTATTTACAATAAATCGAAAGAAGCCAAAAAAACATGTCAAATTTTGCCACTTTAAAATAAAGGACTTGAAAATGAAGTATTTCAAATTTAATAATGGATTTCAAATAAGGGAGTGAAAAGGGGTGAAAAACCGCTTATTCTGTTAGACTTTCAGATTCCGGGACTACCCTACTTGAAGGAGGAGTTTTATTTTAAGCTAAGTTGTATTATTCATTAGTTTCTGAAAATTTACTAAGTTGTTAGTTATTTTTTAAGTTTGAAGATTAGTTCAAATAAGATCTATGATAGGATCTGTTTGATAAGGAAATTCAAAATGATCACTAATTATACGTTTCTCTCAAGGTACACTCCTGCTTCTCGCTCTGCTCCTCGTTATGCTTATGACGAAAATCAGTTCCCCAATTATTCTTGGCGTGGTTACGCTGTCTACTCAAATCTGCAGCAAGAGATCTCATATGACATTGAATTTGAAAAACCTATGATTTATCGTGTTATATTTCACTATATCAATCCCAATTCTGAGTCGATCCCAGTCAAAGTAAGCCTTATATCTGACAATGAGAATTCAGAGGAACAGGTTTTTGTCACTAAGTTGGAACCAACCCGGCATCCAAGACATACCACTTTCACAGCCAGTGGAGGAATTCCGGCCCCGTTTGTTATTCAGTCGCCGGGAACGTGGACTGCAACTATTACATCTGAAAAACCATTGTTAATGGTAAGTCTGTTCAATAAAGTAAAATTTCAACAATGTTTGGTCAATTTGTGGTACACTTTATGATCGGAATGGGTGAAACAATATTTACAGTATAACTGCAGTTAATTTTAGGGTGGGGCGGGGTATTTTTCAACCTTGACTTATAGCTTTTGTTAATAAGGAATTTTATAAGTTGGCTCAATGGCTCCAAAATTAGGGGCTGTCGCTTTCCTATCAACTTTATTTATTGGTAATTTTCTATTGGTAATATAGAATATATTTTCTTAACGTAATCATAGAAGCATTTACTAATTGCTGTAATTTTTTCTCTGAGTGTAACCAACGTTGAAGAAAAAGAAAAGTGCTGGAAAGAACGTCAAAGACCCGTAACACTTAAAAAATGAGCAAGAAGATGTTCACTATTCTACCATGTTAAAAAAAAACAAAACACATATTTAAATTTATATTTAGAACCAGAAAATTTCGAAATGATTTTTACATCAGATCTGAATGAATTCAAAATTAAGTTGTAAGTGTAAACACGCTTTTTCAGGGAAGGTTTCAAGCGCTTGTAAAGACTTTCAACCGTTGGTAGTTGATTCTTATGATATAGGTATCAAAAAGTGCACGCCCCCTTTTCCGGTGATGTCAAGTAAGAATGAGTGGAAATTACATACGGTGCCCCACAAGGCACTAAACTAGCTGCTGTGCTTTTTCTTACTATTATCAATTACATCCTGTTGTTTCAGTTATTGGTTTGAATAAACTTCTTAGATACCTTGTTAAGATTTTACAGGCTGTAACTCAGTGGGAATCAAATATTTTCGACGCACATTCTCCTGTCTATAGTCAATTTTTTATGACACAACAAAAAAAATATATGCAACTATTTTCCTGTAGGTGTCGAGTAAGAATGGGCGGAAATTACATGCGATGACCCAGAAGGCACTAAACTAGCTGCTCTCCTTTTTCTTGCTGTTTTCAATTACATCCTTTCTGGTTTCAATTACTGGTTCGAATACACTTCTTAAATATCTTGTTCAGGCTTTTTAGGCTGTTACTCAGTGGGAACCAAATATTTTCGACGCACATTCTCCTGTTGGTAGTCAATTTTTTATGACACAACAAAAAAAATATATGCAACTATTTTCCTGTAGGTGTCGAGTAAGAATGGGCGAAAATTACATGCGATGCCCCAGAAGGCACTAAACTAGCTGCTCTGCTTTTTCTTGCTGTTATCAATTACATCCTTTCTGGTTTCAATTACTGGTTCAAATACATTTCCTAAATATCATTTCAGGCTTTGTAGGCTGTTACTCAGTGGGAAACAAATATTTTCGACGCACATTCTCCTGTTGGTAGTCAATTTTTTATGACATAAGTAAAAAAATATATGCAACTATTTTCCCGTTGGTGTCGAGTAAGAATGGGCGGAAATTACATGTGATGCCCCAGAAGACACTAAACTAGCTGCTCTGCTTTTTCTTGCTGTTATCAATCACATCCTTTCTGGTTTCAATTACTGGTTCGAATACACTTCTTAAATATCTTGTTCAGGCTTTTTAGGCTGTTACTCAGTGGGAACCAAATATTTTCGACACATACTCTCCTGTTGAAAGTCAATTTCTTATGACATAAGTAAAAAAATATATGCAACTATTTTCCTGTAGGTGTCGAGTAAGAATGGGCGGAAATTACATGCGATGCCCCAGAAGGCACTAAACTAGCTGCTCTGCTTTTTCTTGCTGTTATCAATCACATCCTTTCTGGTTTCAATTACTGGTTCGAATACACTTCTTAAATATCTTGTTCAGGCTTTTTAGGCTGTTACTCAGTGGGAACCAAATATTTTCGACACATACTCTCCTGTTGAAAGTCAATTTCTTATGACATAAGTAAAAAAATATATGCAACTATTTTCCTGTAGGTGTCGAGTAAGAATGGGCGGAAATTACATGTGATGCCCAGAAGGCACTAAACTAGCTGCTCTGCTTTTTCTTGCTGTTATCAATCACATCCTTTCTGGTTTCAATTACTGGTTCGAATACACTTCTTAAATATCTTGTTCAGGCTTTTTAGGCTGTTACTCAGTGGGAACCAAATATTTTCGACACATACTCTCCTGTTGAAAGTCAATTTCTTATGACATAAGTAAAAAAATATATGCAACTATTTTCCTGTAGGTGTCGAGTAAGAATGGGCGGAAATTACATGCGATGCCCCAGAAGGCACTAAACTAGCTGCTCTGCTTTTTCTTGCTGTTATCAATCACATCCTTTCTGGTTTCAATTACTGGTTCGAATACACTTCTTAAATATCTTGTTCAGGCTTTTTAGGCTGTTACTCAGTGGGAACCAAAAATTTTCGACACATACTCTCCTGTTGAAAGTCAATTTTTTATGACATAAGTAAAAAAATATATGCAACTATTTTCCTGTAGGTGTCGAGTAAGAATGGGCGGAAATTACATGCGATGCCCCAGAAGGCACTAAACTAGCTGCTCTGCTTTTTCTTGCTGTTATCAATTACATCCTTTCTGGTTTCAATTACTGGTTCGAATACACTTCTTAAATATCTTGTTCAGGCTTTTTAGGCTGTTACTCAGTGGGAACCAAATATTTTCGACACATACTCTCCTGTTGAAAGTCAATTTTTTATGACATAAGTAAAAAAATATATGCAACTATTTTCCTGTAGGTGTCGAGTAAGAATGGGCGGAAATTACATGCGATGCCCCAGAAGGCACTAAACTAGCTGCTCTGCTTTTTCTTGCTGTTATCAATTACATCCTTTCTGGTTTCAATTACTGGTTCGAATACACTTCTTAAATATCTTGTTCAGGCTTTTTAGGCTGTTACTCAGTGGGAACCAAATATTTTCGACACATACTCTCCTGTTGAAAGTCAATTTTTTATGACATAAGTAAAAAAATATATGCAACTATTTTCCTGTAGGTGTCGAGTAAGAATGGGCGGAAATTACATGCGATGCCCCAGAAGGCACTAAACTAGCTGCTCTGCTTTTTCTTGCTGTTATCAATTACATCCTTTCTGGTTTCAATTACTGGTTCGAATACACTTCTTAAATATCTTGTTCAGGCTTTTTAGGCTGTTACTCAGTGGGAACCAAATATTTTCGACACATACTCTCCTGTTGAAAGTCAATTTTTTATGACATAAGTAAAAAAAATATATGCAACTATTTTCCTGTAGGTGTCGAGTAAGAATGGGCGGAAATTACATGCGATGCCCCAGAAGGCACTAAACTAGCTGCTCTGCTTTTTCTTGCTGTTATCAATTACATCCTTTCTGGTTTCAATTACTGGTTCGAATACACTTCTTAAATATCTTGTTCAGGCTTTTTAGGCTGTTACTCAGTGGGAACCAAATATTTTCGACACATACTCTCCTGTTGAAAGTCAATTTTTTATGACATAAGTAAAAAAATATATGCAACTATTTTCCTGTAGGTGTCGAGTAAGAATGGGCGGAAATTACATGCGATGCCCCAGAAGGCACTAAACTAGCTGCTCTGCTTTTTCTTGCTGTTATCAATTACATCCTTTCTGGTTTCAATTACTGGTTCGAATACACTTCTTAAATATCTTGTTCAGGCTTTTTAGGCTGTTACTCAGTGGGAACCAAATATTTTCGACACATACTCTCCTGTTGAAAGTCAATTTTTTATGACATAAGTAAAAAAATATATGCAACTATTTTCCTGTAGGTGTCGAGTAAGAATGGGCGGAAATTACATGCGATGCCCCAGAAGGCACTAAACTAGCTGCTCTGCTTTTTCTTGCTGTTATCAATTACATCCTTTCTGGTTTCAATTACTGGTTCGAATACACTTCTTAAATATCTTGTTCAGGCTTTTTAGGCTGTTACTCAGTGGGAACCAAATATTTTCGACACATACTCTCCTGTTGAAAGTCAATTTTTTATGACATAAGTAAAAAAATATATGCAACTATTTTCCTGTAGGTGTCGAGTAAGAATGGGCGGAAATTACATGCGATGCCCCAGAAGGCACTAAACTAGCTGCTCTGCTTTTTCTTGCTATTATCAATTACATCCTTTCTGGTTTCAATTACTGGTTCGAATACACTTCTTAAATATCTTGTTCAGGCTTTTTAGGCTGTTACTCAGTGGGAACCAAATATTTTCGACACATACTCTCCTGTTGAAAGTCAATTTTTTATGACATAACTAAAAAAATATATGCAACTATTTTCCTGTAGGTGTCGAGTAAGAATGGGCGGAAATTACATGCGATGCCCCAGAAGGCACTAAACTAGCTGCTCTGCTTTTTCTTGCTGTTATCAATTACATCCTTTCTGGTTTCAATTACTGGTTCGAATACACTTCTTAAATATCTTGTTCAGGCTTTTTAGGCTGTTACTCAGTGGGAACCAAATATTTTCGACACATACTCTCCTGTTGAAAGTCAATTTTTTATGACATAAGTAAAAAAATATATGCAACTATTTTCCTGTAGGTGTCGAGTAAGAATGGGCGGAAATTACATGCGATGCCCCAGAAGGCACTAAACTAGCTGCTCTGCTTTTTCTTGCTATTATCAATTACATCCTTTCTGGTTTCAATTACTGGTTCGAATACACTTCTTAAATATCTTGTTCAGGCTTTTTAGGCTGTTACTCAGTGGGAACCAAATATTTTCGACACATACTCTCCTGTTGAAAGTCAATTTTTTATGACATAACTAAAAAAATATATGCAACTATTTTCCTGTAGGTGTCGAGTAAGAATGGGCGGAAATTACATGCGATGCCCCAGAAGGCACTAAACTAGCTGCTCTGCTTTTTCTTGCTGTTATCAATTACATCCTTTCTGGTTTCAATTACTGGTTCGAATACACTTCTTAAATATCTTGTTCAGGCTTTTTAGGCTGTTACTCAGTGGGAACCAAATATTTTCGACACATACTCTCCTGTTGAAAGTCAATTTTTTATGACATAAGTAAAAAAATATATGCAACTATTTTCCTGTAGGTGTCGAGTAAGAATGGGCGGAAATTACATGCGATGCCCCAGAAGGCACTAAACTAGCTGCTCTGCTTTTTCTTGCTGTTATCAATTACATCCTTTCTGGTTTCAATTACTGGTTCGAATACACTTCTTAAATATCTTGTTCAGGCTTTTTAGGCTGTTACTCAGTGGGAACCAAATATTTTCGACACATACTCTCCTGTTGAAAGTCAATTTTTTATGACATAACTAAAAAAATATATGCAACTATTTTCCTGTAGGTGTCGAGTAAGAATGGGCGGAAATTACATGCGATGCCCCAGAAGGCACTAAACTAGCTGCTCTGCTTTTTCTTGCTGTTATCAATCACATCCTTTCTGGTTTCAATTACTGGTTCGAATACACTTCTTAAATATCTTGTTCAGGCTTTGTAGGCTGTTACTCAGTGGGAACCAAATATTTTTGACGCACATTCTCCTGTTGGTAGTCAATTTTTTATGACATAAGTAAAAAAATATATGCAACTATTTTCCTGTAGGTGTCGAGTAAGAATGGGTGGAAATTACATGCGATGCCCCAGAAGGCACTAAACTAGCTGCTCTGCTTTTTCTTGCTGTTATCAATCACATCCTTTCTGGTTTCAATTACTGGTTCGAATACACTTCTTAAATATCTTGTTCAGGCTTTGTAGGCTGTTACTCAGTGGGAACCAAATATTTTCGACACATACTCTCCTGTTGAAAGTCAATTTTTTATGACATAAGTAAAAAAATATATGCAACTATTTTCCTGTAGGTGTCGAGTAAGAATGGGCGGAAATTACATGCGATGCCCCAGAAGGCACTAAACTAGCTGCTCTGCTTTTTCTTGCTGTTATCAATTACATCCTTTCTGGTTTCAATTACTGGTTCGAATACACTTCTTAAATATCTTGTTCAGGCTTTTTAGGCTGTTACTCAGTGGGAACCAAATATTTTTGACGCACATTCTCCTGTTGGTAGTCAATTTTTTATGACATAAGTAAAAAAATATATGCAACTATTTTCCCGTTGGTGTCGAGTAAGAATGGGCGGAAATTACATGTGATGCCCCAGAAGGCACTAAACTAGCTGCTCTGCTTTTTCTTGCTGTTATCAATCACATCCTTTCTGGTTTCAATTACTGGTTCGAATACACTTCTTAAATATCTTGTTCAGGCTTTGTAGGCTGTTACTCATTGGGAACCAAATATTTTTGACGCAAATTCTCCTGTTGGTAGTCAATTTTTTATGACATAAGTAAAAAAATATATGCAACTATTTTCCCGTTGGTGTCGAGTAAGAATGGGCGGAAATTACATGTGATGCCCCAGAAGGCACTAAACTAGCTGCTCTGCTTTTTCTTGCTGTTATCAATCACATCCTTTCTGGTTTCAATTACTGGTTCGTTCTTAAATATCTTGTTCAGGCTTTGTAGGCTGTTACTCAGTGGGAACCAAATATTTTTGACGCACATTCTCCTGTTGGTAGTCAATTTTTTATGACATAAGTAAAAAAATATATGCAACTATTTTCCCGTTGGTGTCGAGTAAGAATGGGCGGAAATTACATGTGATGCCCCAGAAGGCACTAAACTAGCTGCTCTGCTTTTTTGTTGCTGTTATCAATCACATCCTTTCTGGTTTCAATTACTGGTTCGAATACACTTCTTAAATATCTTGTTCAGGCTTTGTAGGCTGTTACTCATTGGGAACCAAATATTTTTGACGCACATTCTCCTGTTGGTAGTCAATTTTTTATGACATAAGTAAAAAAAATATATGCAACTATTTTCCCGTTGGTGTCGAGTAAGAATGGGCGGAAATTACATGCCATGCCCCAGAAGGCACTAAACTAGCTGCTCTGAACCACATATTTTCGACGCACATTCTCCTGTTGGTAGTCAATTTTTTATGACATAAGTAAAAAAATATATGCAACTATTTTCCAGTTGGTGTCGAGTAAGAATGGGCGGAAATTACATGCCATGCCCCAGAAGGCACTAAACTAGCTGCTCTGCTTTTTCTTGCTGTTATCAATCACATCCTTTCTGGTTTCAATTACTGGTTCGAATACACTTCTTAAATATCTTGTTCAGGCTTTGTAGGCTGTTACTCAGTGGGAACCAAATATTTTCGACGCACATTCTCCTGTTGGTAGTCAATTTTTTATGACATAAGTAAAAAAATATATGCAACTATGTTCCCGTTGGTGTCGAGTAAGAATGGGCGGAAATTACATGCCATGCCCCAGAAGGCACTAAACTAGCTGCTCTGCTTTTTCTTGCTGTTATCAATTACATCCTTTCTGGTTTCAATTGCTGGTTCGAATACACTTCTGAAATATCTTGTTCAGGCTTTGTAGGCTGTTACTCAGTGGGAACCAAATATTTTCGACGCACATTCTCCTGTTGGTAGTCAATTTTTTATGACATAAGTAAAAAAAATATATGCAACTATTTTCCCGTTGGTGTCGAGTAAGAATGGGCGGAAATTACATGCCATGCCCCAGAAGGCACTAAACTAGCTGCTCTGCTTTTTCTTGCTGTTATCAATTACATCCTTTCTGGTTTGAATTATTGGCTCGCATACACTTCTTAAATATCTTGCAAGACTTTACAGGCTGTAACTCAGTTTGAATAAAAAAAATTTCGATAATTTCAAAACGTAGTACATGGCAATCAGTCTTGAAGTCAATGAAAGGAAATACAAAAATTCTCAGGTTCATCCTTTTAAAACACAAATTTTCCTGCGCCGCGTCGTTGTTCTCTTCTGTTTTTTTTTCTGTGATTACATTTAGTGCTGATTGTTCGTTCGTTATGGTGAAGAAGGGAAATTGTGCTTTACAGACATTGGTGGCAATGCCTCGCTTACAGTTTCGGACTGATCAACTGAAAATAACATAATTTACATATATCCGACGACTACTCCTGGGATATATCAGTCTCGTTCGATGCCTGCTGGTTCACAATGTGTATTACCTGAGTGATGATATAGAAGGGATCCAGAAAGGAGCTCTAAGGGTTGTTCTTGCAGAAAAATATGCTGACTACAACTCACCTCTGAAATTGCTAAATTTACCAAATCTCCGCAAAAGCAGATCTCAGTGGATGATCTTTTTCGGCAGCTTCTTGCTTCGAAGTTTTGAACATCGCACATGACTATCACCTGCTATGAAAGCCTGTGGGAACACTCGCACGAGAAATGGACTGAAGCAAACTACATGCCACAAGAACAAAAAACACTTCTTTTTATTTTATCTGCAAGGGTTTATAACATTTTAAAATGAGATGGTTTTGTATATAATTGTTTCTAGTATGTAATTATAAAAAGAAGAGCGCCATCTAGTGCATGTTATTGTGCCTGTGGCATCTGTTTTGATAAATTGATTCTGATTCTGATTAACTCGACTAATTACATTTTTTAGAAAACAAATCAAACATCTAAAAGGATAAAATGGGATTTAAATTTTCTGGGAAAATCATACCTCGTTTAAGGTATGACAAACTAAATACAACTGTAATATAGGTATGCCCGGCTGAGAGTCTAGCTTTTATTACTACGCAACTAATAACAAATAAAAACAACAAACACATAATATGTATCTGTATTTGTACACAGTCACACTCTTTTGTCAATAAATAAATAAAATAAAAAAAATGTATGACTTACCAAGCATCACCCCAAGCCAGCAGCCGTATTAGTGTTGGGCGATATTCAGTATCGATATTGATATATCGATATATCAGAGCAAATATCGATATCGAATATCGAAACGAAAATATCGATATCGAAAACGATATTTGAACAGATTTGACTATTTTCGGAATTTTCTGCTACTGGTAAACGTCCTGCAGAAAAGATCCAACATAGAAAATTGTTTGGGAAATGGGCGAGAAGAAGAACAATGATGTATTTAATCCATTGACTCATACATGCTGATACACAGCATACTTACCTGTATCCATAAGTTGGTATAGCCTGTTCTCAAACTCAAAATACGTTTAGTCAGGAGGACTTCCAAATGTTGCTGAGAACCTCCAAAAGGCCTTGGCTGTATTAATGCCTTCTAAGCTGATAGGCCTTGCTCATATAAAAGAGAGTTGGCTTTCTATGCTGAATCCAAATATATAGGATTCATTCAGTTTAGTGTTCCCATCACAAGATACGAGCCTGGGAAAATTTGGGTAATTTTTGGGAAAGGGGAGAAACCCTCCAAAAAGTCAAAGAATCTTAAAGAAAAGCGTACCATCAGATTCAGCATATCATAGAACCCTACTTGTAAAGATTTTAACCTCCCGTCAGCGTAAATGTAGAATTTTGTATTTTTTGTCAGAATAAAAATCACGGATGCATGTTTATTTATTCCTCTTTCTTTCGCCAGCGTGATTGCATCAATTCAAAGGCCCAAGAATGTTGGGAAAGTGCTCGTTCGAAAGAAAATAACAGTTCTAGTTCCCTTTTAAAGTGACCCGAGATATGGGAGAGCCAATAGCCCCCCTCCCACGCCCTTTTTCCCTGAAAACACCCGATCCCAATTTTGAGATATTCATTTTGTTCACCATAGTTGAAAGATCGAAAAAATGTTCCTCCGGAGATAACCTGACTCCCCGCAACCTGAGGAAAGGGCTTTAAGTTATGAATTTGCCTATTGTTTACGTATAGTATTTTTTATTTGTAAGTAAACAGGCCTTTTTAGGGGAGGGGGAATTTTCTGTGGGGGGATTTTCCACAGGTAGAATTTCCAATGGGCAGCGAAGTTTCCGGGGCTGAACTAACAAGGGGGAATTTTACACCGGAGAACTTGTCATAACGCCTATACGAAATTCGTCATAATGTTTCTCTGCCGATTCAATTTTTGATGTAGAGATGTTCCGAGGAAATTGTCATGATCCCCCCATGATGCCCGGGGGAAGGGCTATAAGTTATGAATTTTGTCTGTTGTTTACATATAGTTTCTGTTATTGGAAGTAAACAGACGTTTTTAGGGAGGGAAATTTTGCGCAAGGGGATTTTCCACGGGGAGAATTTTCCATGGGCAGGGAAGTTTCCGAAAATGAACTTATAAGGAGAAATATTACACGGGAGAATTTGCCAGAACTCTTATATCAAATTTATTTTACTTTCTCTTTGCCGATTCAATTGAACATCTAGAGATGTTTTGGGGATATCATCCGGGGTAAATTTTCAGAGAGGAGGTTAAAATTGCCTGGGAGATTTTTTTGTGGGAGGGAGGGAGTTCCCACGGGGGAAATTTTCCATGGGAAAGTTTTCAGTGGGAGCAATTCTTCGTGGCGGAATTTTTCGCAGGAGATATTCTCCATGTGGAAATTTTTCGCGGGAGAAATTCTTCATCAGAGGATTTTCCGTGGAAGAAACTTTCCATTCGGAGGATGGGATTTCAATGAAAAATTTCCTGTTGAAGGAGTTTTCCGGCATGATTTGAAAAAGATCAAAAATTAAATGAAAGACAAGTCTTTTTTTCAAATGAAAATAGGCGTAAGAGAAATTTCTAGGCGAAATTGTCCACAAGAAAATATCTGGGGGGAATTTTCAGCAGGGACGGATTTGTAGTGATGATTTCCTGGTATTAAATGAAAACAACCAAAAATTAAATAGAAATTTTTTTTTCAACGGAAACTAGGGAGACATATTGAAACTTGAAACAAAAAGAAATCCTACCGTATGCGAGGGGAGTTACCGCCTCCTTTAAAGAGTTCCAATTATTTAAAGCAACTCCTGAAACACAAGAGTATTAGAATAAGAATTCTTAATTAGAATAAGAAGCTTGTTTTAAAAATACTAGAAAAAACGTATATGAAGGGCATCCCTCTCATATACGGAATAATTTCTGTTCGTTTTAAGTTTTAATGGTGAACCTTACTTTCAGTTGAAAAAACCTGTTTCCTTTTTTTTTATTTAATCACTGAAAGGTAGAACAAATGCTCAGGGAAAAAACATTGACATGTTGCTGAGTTTGAATAGCCAGAAGTAGTCAGTAGGTCATCTTTCTTTACCCTGAGCCCGAGTAATTTCAAGTCTAGATTTCTATGATATTCACTCTTGTAATCGAAGTTTTTTTTTATTGCTTGATTTTCTATTATTCAAAGTTTAAAAAAATTGTGCAAAATACACTTTTATTATAATTGTTGGTACTTTTCTATCAGCCAGGACACATTCGAGAATTTGGTTCTACAGGTACGGGGTAGAAACAACCGCTATGCTTGGGAAATAGATAGGATATAATAATAATAATAATAATATAATAATATATATTGAATCTATAATATGCGTACCATTCAGAATCAGGGATAGCAGATGCGGACACTCATCGCTTTTAGAGGACAGAAAACGCCAAAGGAGAGAAGGATTAATTTTGGCCCGTGTAGATTCGATATCAATCATCTTTTTTCATATGTAAAAAAAATCATCATATAAAATCATCAATCATATATATAATTTGGGCTGTATATTTGCACACTAGGGGGATGGTGGGGTGGGGGTTAAGTATAGCGGGGCTGCATGCAATAAGTAACCTAACCTAAATAAACCAAAATAACCAAATAGATATTTATTAAAACATAGCTACAATGTAGTTTTCCACTGAATCGAAGCTAATTGTCTCCGTATACAAACAGCAATAAACCGGTTGTTGTATGATTTTATAGATTCAGATTCTCGAGTGTGTAGTGGCTAACAGATAAGTACCCAATTTTTTTTTAACTTTGCAAAGCCAAGAGTTAATCTGAATAAAACTGATCAGAAATATCGAAATCGATATATCGATTATCGAATATCGAAAGTAAAAATATCGATATTTCGATATATCGTTTGATCAAGTTATCGCCCAACACTAAGCCGTATATATAATGCATCGTATATATGAGGAGATGAGACGAGTCAGCTATACAAATGTAAGTTCAACGTTTCTTTTGCAATTAGACGACAGAAAGGACTTTGCCGGCATCATTGAAAATTCATTTTACATTTAGGCAAGATTAAAGAAGAAAATCTACATCTCATTAATTGGAATGAATCTTTTTTATTGAACTCTCTCAGGGAAAAATGTAGTAAATGAACCGGAAGTTAACTATTGTTTTGTATTTTTTTTGTGTTTTAATGTTAATACTTTAGTATTTCTACTGATGACGATTTTTGTATATGTGATAAAAATATCTAGACATTTGTACCTGTTTTCACTGTCTAAATAAATGGTCTCATCCCCATTTGAAAGTTTATTTGCTCGTGTGGTGGCTGTTTACCAACTCGCGTGTTCCAAGGATTCTTTCTATTTTACCTAATATATATTTAAGTAATACATATATGTTTTTTAGGACTATTTCGTGATGCTTCCCTCAGCTTACTACGAAGCAAGTGTTCTACAACAAAGAGTTGCAAACCCCTGTTCCATTGCCGGAAATGGGGATCTGTGCAAACATTACAGCTACCCTTCACTTTCTAGCTTTGATGCTATCAGAGGAGAAGCAGCTTATGTTGATGATGGTGAAACAAGAAGCAGAGCAATCCTGTTTGATGACTATAGTGTAAGTTATGGTCTATATCATGCTTGTTAAGTGCACACTTTAGATGTGAGAATTTTGGCAAAATCTAGTATGGGTCTTAAAGATTAGCTTCTCAGGGTGCGTCAAATAGTACAAATCAAGAAAATCTTCTGAATTCAATTTAAAATATATCATCAATAGGAATGTCTCGTGTTTTTTTTATTGAACTTTAGATTTGATAAAACGTATTCTTAAATTACTTCATCATATTGCGTAAAACTCATTAAAAATCGTTGTCTTAAAAATTAGCCTTCGAAACTGACTTATTCACAAAAAAACTTATGCGATTTTGTGAATAGACTATCTACGAGATATATTGAAGCTAGCAGTCTTGAAGCTAGTTTGTTTTTTTATCTTTTGAAATTTGAAAAAAAAATTCTACAAGCAAGATTTCCGTGTAACGATTAAGATTGGCGAATCATTTTCAAACCAGTAACATTATTTACAGGTTGTACTGGAGTTTGAGCTGAACTCAAACCAATCCAAGTTTCGATCTGACCCAAGACTCAGTTTCATTAATACTGTTTATTATCGAATGTTATGTTGCGCGAATATGAGTAAAAATAAGCTTAATGTTTTGCAAATAAAACGTTCATATATTCTTCTAGATATTATTGATGTTTTTCCTAATTGTTTTTCTTAGTATTCTTAACTTTTATTAAGGACAAGGACAATTCAAGGATAATTTGTTTTTAGGTAGCATGCACCTAATGAACTGCTGTCAAAACAATAACCAACGCCATTTTATTGTAGGGCTATAGGGCTTCTTGTTGGGCTATAGGTTCCAACTTAGTTTGCTCAGGTAAGGCAGTTCCGAAAATACTTTTACCTGAAATTAATTTTTCACCCTCTTATGATTATTGATTTCAAACCCCACCGATTTCAAACTCCTTATTTATTATAATTAACCTCTGTCTTTATGACCCAATATTTTAAAGAAATACCTTCCACCTCTTTACCTCCAATATTTTTTTGAATTAAAACCCATATTGAACTGAACTGAACTGAACTGTAGATACTTTCTGTAAAATATCCATCTCTATGTATACCTTCCGTCTGTGTATATCCATGTACACCTTCCATCTCTGTAGAGTATTACTACTGATGATGGTCACTGCATATGTGACGAAATATCTAGTATTTTTGTGAAATTTATCGCTCTTTATTAAAAGGATTTATTTATTTGTCTTCCATCTCTATCGCTTAGTTGAGATGAAGGTTTTACTTTAGGCCCATATTGTTTGACGTGAAGGATCCTATCTTCGACAGTTTAAGTTGACATTTACTGGCTCGGCTTCCACGTCTTAATTTTCACATCCTTATTTTCGGGGCAGGGGTAGAAACAGGGTTCTTGTCTTTATTTGATGGGTTCATTATATATGCTATAAAAAAGTCGAATCTGGCGAAAAAAATCTTGTACATTAAGACTTTTAGAAAAATAGTGTTATCGAACTTATTCAAGACCCTTCAAGTTCTTTTGAGGAAAGGTTGGAGCCTTTAGGTTTCGTATTTAGGTAATGTGTTTAGGTTTCGTCATATTGGTAAAATTTAGTAATTGTCTCAAAACTGGAAAATGTTTTTTAATCTTAAAAATCTGCCTTGCCAAATATCCCTTCTAACGGGAAAAGAGAGAGTTCATTTATTAAAATTAAAGAGTTCATTTATTATTCTCTCTTCAAATGCGTTACTGTTTGGAAAGCTATTTTGTAAAATGGTCATTTTTCCTTCCTAAACAAAGTGCAAAAATTATACTCTCTCTCTGGTAGCCCTGAATTCTCCTTGACTGGCCAAAAGTTAGGAAATCTCCATCAGCATAAACAGCATGAAATTAAAATTTACTAATGTCAATTACTTTAAGTTAGAGTAATATTCTCGAAATCTAAATGGACGCTTTAATGCTTTTGAGATGGTAATGCTCAAGTTTGGCGAAACGAAAAAGTTTTTCGCTGCATTTCTTTGAATAGTGTGAATTCTAAAACATAGTATCTGATTCATTAAAAAAATCTGTTGCCGTTATATTTTGGGCTGTATGAAGGCCAGTAAAATAAATCCTGATTGAAAGATGATCATGGAGCCTATGAACAAGGTAGCGAACTGCTTTGTCTTGGCTGGGGCCTCATAGTTTTCTTAGGGGGCCCTTTTAAAGATTTAAAGTTAGTCTGGTTATAATGCTTAAATGTTGGTCTTATTTAACCGAAAGTTGTCGAGCTTTTGGTAAACAAGAAATCTGACTTCTATGACGTTTAAGTATATACATGCGAACAGGGGGAGGGACTTGGATGGGAATCCCCCTCCCTAGCTTGATTGGAATGAATTGTCTCATGGAAAATTAAACAATAAGGGCCAAAATATGCACATTTTATTCTCCCCCTTCTTCTCTTCTCTTCCCTTTCTGACCTGAAGAGTTTGGACCTCTGCAACTCTATTTTTAAGTATATTCTGAATTATGCTTGAGTGCCGTTCCTTATTTTTAAAATTAGTCAAACACCTCCATTTTTGCTGATAACCTCCTTTCCAGATTGTTTGATTACTCCACATTTGGCCTCCATGCATTGGAGCCGAGAAAGGTTTATGGCTATTTAGCCAAAGGAAATGCATGTTTGACCGAAAAGTATGGACCTTTGACAAACTAGAACAGGACCAAAGGGCATTTTGACGAAAACTAATAACATTTTAGCAGATGTTATTTCAAAATTTATTACTGTATATGACTGAGCTTGCGTCTTTAGTACCAAGATTATATATCAAACCATTTTTTTCTTTGGAGAAGAGGGGGAAGAGGCTCTCAAACAGTGTTTTCTTAGTCCATAGTTTTTCTGAGTCTTTCGATTTTGAAGTTTTGTGCTTTACTTCTGGTCTTGGTCAAATGAATTTGGCCAGTGATGATAGCAAAGGCACAGGACTAGTGAGAATTAACTAGCATTGTGGCTTTGAACTACAATTAATGTTGTAAAAGTTTTTCCAAACCCAAAGTTTTTCAAAGAAAAGCAAAGAGCTTGATTAAAAGCTAAAACCGGCAGAAATAAATTCACACTATAAGTCCAACTTAAAACGAACAGAAATTAATATGAACGAACAAGTAGAACCTTGAAACATTATAAATAAACTGAATATTTGTGTCAAGCTTAAAAAAGGTACAAATAAGCAGGTCGTCCTCGGTCAGGGTGGAAGGATATGATAAGGTAAGATTTAAAGGAAATGGGAACTTCCTGAGAGGGTGTAAAGAGAGAAGGAGCGTGTGTAGCTGTGTTGGCATCAGGCGGCTTGGTTCTGTGGTGCTTTATTTGGAGTAGTAATAGTAGATGAGTAGATGAAACCTATGACAAAGAGAATTTAACTGAATAATTATGTCCAGCTTAAGACAAACAGAAATTACCCCAAATACCAGTGGATCAACCACCTCCTTAAACCCTCCGCAGGTCGAGTTTCATTTGGGCTAGAATGAACATTTAATGACAGGTTGAGGTTCTTGGCAGTTTGGTGTCTTATTTACTTTTAAAGCTTCATGATTTGAACTATAATAGCTAATTACTTTTAGACACTCCGTTTCTTGGATTTGAGCAGAGCGTCAGTAATAAACGAAAACCAACCAGAGATTCACTTGGATATGCGCCTTCAAAAGCCGGGACGATACGTCTTGGTGATATCTTACTTTACCCCACTTGATGGCAGAAAATCAAATGTTCAGTTAGATATCAGCTCTGGACAGGAAAGGTTTCAAGGTATATATTTAGAATTGTATAATTTCTTTTTGATTAATATTCAATTGCTTCGAGATTCTTTTGATTTTGGAATTTTTTTCGGGACTCACTGTGTAGGCACCCTCTGTAAATATTGTGTTTTCCATTGATTCATATTGTAAAAGTGTTATTTTGTCTTTTAGTGATTTATTGAGAAATTAAATGAACTTGAACTTGGAGTATTCGATACCAACTTAATCATGCCGGTATGAAATTTTTCCGATAAAGTTCCAGTGAAAATTACGTACCCTATTTGCAATAAACGACTTAATCCACTCGCGAGAGCCGAAATCCCGTAGATTATATATATTCTTCTTCTTATTTTTTCTCTGTATATAAAGTTGCGTATATTTATATATTAACTAAAAAAAAATTAATTATTTTTTTACTATATATACTAAATTGAAGCAAAGGTAAGCGGAAATAAAGTCAAATAATATATCAAGCGTAAAACGACCATAGATCGCTTTTAATAAGCAAATGAAACCCAAAGGAACAGAAATTACAAGCAATAGCCAAGTATATAATTTTGGAGACCACACTGCCTTTCCATGACGATAAATTAAGGTTCAAATAGGGATAAAATCTTTTAATAGACAGTGATGATGATAACAGTGATAGAAATTCACAAAAATACCAGATATTTCGGTCACATATGCAGTGACCGTCATCAGTAGTAAAGCTTTAAAGAGTAATAATAACTTGGGTAGTTTTCAAAATTCTGGGAAGGATCTAACTTCATTTGGGCAACAAAGTGGGGTCTATCAGAATCCATGTACTTGCGGAAGCTCGTATGTGGGACGTACTAACCAGAATTTGGAAATGAGATTGTTACAGCATAAAGATTCTATTTCTTCGGCTTTAAAGCAAGATTCTAAGTCTGAAGATTTTACTTCAGCTCTTTCAAACATATTTTCAATTTTCCAGACCATTTTATTTTGTTCGATAATGTCTATTTGATTTCTAGGGATCGGGGTTTAAAGCAAAATTTTCGTGAAACTCTTGAAATAAAGAAAATCTAATTCAAGAACATTGCTTTGAATTGTGACACAGGTGAATTTGAGCTAAATCTATCTACGGTAATTTATTAAAATCGGACAGAGTAAAGTTCAATTCACCCAATGTAGTTGACCTCTGTCCAAGTGTTATATCATTGAACGCTAATGAACCGAATCCAAGAAGGTCAAAGAGGCTAGCTTCCGCCTTTGCTTTGAAAACAATTAGAGAATTAAACAATACGTAGTTTTATTTGATTTTGTATATAAACTAATGTTTTAAATTGTTTTAGTTTAGTTTTACCACTGATGACGGTCACTGCATATGTGACCGAAATATCTGGCATTATTGTGAATTTCTATCACCGTTATCATCATCACTGTCTATTAAAATATTTTTATCCCTATTTGAACTTTTATTTAATAGCCAAGTAAAACTAGAAACGAGTAGAAACTGCCATAAAGAGGAGTAGGGCTAAAGTCCCCTGTGCCTTATAAAGACCTGAATGTATTTTTTAAATAGAAATTACAATGAATAGCCAAGTAAAACTAGAAAGGAGTAGAAACTACCATAAAGAGGAGTAGGGCTAACGTCCCTTGTGCCTTCTAAAGACCTGAATGTATTTTTTAAGCAGAAATTACAATGAATAGCCCTTCTAAAGACATGAATGTATTCGTCCCTTGTGCCTTCTAAAGACCTGAACGTATTTTTTAAACAGAAATTACAATCAATAGCCAAGTAAAACTAGAAACGACTAGAAACTACCATAAAGAGGAGTAGGACTAACGTCCCCTGTGCCTTCTAAAGACCTGAATGAATTTTTTTAAATAGAAATTACAATGAATAGCCAATTAAAACTAGAAACGAATAGAAACTACCATAAACAGGAGTAGGGCTATCGTCCCTTGTGCCTTCTAAAGACCTGAACGTATTTTTTAAACAGAAATTACAATCAATAGCCAAGTAAAACTAGAAACGACTAGAAACTACCATAAAGAGGAGTAGGACTAACGTCCCCTGTGCCTTCTAAAGACCTGAACGTATTTTTTAAACAGAAATTACAATCAATAGCCAAGTAAAACTAGAAACGACTAGAAACTACCATAAAGAGGAGTAGTACTAACGTCCCCTATGCCTTCTAAAGACCTGAATGTATTTTTTAAACAGAAATTACAATGAATAGCCCTTCTAAAGACCTGAATGTGTTTTTTTAAATAGAAATTACAATGAATAGCCAAGTAAAACTAGAAACGACTAGAAACTACCATAAAGAAGAGTAGGGCTAACGTCCCTTGTGCCTTCTAAAGACCTGAACGTATTTTTTAAACAGAAATTACAATCAATAGCCAAGTAAAACTAGAAACGACTAGAAACTACCATAGAGAGGAGTAGGACTAAAGTCCCCTGTGCCTTCTAAAGACCTGAACGTATTTTTTAAACAGAAATTACAATCAATAGCCAAGTAAAACTAGAAACGACTAGAAACTACCATAAAGAGGAGTAGGACTAACGTCCCCTGTGCCTTCTAAAGACCTGGACGTATTTTTTAAACAGAAATTACAATCAATAGCCAATTAAAACTAGAAACGAATAGAAACTACCATAAAGAGGAGTAGGACTAACGTCCCCTGTGCCTTCTAAAGACCTGAATGTATTTTTCTTAAATAGAAATTACAATGAATAGCCAATTAAAACTAGAAACGAATAGAAACTACCATAAACAGGAGTAGGGCTAACGTCCCTTGTGCCTTCTAAAGACCTGAACGTATTTTTTAAACAGAAATTACAATCAAGAGCCAAGTAAAACTAGAAACGACTAGAAACTACCATAAAGAGGAGTAGGACTAACGTCCCCTGTGCCTTCTAAAGACCTGAATGTATTTTTTAAACAGAAATTACAATGAATAGCCCTTCTAAAGACATGAATGTATTCGTCCCCTGTGCCTTCTAAAGACCTGAATGTATTTTTCTTAAATAGAAATTACAATGAATAGCCAATTAAAACTAGAAACGACTAGAAACTACCATAAACAGGAGTAGGGCTAACGTCCCTTGTGCCTTCTAAAGACCTGAACGTATTTTTTAAACAGAAATTACAATCAATGGCCAAGTAAAACTAGAAACGACTAGAAACTACCATAAAGAGGAGTAGGACTAACGTCCCCTGTGCTTTCTAAAGACCTGAATGTATTTTTTAAACAGAAATTACAATGAATAGCCCTTCTAAAGACATGAATGTATTCGTCCCCTGTGCCTTCTAAAGACCTGAATGTATTTTTCTTAAATAGAAATTACAATGAATAGCCAATTAAAACTAGAAACGACTAGAAACTACCATAAACAGGAGTAGGGCTAACGTCCCTTGTGCCTTCTAAAGACCTGAACGTATTTTTTAAACAGAAATTACAATCAATGGCCAAGTAAAACTAGAAACGACTAGAAACTACCATAAAGAGGAGTAGGGCTAACGTCCCTTGTGCCTTCTAAAGACCTAAACGTATTTTTTAAACAGAAATTACAATCAATAGCCAGGTAAAACTAGAAACGACTAGAAACTACCATAAAGAGGAGTAGGACTAACGTCCCCTGTGCCTTCTAAAGACCTGAACGTATTTTTTAAACAGAAATTACAATCAATAGCCAAGTAAAACTTGAAACGAATAGAAACTACCATAAAGAGGAGTAGGACTAACGTCCCCTGTGCCTTCTAAAGACCTGAATGTATTTTTTAAACAGAAATTACAATCAATAGCCAAGTAAAACTAGAAACGAATAGAAACTACCATAAAGAGGAGTAGGGCTAACGTCCCTTGTGCCTTCTAAAGACCTGAACGTATTTTTTAAACAGAAATTACAATCAATAGCCAGGTAAAACTAGAAACGACTAGAAACTACCATAAAGAGGAGTAGGACCAACGTCCCCTGTGCCTTCTAAAGACCTGAACGTATTTTTTAAACAGAAATTACAATCAATAGCCAAGTAAAACTAGAAACGAATAGAAACTACCATAAAGAGGAGTAGGACTAACGTCCCCTGTGCCTTCTAAAGACCTGAACGTATTTTTTAAACAGAAATTACAATCAATAGCCAAGTAAAACTAGAAACGACTAGAAACTACCATAAAGAGGAGTAGGGCTAACGTCCCTTGTGCCTTCTAAAGACCTGAACGTATTTTTTAAACAGAAATTACAATCAATAGCCAAGTAAAACTAGAAACGAATAGAAACTACCATAAAGAGGAGTAGGACTAACGTCCCCTGTGCCTTCTAAAGACCTGAATGTATTTTTTAAACAGAAATTACAATGAATAGCCCTTCTAAAGACATGAATGTATTCGTCCCCTGTGCCTTCTAAAGACCTGAATGTATTTTTTTAAATAGAAATTACAATGAATAGCCAAGTAAAACTAGAAACGACTAGAAACTACCATAAAGAGGAGTAGGGCTAACGTCCCTTGTGCCTTCTAAAGACCTGAACGTATTTTTTAAACAGAAATTACAATCAATAGCCAAGTAAAACTAGAAACGACTAGAAACTACCATAAAGAAGAGTAGGACTAACGTCCCCTGTGCCTTCTAAAGACCTGAACGTATTTTTTAAACAGAAATTACAATCAATAGCCAAGTAAAACTAGAAACGACTAGAAACTACCATAAAGAGGAGTAGGGCTAACGTCCCTTGTGCCTTCTAAAGACCTGAAGGTATTTTTTAAACAGAAATTACAATCAATAGCCAAGTAAAACTAGAAACGACTAGAAACTACCATAAAGAGGAGTAGGACTAACGTCCCGTGTGCCTTCTAAAGACCTGAACGTATTTTTTAAACAGAAATTACAATCAATAGCCAAGTAAAACTAGAAACGACTAGAAACTACCATAAAGAGGAGTAGGACTAACGTCCCCTGTGCCTTCTAAAGACCTGGATGTATTTTTTTAAATAGAAATTACAATGAATAGCCAATTAAAACTAGAAACGAATAGAAACTACCATAAACAGGAGTAGGGCTAACGTCCCTTGTGCCTTCTAAAGACCTGAACGTATTTTTTAAACAGAAATTACAATCAATAGCCAAGTAAAACTAGAAACGACTAGAAACTACCATAAAGAGGAGTAGGACTAACGTCCCCTGTGCCTTTAAAGACCTGAACGTATTTTTTAAACAGAAAATTACAATCAGTAGCCAAGTTAAACTAGAAACGACTAGAAACTACCATAAAGAGGAGTAGGGCTAACGTCCCTTGTGCCTTCTAAAGACCTGAACGTATTTTTTAAACAGAAATTACAATCAATAGCCAAGTAAAACTAGAAACGAATAGAAACTACCATAAAGAGGAGTAGGACTAACGTCCCCTGTGCCTTCTAAAGACCTGAATGTATTTTTTAAACAGAAATTACAATGAATAGCCCTTCTAAAGACATGAATGTATTCGTCCCCTGTGCCTTCTAAAGACCTGAATGTATTTTTTTAAATAGAAATTACAATGAATAGCCAAGTAAAACTAGAAACGACTAGAAACTACCATAAAGAGGAGTAGGGCTAACGTCCCTTGTGCCTTCTAAAGACCTGAACGTATTTTTTAAACAGAAATTACAATCAATAGCCAAGTAAAACTAGAAACGACTAGAAACTACCATAAAGAAGAGTAGGACTAACGTCCCCTGTGCCTTCTAAAGACCTGAACGTATTTTTTAAACAGAAATTAAATTCAATAGCCAAGTAAAACTAGAAACGACTAGAAACTACCATAAAGAGGAGTAGGGCTAACGTCCCTTGTGCCTTCTAAAGACCTGAAGGTATTTTTTAAACAGAAATTACAATCAATAGCCAAGTAAAACTAGAAACGACTAGAAACTACCATAAAGAGGAGTAGGACTAACGTCCCCTGTGCCTTCTAAAGACCTGAACGTATTTTTTAAACAGAAATTACAATCAACAGCCAAGTAAAACTAGAAACGACTAGAAACCACCATAAAGAGGAGTAGGGCTAACGTCCCTTGTGCCTTCTAAAGACCTGAACGTATTTTTTAAACAGAAATTACAATCAATAGCCAAGTAAAACTAGAAACGACTAGAAACTACCATAAAGAGGAGTAGGACTAACGTCCCCTGTGCCTTCTAAAGACCTGAATGTATTTTTTTAAATAGAAATTACAATGAATAGCCAATTAAAACTAGAAACGACTAGAAACTACCATAAAGAAGAGTAGGGCTAACGTCCCTTGTGCCTTCTAAAGACCTGAACGTATTTTTTAAACGGAAATTACAATGAATAGCCAAGTAAAACTAGAAAGGAGTAGAAACTACCATAAAGAGGAGTAGGGCTAAAGTCCCCTGTGCCTTCTAAAGACCTGAATGTATTTTTTAAACGGAAATTACATTGAATAGCCAAGTAAAACTAGAAAGGAGTAGAAACTACCATAAAGAGGAGTAGGGCTAAAGTCCCCTGTGCCTTCTAAAGACCTGAATGTATTTTTTAAACGGAAATTACATTGAATAGTACAGTAAAACTAGAAAGGAGTAGAAACTACCATAAAGAGGAGTAGGGCTAAAATCTCCTGTGCCTTCTGAAGACCTGAACGTATTTTTTAAACAGAAATTACAATCAATAGCCAAGTAAAACTAGAAACGACTAGAAACTACCATAAAGAGGAGTAGGACTAACGTCCCCTGTGCCTTCTAAAGACCTGAACGTATTTTTTAAACAGAAATTACAATCAATATCCAATTAAAACTAGAAACGAATAGAAACTACCATAAACAGGAGTAGGGCTAACGTCCCTTGTGCCTTCTAAAGACCTGAACGTATTTTTTAAACAGAAATTACAATCAATAGCCAAGTAAAACTAGAAACGACTAGAAACTACCATAAAGAGGAGTAGGACTAACGTCCCCTGTGCCTTCTAAAGACCTGAACGTATTTTTTAAACAGACATTACAATGAATAGCCCTTCTAAAGACATGAATGTATTCGTCCCCTGTGCCTTCTAAAGACCTGAATGTATTTTTTAAAATAGAAATTACATTCAATAGCCAAGTAAAACTAGAAAGGAGTAGGGCTAACGTCCCTTGTGCCTTCTAAAGACCTGAACGTATTTTTTAAACAGAAATTACAATCAAGAGCCAAGTAAAACTAGAAACGACTAGAAACTACCATAAAGAGGAGTAGGACTAACGTCCCCTGTGCCTTCTAAAGACCTGAATGTATTTTTTAAAATAGAAATTACATTCAATAGCCAAGTAAAACTAGAAAGGAGTAGGGCTAACGTCCCTTGTGCCTTCTAAAGACCTGAACGTATTTTTTAAACAGAAATTACAATCAAGAGCCAAGTAAAACTAGAAACGACTAGAAACTACCATAAAGAGGAGTAGGACTAACGTCCCCTGTGCCTTCTAAAGACCTGAATGTATTTTTTAAACAGAAATTACAATGAATAGCCCTTCTAAAGACATGAATGTATTCGTCCCCTGTGCCTTCTAAAGACCTGAATGTATTTTTCTTAAATAGAAATTACAATGAATAGCCAATTAAAACTAGAAACGACTAGAAACTACCATAAAGAGGAGTAGGGCTAACGTCCCTTGTGCCTTCTAAAGACCTGAACGTATTTTTTAAACAGAAATTACAATCAATAGCCAAGTAAAACTATAAACGACTAGAAACTACCATAAAGAGGAGTAGGACTAACGTCCCCTGTGCCTTCTAAAGACCTGAATGTATTTTTTAAACAGAAATTACAATGAATAGTCCTTCTAAAGACATGAATGTATTCGTCCCCTGTGCCTTCTAAAGACCTGAATGTATTTTTTTGAATAGAAATTACAATGAATAGCCAAGTAAAACTAGAAACGACTAGAAACTACCATAAAGAGGAGTAGGGCTAACGTCCCTTGTGCCTTCTAAAGACCTGAACGTATTTTTTAAACAGAAATTACAATCAATAGCCAGGTAAAACTAGAAACGACTAGAAACTACCATAAAGAGGAGTAGGGCTAACGTCCCTTGTGCCTTCTAAAGACCTGAATGTATTTTTTAAACAGAAATTACGATCAATAGCCAAGTAAAACTAGAAATGACTAGAAACTACCATAAAGAGGAGTAGGGCTAACGTCCCTTGTGCCTTCTAAAGACCTGAACGTATTTTTTAAACAGAAATTACAATCAATAGCCAGGTAAAACTAGAAACGACTAGAAACTACCATAAAGAGGAGTAGGACTAACGTCCCCTGTGCCTTCTAAAGACCTGGACGTATTTTTTAAACAGAAATTACAATCAATAGCCAAGTAAAACTAGAAACGACTAGAAACTACCATAAAGAGGAGTAGGGCTAACGTCCCTTGTGCCTTCTAAAGACCTGAACGTATTTTTTAAACAGAAATTACAATCAATAGCCAAGTAAAACTAGAAACGACTAGAAACTACCATAAAGAGGAGTAGGGCTAACGTCCCTTGTGCCTTCTAAAGACCTGAACGTATTTTTTAAACAGAAATTACAATCAATAGCCAAGTAAAACTAGAAACGACTAGAAACTACCATAAAGAGGAGTAGGGCTAACGTCCCTTGTGCGAAAGGAGTAGAAACTACCGAGAAAGGAGTAGAAACTACCATAAAGAGGAGTAGGGCTAAAGTCCCCTGTGCCTTCTAAAGACCTGAACGTATTTTTTAAACAGAAATTACAATCAATAGCCAAGTAAAACTAGAAACGACTAGAAACTACCATAAAGAGGAGTAGGACTAACGTCCCCTGTGCCTTCTAAAGACCTGAACGTATTTTTTAAACAGAAATTACAATCAATAGCCAAGTAAAACTAGAAACGAATAGAAACTACTATAAAGAGGAGTAGGGCTAACCTCCCTTGTGCCTTCTAAAGACCTGAACGTATTTTTTAAACAGAAATTACAATCAATAGCCAAGTAAAACTAGAAACGACTAGAAACTACCATAAAGAGGAGTAGGACTAACGTCCCCTGTGCCTTCTAAAGACCTGAATGTATTTTTTAAACAGAAATTACAATGAATAGCCCTTCTAAAGACATGAATGTATTCGTCCCCTGTGCCTTCTAAAGACCTGAATGTATTTTTTCAATAGAAATTACAATGAATAGCCAAGTAAAACTAGAAACGACTAGAAACTACCATAAAGAGGAGTAGGGGTAACGTCCCTTGTGCCTTCTAAAGACCTGAACGTATTTTTTAAACAGAAATTACAATCAATAGCCAAGTAAAACTAGAAACGACTAGAAACTACCATAAAGAGGAGTAGGACTAACGTCCCCTGTGCCTTCTAAAGACCTGAACGTATTTTTTAAACAGAAATTACAATCAATAGCCAAGTAAAACTAGAAACGACTAGAAACTACCATAAAGAGGAGTAGGGCTAACGTCCCTTGTGCCTTCTAAAGACCTGAAGGTATTTTTTAAACAGAAATTACAATCAATAGCCAAGTAAAACTAGAAACGACTAGAAACTACCATAAAGAGGAGTAGGACTAACGTCCCCTGTGCCTTCTAAAGACCTGAACGTATTTTTTAAACAGAAATTACAATCAACAGCCAAGTAAAACTAGAAACGACTAGAAACTACCATAAAGAGGAGTAGGGCTAACGTCCCTTGTGCCTTCTAAAGACCTGAACGTATTTTTTAAACAGAAATTACAATCAATAGCCAAGTAAAACTAGAAACGACTAGAAACTACCATAAAGAGGAGTAGGACTAACATCCCCTGTGCCTTCTAAAGACCTGAATGTATTTTTTTAAATAGAAATTACAATGAATAGCCAATTAAAAATAGAAACGACTAGAAACTACCATAAAGAGGAGTAGGACTAACGTCCCCTGTGCCTTCTAAAGACCTGAATGTATTTTTAAACAGAAATTACAATGAATAGCCCTTCTAAAGACATGAATGTATTCGTCCCCTGTGCCTTCTAAAGACCTGAATGTATTTTTTTTAAATAGAAATTACATTGAATAGCCAAGTAAAACTAGAAAGGAGTAGAAACTACCATAAAGAGGAGTAGGGCTAAAGTCCCCTGTGCCTTCTAAAGACCTGAACGTATTTTTTAAACAGAAATTACAATCAATAGCCAATTAAAACTAGAAACGAATAGAAACTACCATAAACAGGAGTAGGGCTAACGTCCCTTGTGCCTTCTAAAGACCTGAACGTATTTTTTAAACAGAAATTACAATCAATTTCCAATTAAGACTAGAAATGAATAGAAACTACCATAAACAGGAGTAGGGCTAACGTCCCTTGTGCCTTCTAAAGACCTGAACGTATTTTTTAAACAGAAATTACAATCAATAGCCAAGTAAAACTAGAAACGACTAGAAACTACCACAAAGAGGAGTAGGACTAACGTCCCCTGTGCCTTCTAAAGACCTGAATGTATTTTTAAACAGAAATTACAATGAATAGCCCTTCTAAAGACATGAATGTATTCGTCCCCTGTGCCTTCTAAAGACCTGAATGTATTTTTTAAACGGAAATTACATTGAATAGCCAAGTAAAACTAGAAAGGAGTAGAAACTACCATAAAGAGGAGTAGGGCTAAAGTCCCCTGTGCCTTCTAAAGACCTGAACGTATTTTTTAAACAGAAATTACAATCAATAGCCAATTAAAACTAGAAACGAATAGAAACTACCATAAACAGGAGTAGGGCTAACGTCCCTTGTGCCTTCTAAAGACCTGAACGTATTTTTTAAACAGAAATTACAATCAATAGCCAAGTAAAACTAGAAACGACTAGAAACTACCATAAAGAGGAGTAGGACTAACGTCCCCTGTGCCTTCTAAAGACCTGAACGTATTTTTTAAACAGAAATTACAATCAATAGCCAATTAAAACTAGAAACGAATAGAAACTACCATAAAGAGGAGTAGGGCTAACGTCCCCTGTGCCTTCTAAAGACCTGAACGTATTTTTTAAACAGAAATTACAATCAATAGCCAAGTAAAACTAGAAACGAATAGAAACTACCATAAAGAGGAGTAGGGCTAACGTCCCTTGTGCCTTCTAAAGACCTGAACGTATTTTTTAAACAGAAATTACAATCAATAGCCAAGTAAACTAGAAACGACTAGAAACTACCATAAAGAGGAGTAGGACTAACGTCCTCTGGGCCTTCTAAAGACCTGAACGTATTTTTTAAACAGAAATTACAATCAATAGCCAAGTAAAACTAGAAACGACTAGAAACTACCATAAAGAGGAGTAGGACTAACGTCCCCTGTGCCTTCTAAAGACCTGAACGTATTTTTTAAACAGAAATTACAATCAATAGCCAAGTAAAACTAGAAACGACTAGAAACTACCATAAAGAGGAGTAGGACTAACGTCCCCTGTGCCTTCTAAAGACCTGAACGTATTTTTTAAACAGAAATTACAATCAATAGCCAAGTAAAACTAGAAACGACTAGAAACTACCATAAAGAGGACTAGGACTAACGTCCCCTGTGCCTTCTAAAGACCTGAACGTATTTTTTAAACAGAAATTACAATCAATAGCCAATTAAAACTAGAAACGAATAGAAACTACCATAAACAGGAGTAGGGCTAACGTCCCCTGTGCCTTCTAAAGACCTGAACGTATTTTTTTAAACAGAAATTACAATCAATAGCCAAGTAAAACTAGAAACGAATAGAAACTACCATAAAGAGGAGTAGGGCTAACGTCCCTTGTGCCTTCTAAAGACCTGAACGTATTTTTTAAACAGAAATTACAATCAATAGCCAAGTAAAACTAGAAACGACTAGAAACTACCATAAAGAGGAGTAGGACTAACGTCCTCTGGGCCTTCTAAAGACCTGAACGTATTTTTTAAACAGAAATTACAATCAGTAGCCAAGTAAAACTAGAAACGACTAGAAACTACCATAAACAGGAGTAGGACTAACGTCCCCTGTGCCTTCTAAAGACCTAAACGGAAATTACAATGAATAGCCAAGTAAAACTAGAAAGGAGTAGAAACTACCATAAAGAGGAGTAGGGCTAAAGTCCCCTGTGCCTTCTAAAGACCTGAATGTATTTTTTAAACGGAAATTACATTGAATAGCCAAGTAAAACTAGAAAGGAGTAGAAACTACTATAAAGAGGAGTAGGGCTAAAGTTCCCTGTGCCTTTAAAAGGAAATGTGTATTTTTTAAACGGAAATTACATTGAATAGCCAAGTAAAACTAGAAAGGAGTAGAAACTACCATAAAGAGGAGTAGGGCTAAAGTCCCCTGTGCCTTCTAAAGACCTGAACGTATTTTTTAAACGGAAATTATAATGAATAGCCAAGTAAAACTAGAAACGAATAGAAACTACCACAAAGAGGAGTAGGACTAGTGTCCCCTGTGCCTTCTAAAGACCTGAACGTATTTTTTAAACGGAAATTACAATGAATAGCCAAGTAAAACTAGAAAGGAGTAGAAACTACCATAAAGAGGAGTAGGGCTAAAGTCCCCTGTGCCTTCTAAAGACCTGAATGTATTTTTTAAACAGAAATTACAATGAATAGCCAAGTAAAACTAGAAACGACTAGAAACTACCATAAAGAGGAGTAGGACTAACGTCCCCTGTGCCTTCTAAAGACCTGAACGTATTTTTTAAACGGAAATAACAATGAATAGCCAAGTAAAACTAGAAACGACTAGAAACTACCACAAAGAGGAGTAGGACTAACGTCCCCTGTGCCTTCTAAAGACCTGAAGGTATTTTTTAAACAGAAATTACAATAAATAGCCAAGTAAAACTAGAAAGGAGTAGAAACTACCATAAAGAGGAGTAGGGCTAAAGTCCCCTGTGCCTTCTAAAGACCTGAATGTATTTTTTAAACAGAAATTACAATGAATAGCCAAGTAAAACTAGAAACGACTAGAAACTACCACAAAGAGGAGTAGGACTAAAGTCCCCTGTGCCTTCTAAAGACCTGAACGTATTTTTTAAACAGAAATTACAATGAATAGCCAAGTAAAACTAGAAAGGAGTAGAAACTACCATAAAGAGGAGTAGGACTAAAGTCCCCTGTGCCTTCTAAAGACCTGAATGTATTTTTTAAACAGAAATTACAATGAATAGCCAAGTAAAACTAGAAACGACTAGAAACTACCATAAAGAGGAGTAGGACTAACGTCCCCTGTGCCTTCTAAAGACCTGAACGTATTTTTTAAACGGAAATTACAATGAATAGCCAAGTAAAACTAGAAACGACTAGAAACTGCCACAAAGAGGAGTAGGACTAACGTCTCCTGTGCCTTCTAAAGACCTGAACGTATTTTTTAAACGGAAATTACAATGAATAGCCAAGTAAAACTAGAAAGGAGTAGAAACTACCATAAAGAGGAGTAGGGCTAAAGTCCCCTGTGCCTTCTAAAGACCTGAATGTATTTTTTAAACAGAAATTACAATGAATAGCCAAGTAAAACTAGAAACGACTAATCTTCCGATCTAAACTACCATAAAGAGGAGTAGGACTAACGTCCCCTGTGCCTTCTAAAGACCTGAACGTATTTTTTAAACGGAAATTACAATGAATAGCCAAGTAAAACTAGAAACGACTAGAAACTACCACAAAGAGGAGTAGGACTAACGTCCCCTGTGCCTTCTAAAGACCTGAACGTATTTTTTAAACGGAAATTACAATGAATAGCCAAGTAAAACTAGAAAGGAGTAGAAACTACCATAAAGAGGAGTAGGGCTAAAGTCCCCTGTGCCTTCTAAAGACCTGAATGTATTTTTTAAACAGAAATTACAATGAATAGCCAAGTAAAACTAGAAAGGAGTAGAAACTACCATAAAGAGGAGTAGGGCTAACGTCCCCTTTACCTTCTAAAGACCTGAACGTATTTTTTGCACTATAAACAATTTTCATTTTGAGCAATGCATTTTTATTTCTTATTGCATAAAAAAAGTATCACCATAATAACCAAGATTACTGAAAAGAACAAATGAATGTGGATTAGCAGCTTAATACTTGCTGATATTAGTTCCTCAAATCTCAAACATTTTCCATCTATTGAAGTTATAAAATAGAAAACGTTTTAAACGTAATCTGTTTTCAGTAAAGTGCAAATTACTTTCTGGTCTTTAGAAAACCATAAATGTCAAATGTAGCATTTGACGAGTCTTCTTTGAGCCAGAAAAACGTTAATGAATAATACAAGATCTTCATAGAACGTCGAGAAGATATTAGTGACAATGCCTGCCGTGGGTGCTCCAGCACATCAACAACTGATGAAAACATTAAGGTGTGAATAAAACTGTTGTGGAGGATTATCGAATCAATGTTAGAGAAGTTTCTGAGAATGTAGGTCTTTCGGTTGGATTATGATATGCAAGTTTTCCAGATGTTTTGGCCATGAAACATATGGCATCAAAGTTTGTTCTAAAAATGCCTAATTTTAACTAAAAGCATTGTTTTGCGAGTATCGATCAAAATCTATTGAATAGCGTCAAAGACAATCCAGATCTGGTTGAAAGGATCATAACTTGTTCCTGAATTGAAACGACAAATGAAAGGACGGTGTTCCCGATTGAGGGCCGCAACAATAAAAGACCGCAACACCTGAAGAGCTCAAGGCAATATCAAAAGCGCAAAATCTGATGGTCTTTTAGAATAATTCCTTCCGTAATTTACTGATGTTTTTAGTAATCAACGATCAACAAATACAAAGCTCAGAACAAGAAGCCCCTTCATTGAACTCACCTATAAAGTGATCCCTAGCCAATCAAAAAAAAAAAAAAAAAAAAAAAAAAAAAAAAAAAAAAAAAATCTGCTTCGGTATTTCGCTCGTAATTTTCGTCTGACTTAACCTACTGCAATAATCTCAAAATGTTCCTCAAGATTAGGAACCCTTAAATTCTACTGCTTTCACATAGAGAGCTTATCTCCAAAAGGATTTGCGTAATATTATATATATTAATTTTGAATTATGGTTGATTCAAAAACACATAGTTTCTTTGCTCAATGCATGAGGTCAAAGAGAAATATATGAAATATAGGAAAAACAGGGAATACGGATGTAAAATTTTGGAGAAACCCTGTGCACTGTGGATGTCATGTCTTTTGTCTCAATTGACAAACGTCTGGAGAAAAAGTAAATAAAAAGTTGAAAAGATTAGAGGAAACCTGGAGGACAGTGGAATATTTGTATTAAAATTTCGACCTGTGTAATGTTTAATCAACCTTATGTAATATAGAGATGTCATTGCTTTCGTCTCAACGGAAAAACCTCGGGATGAAAGTAAATACCAAGTTGATAAGATCAAAGAAAAGTATGGAAAAAAAAAGATTATTTGTAGGCAAAGCTCGGGAAACGGGAAAAAGCCACGGAATCTTGGAAAAAATAAACGAGGGATATTGACATAAAGATGTTTCAAAAGTTCTGTGCAATGCAGGTATCATAATGTCTTACCTATTGACTGACGATTCAGAAAATGAAACTCGGCTTTTAATAGAAATCCTAATAATGATTTTTATTATGGTAAATATTAATTTTTTATGATTAATTTTTATGTTGCATGCATTTTTTTACTTATAGGACAAGCTGTGCTCTATGATTGTACTTACTCTTTCCCATGTAAGCAGATTGTTACAACCGAAGATGGCCAACTTGGCATCTACCCGAGTGACAACTATCTAAGTCTTGTTCTAAGAGTAAGACATTTTTAGTCTTTTCATTTTCTTCCAAGCTTTCGTTGAAAAAGTTTAGCAGATAGAGTTACTATAACATAGGTATTTTGAATTCCCAAAGCCATAAACCGGAAGCCGTCTAGCATTTTGAATATTCAAATTCACTCGCCAGAATTATTCACTAGACATTTTAAGCTCGTTGAGTTCACATCTGCGCTAAAGATATATCATTTACTAAAAAGGGATTTCGCAGTGCTGCCGAAACAGAGGGACGTGAAAACATCTAAAAGGGTTTCGGCTCCCGGCGGGTGTTTCAGGTTCATTGCATCAACTAGCCAACCCGCTTGCCAAACGACAACCATAAAGAAGAAAACGTAGCTTATACACTTTTGTCACGACCGGCGAAAAACAATCCCCCCCCCCTAACACAAAGTTTGAAGTCTCCTTACCATCCCTTGGAAAAGCTTTTCCTGAACGTTTTCAACTCGATATTGAAATGAAACAGGGGGGATTTACAAAAGCTGTGTATAAAGGTTAATTTTAGTGAAATCTGCTAATAGCAAAATGAGAAATAGTTGCCTTGTTTCAGGTACCTTGTATATAACTTCACAATATTGCTTTCATTCATTATTTGGTGGGAGGTAGGGACATGACCGATTATATTTGTAGGTACGATTGAATATAATACGGTCTTAAGTCACGACATTAGTCTTTATGGTAAAAGGCACCTCTTTAGTTTTATTTTAAGCGTCTGTGCTGATCAAAATTGGGATTCAGCTAAGAATACTAACTTTTTTCAGCTTAGAATACTAAGCTCAAAGTCCATTTAAGCACCTACACGTAAAATTTCAAAACTATCTCAAAATTTGCTCCAGACAATTTTAAAGTCTAGCCCTACGCACCACTTCTGGCTTGCCCTAAAGTATTGGGATTTGTATGACGTTTTGTGAAATTTTTTGTATGCTTCGTGTAATTTACGTTTTAGCACTCAGTCAAACTATTCTAGCGTAAAGTTTTTTTTTAGAAATACAAAATTACGCTTTTTACTCTGCATTTTCTCAGTCGAGAGGCAAGCTTCTTTGCCTCTCTAAAAAAAAGCTTAGGCTGTTTTAAATATTGCCTTTAAAATTTTAACATTATTATAAATTATAAAATTTTATTTTTATAATATATTATATTATAAATTATAAAATTTTTTAAATTATAAAATCATATTTAAAATTATAAAATTTTAAAACTATAAACATTATCTCAAATACATTCTGACCACCGAATAAATTGTATTTTTTTTCTTTTGTTTTTCTAATTCTTAAAGCCAAGCTTCTAAATTTAAAAGTTTTCAAATAATGAATGTAAAATTTTGGTTCGACTTATTATGTGTTCTTAGTGCATTTTGAGATGAAGGAATTCAGATTTTTTTTTTACTTTTTTTTACTCTCAATTATTCTTCTTTTTTATTAGGGTGATGAAGGAGCTAATACAGCAATTGACTCTGTATCTGCTATCCCAGCTGAGGAATGGACTTTAGATTTTATTAATCTAAGTCCTGTCTGTACACGAAAAGATGGCAAATGTATTGGATCTACCTACCCCAATGTTCCTGACTCTTCTAAAATTGAGTTTGAAACAGTGTCTTTGGATGAAGAAGAAGAAGAAGAGCTAGAAGGAGGAGAGCCACTTCATCTTCCTGATAACATATTTGATGCTAGCACTGGTCTAGTATATTTGGATGAAGGAGTTCCTATGGTATGATTGTGCTTTAATATCCTGTTTTCTGCTGTGTATGACAAAATAAGGGGTAATGTCCATCTGTAGGGATAAAAAGTCAGTAGTTGTAATATTAGGGGTAATCAAACTGTAATTTTATATCGATTGAGTGGTGAATGCTTGTACTAGTTTTTACCAAAATTTGTAATATTAGTAACCTCTGACTGTATACATATGAATTAATAATAAATTTTATAAATGTTGTGTTACATTCATAAAGATATATCATTGCTGTTTTGTCTAAAGGTCGTGTTTGACATTTTTAAACTTCTAAAATAATTGCCAAAATCTGTTTTTTGTGCCCTGGTCAAAGGTAGGATCAACAGAGCAATGAATGATTTATCATGCATTGAGCCACATCATCTGCATTGCTCTACTGATCCTCCTATTGACAAAAACTTACCAAATAGTTTTAGCACCTAACTCAGGAATACGAAAATGTCAGGTACGACCTCTTGGTGTAGCAGTGACGATATGTTCTGGTAAACCCCTTGCAATTTTTCTTCCATGTCAACAGTACCGTTTTCTTAAGATTTCTTTCTAGGTGTTTCAAAATATCTATGATAGTTTATTCTCTTAGTGAAGCATAAATGGTCAATTCTTTTAGTAATTTTACCTTAGCGTTATTGATCCTTATCAGCCTCTTTATCTAGCTTTTAATTTTAATAGGAGTAATGATAATGTTACCAATCTTGTTAGATGTGTAGTGGCTGTTAACATCTCAGGTTTTGCAATGCTTTTTTCTCATTATCTGGTATCTATTCAAGTAATAAATCTGTGATCTAAACACACTGATAAGATGGTCATCTAGCCTGTAAGAACGGTTAAGGAGAAAACTTGCAGTCACAGTAATAACGTTGAAATGTTCGGGATGTGTCATAGAGGCGGGAGTCTTTTCCCTGCAGAAATGAGTCTTCATACCTATGGATGCCTCACGCAAGCCCCTACCATATTTATACGTATGTTAATTAGAAACATTTGCCGGGATCTTTTTAAATCAACAACTTGCAAACACACTACATTTATTATTTGACTTTCTAACTAAATTCTTTGACAATTTATAGTGTACTAGGCTAATTTTCATTTAAATACATTCTTTCCAAGCAAAAGAGAATCTACCTCCAGTCATCTGGATAGCCTGTATCTTGTAAAAACAAAAACGAAAGCGTGTTGGAGCGTAATGGATATACTTTACAACGCCTGCTTCAAGGAACAGTTTAAATAAAGTTGAAAGTGGTCACTAATACTTTTTTCTATATAAAGTAAACATTCGTATGTTAATTTTTCTGACAAGTTAGGAAAACGTTTCTTCAGCGTATCTGAAAATTTCATAAGAACAAAAAGTAAGGAAACACAGTTGACCCCGATTGGATGCATGTAAGGGAAAGTGATACTTTGGTATGGAAGTTTAGTTGGCAATTATTGCTCTGGGGAATCTTGTATAACTTTCAGAAATTCCAAAAAGGCATTATCATGGATCTTTACTGCTTGGCTGGTCTTAAGATCAAGTAATAATAGGGTAATTTATGATAATTATTCGCTACCCACAATATGCAACACAAATCTTGTGACCCGGCCCTAGGACCGACTTTATTCCTTCTGCTTAAATATCTGCCTGAAATACTACCATTTTGTAATATTATCATATTAATAGACAATTTGGTTAGTTTTACATCTCATAAGGATTCTTTTACGCTTTTTCATAACCTTAGCAACACAATTTTAACTGCGTATGGTCAGTATACCAAAATTTGCTGTCACAAAATGGGAAAGAAATTCAATATGTATATTTTCTTGGATTGAATAAAAACAATGTTAAATTTTATGTTAACTTTAATATTGTAGCGCTAACTCGTGTTAATTGTTTTTAGCATTCTGAAGCTTTTTTCTTATGAAAATTTGTCGTTTCGGGAAATCGAAACAATATCACTAAAAACTTCACGAAAAATTCTAATTCTTTCTCTTTTTATGTTACTTTTTCCCAACTTACACTCTGAATGTAATTTGTTTTGCTTTTGTTAATTCATATTTTCTCTACTTTGTTTGTGTTTGGACATCCGCGTTTCCTTCATTTTATCAACTCCTTTCAATTTCACAAAATAAAGTACTTAAACTAATTTTTAACGTTAATAGTCAATCGCCGGTTATGCACTTTTTAATCCAACTGGTTAATTTTCCATTTATTAGCACCATTTCTACAACACCAACACTAACACCATTAACTATGTCAAATATTTGCCTTAAGTGTTTTTGGCCAACTCCCAGAAAACTTTCCTCTTTTGAACTAAGGCCAACTAGACCCTAATATCACGATTAGAGTCTAGTTTGCATTATACTGGACCAAAATTTTTAATTTAATTCTAATCATTTTTAGAAATCGTGCTGGTTAAAAGCAGTTTTTAGAAAACGTATTTTTAGAAAGTTTTTAGGAAACATGTTTTTAGAAAACATGTTTTTAGAAAACATGTTTTTAGAAAGTTTTTAGAAAACTATTTAGAAAACATGTAGCAGATCCTTAAAATAGCCCTCGACAAGAAATCCTGAAAATATATGTTTTAGCTCTGATTTTATGAAAAAGCAAATACTCGAGGATGTAAGTCACTCAGGATACAAACTTTTATTTAAACTTCTAGTGTTTTCCCTTTTTCTTGTACTGTATGATCTAACGGTTATATCTGTTACTGTTAAGTACATCATTTGACATTTAAGCTGTTTGTTCATTATGTTATATTTTTTCTTGGTGTGAATTGATCTGTCCATATTTTTTTTTAAAAGAATAATGCGAATATTACAAATTGATACATAATTAGTAAATGCTCAAAAATTTCACATTTTGTCGTGGTTTGTTTGAAATTTCTAAGAAATAAATCCAAAAATGAGTAGTATTATGTACCTTTTTAAATTTTAGAGAGAGGAGATGGGGAGGGGGAGGGTCTAGTCCTCCCCTTCTCTTTCCTAGTCATGACTTCTATTTAGCCATAAAATATCAATGGAAACGGGGTATAACTATTAGTTCTTCATTTAGTTCATTAATTTTTTCTTGAAAACTAAACCTATTTCAGTTATGGTACGGTAACAGTTCCAGCATTTAAGAACAATCTAATTCAAATATGAAGTGTTTCGTATTTTGAAGTTAATTTAGTCAATTTGGCTTACTTTTTTAGGTGGATGTTACTGGTAAAGTTTCTTCACAAGGCTATTATGTATTTATTGCTCAATACTACCAGCCTAAGTATCCTGAGGTAAAACTTGATGTTGTCCTACAAAATGGACAGTTTTACGAAGCACACCTACCTCTGAAGCATTGTCCTTCTGTGAGTGGCTGTAGAGCCGTGCTGGAGCAGGCCAATGGTGATTTCAAATTTAACATACTGGAAAGCTTTGTATTTTCTGCCAAAAACCCAACGAACAAAGGTGTATGGCTTGATTATCTCTATGTGGTCCCTGTTAACCAGTACACTCATTTCTTGTTAGAAGAATCTCCCGTTGATCTGACGAACGATTTCTTCAAACACTGCACAAAAAATCAGTACTTCGTAAGTCCTGAGAACGCTACTGACTTTTGTAAAAAAGCTACATTCACATTAACAACGGAGTTTAATAATGGTGCTTTACCTTGTGGATGTGACATTGATGGCTCACTTAGTTTTGAATGTGCTAAATTTGGTGGGCAATGTGAATGCAGACCTAATGTGATTGGACGCCAATGTACTAGATGCAAGACAGGCTATTACGGTTTTCCTGATTGTAAAATATGTGACTGTCCTAGTACAGCATACTGTGAACCAACAACTGGCCAATGCATTTGTCCACCCCACGTGACAGGACCTAGATGTGATCGTTGTGAACCCCTTCACTATGGTTATGATCCTCTTATTGGCTGTGAGGCCTGTGAATGTAATCCACTTGGGGTATATGAAGGAAACCTCCAATGTGACCTTGAAAACGGACAGTGTGACTGTAAGCAAAATGTTGTTGGTAGAACTTGCGACAAATGTGAATCAGGCTATTGGGCTTTTCCTCAGTGTCAGCTTTGCGACTGTGATGTGCGTGGCACTTTACCGGGTATATGTAATCAAGATACTGCCGAATGCTTCTGCAAAGAAAATGTAAAAGGACTTTCTTGCGACGTTCCAGTTCCTGGCGCTTTTAACTTGTTAGAAAGTAATCCAAAGGGAGCAACAAAATGTTTTTGCTTTGGTAAAGCCACTATCTGTAATAGTGCTCCTCTCTTCTGGAATCAGGAGGTTAATATGGAAGGCTGGTCCAGTGCTGCATTTATATTCCAACAGGGAATGATGCATTCTAGGTGAGTTACTTTCTTCCACTAATTATTTTGCTATAAAATTTTGTAGATTCTTTGAAAAAAATAAAAAAGGGAACAATCTTTCCTAGATTTTTCTTCCATTTGCCTAGCAAGCAGTTGAAAAGCGTATTCTAATTTTTTAAGCAACTGAAAATGTTTTTAAACTTGAGTCTTATCATGACTTTAATTTGAGGATGGAGCGCTCAACCTTAGAAAAAGCGCTATTGAATAACTGAACAATACATAGTTTTTTGCACTTCTATCCGTTCGGGAAGGGGGGGTGGGTTTTGTACCCCATCCATGTCTTAGGTATAGCCTTGCTCAAAATTTCCGAAAAGATTGCTGGTAGTATCAGCTGTAATGTGAGAAGAGAAAAAAGAATAAAATACCATATTTCTGAATGTTTTCCAAGCTCCATGGGTGGCCGGGTGAATTTAAATATTTAAGCGTATAGCAGCGCTTCTTTACGGTGAATAAATAGAATACCTAAATGAAGTTGTTAAAACACACAATGCAATGCTGTGCATTGTATCTTGGGACTGAAAATGTGTAGATGGCCGACATCTTTAACGAGAATTAAAGCATTAATCTCTGTCTGAATCAAAGACATTAAAGGTTCTTTTTGTTGATTTTCTTTTTATTATCCCACATGATAATACAGTACTTCTTACTATTTTTTTATTCAGGTTGAAACCCTGGGCGAGTCCGGTGTTTTGCTCTAGACTGTTGCGTTACAATTTAAAGATAGCATTTGCCACACAACAAAACAGTTTAGAAAACAGTTTAAGCAAGGCTCAGTAGTAACCGAAACTAAAAAAAAGGAAAACAGTTTAGAAAACAATTTTGAGCAAGGCTCTTCTAACTAAACAGTTTAGAAGAAAACGATAGTTGGAACGAAATCTTGATCAAGATAACAGGATTTGAGATTCTACTACGGGACTTACATACTGCGTGTTATAACAACTTACTTGATAGCACACAGGATGATTTTTTTAGTCAAGAGTCAGCTCAACTTTCAATTAAACTTACTAAATAATATGTTTTTCTTTACTCTCTTATTTATAATTTTGAAAAAAATTATTGTTATTTCAACATAAGGGTAAATTCGCCTGAAAATAAGTTTTATAGTATGGCCTTCCTTAAAACATCTTTTTCATTTTTTTTTCATTACCATGCATAAGAATGCCGTATTTTTTTTTTTTTTTTTTTTTTTTTTTTTTTTTTTTTTTTTTGCTAATGCATCTTGATCATATAAGATTCAATTTGTATTGTTTTTTTTTTAGATCCTCGGATATCAGTGTAGAGCAATTTGACCTCACCGTACGAGCAGTCTTAATTGATTGGCTCCCAGAGATGGGTGTATTTTATTTCTCTGCTCCCCAGTCTTATCTTGGGAACAAACTGTCATCTTATGGAGGTTTACTCAACTACACAGTTGTATTTGTGGAAGGACCAAGGAGTAAGTAGATATCCCATTTTTTGTAGTTCACGTGTGGAAGAGAGTTTATAGATTTGCTGGAAATTGTTTTTCTGTGAAATTTTTTTTCTGTAATTTTTTAGCCCCAAAATAACTTCTTTTTTTTCTCACAGTTAAAGTGAATTTTAGCTGAATCTTTAGTTTGAAACTTGAGCTTTCGTTTAAAACACATTTTAATATTAAATTTACTCTCGCGAGGACTTTAATGTCGACCTAAAAAAAAAATGCAGCTTAGCTTTCTTAAGTGAAATCAAACAATTCGTGGTAACGAACTGTAAGTAAGGAGCGACCCGGCTCAGTAGTAACCGAAACTAAAAAAAAGGAATTTTGATACAAATAGATGTATCAAAAGAGTCAAATTTTTATGCTGATTTCACATATGTAAGTTTCATCACGTTTAGTCTTACCCATCAAAAGTTACGTGCCTGAGAAAATTTGCCTTATTTTTGAAAAAAGGGGAGACACCCCCTAAAAGTCATAATACCTTAATGAAAATCACACCATCAGATTCAGCGTATCAGGAGACCGTACTATAGAGGTTTCAAGCTCCTATCTGCAAAAATGTGGAATTTCGTATTTTTTGCACAGAAGAAAGATCACGGATGCGTGTTTATTTGTTTTTTTTTTTTTTTTTTTCCAGGGGTGATCATATCGACCCAATGTTTCTAGAATATCGTGGTAGGCTCATTCGTGGCTCATTCGAACCGAAATTAAAAGTTCTAGTGTCCTTTATAAGAGACCAAAAAAATGGAGGACAACTAGGCCCCCTCCCACGCTCATTTGTTTTCCCAAAGTCACCCGATCAAAATTTTGAGATAGCCATTTTGTTCAGCATAATCGAAAAATGTAATAACTATATCTTTGAGGATGACTTAATCCCCCACAGTCCCCGGAGGAAGGGCTGCAAGTTATGAACTTTGCCCAATGTTTACATATATTATTGGTTATTGGGATCAGACGTTTTCAGGGGGATTTTTTTCTGGTAGTGGGGGGGGGGGTTGGAACGGGGGTTACCTGGGAAATCTTTCCATGGAGGAAGTTTTCATGGGGGAAGGGACATTGCTATGAAGGGGGCGTCTGATTTTCCAGCATTATTTAAAAAAAAACGATCAGAAATTAAATAAAAAAAACGAGTTTTCAACTGAAAACTTTTGAACATCATAACTTAAAACGAACAGAAACTATTATGTATGTGATTGGGTTCGCCCCCTAGTCAATAGCTCGCTCTTTAAGCTAAACCTTTTTAGTACTTTCATAAGAGCTATTTATTCTAATTAACGGCCTTTGGGATTAAGGGGTCATTCTTAAAGAATTGGAAAAAGTTCGAACTTTAGCGTAAAGAGCGAGGTATTGACTAGGGGGGGGGGGAACTCCCCTAATATACGTAATAAAAATATACGAATATAGAAGTTCGTTACGTAAGTTAATTCGTAAGTTACGTATATTTATTACTAATAAAAACGTTCGTAAATAAAATTAAACAACTTTCGAGAATGCCGTTGAGCCAAAATAAGTAAAATAATATGCAAATTTCGTTTTAATTATTCATGTTCGGTGAGCCAAAATCAAAACCTGTATTATTTAAAAAACGATCAGAAATTAAATAGAAAGACAATTCTTTTTTAATTGAAAGTAAGGAGCGACTTCAAAACTTGAAACAAACAGAAATCATTCCGTGTATGAAAGGGGCCGTCCCCTCCTCAACGCCTCGCTCTTTACGCTAAAGTGTTTTACTGTTTTAAAAAATAAAGTTGTGAGACAAAGTCAAACTTTAGCGTAAAGAGCTAGGCTTTGAGAAGGGGCAGCCCCTTTCATATACGGAATAATTTCTGTTCGTTTTAAGTTTCAATGTCGCTCCCACAGTTTATATAATTAGCAGTATGATCTTTCCCTATCTCACCCATTAGAAAAACCCGGACCGAGGTGCAAGTGCTCCAGAGAACCTATAAACATAAGCGACATTAGATCTTTTCACGGGTAGACAAGTCAGATCTCTCTTGAACGCGAAACTTGGCTTCAACGTTGGAGCACTAATTTTGAAGAAACTAATTTTAAATTAATTTATTCCAATACATACATGAAAATCGGTAATTAGTAGTGGAATGTTATTGCTAGATGTTTTTAGGAATTAAAAATAGGTTTCGAAGTCGCAAGTTGGTTTCAAAGGCATTTTAGAATTGGACCGCTGATGGGAGATCAAATGAGAGGAGCTGTTTGTACGCGCCGGTATAAAAATATATATATATATATATATATATATATATATATATATATATATATATATATATATATATATATATATATATATATATATAATATATATATATATATATATATATATATATATATATATATATATATATATATATATATATATATATATATATATATATATATATATATATATATATATATATATATATATATATATATATATATATATATATAAAATTAGTTCAGATGTTTATAGGAATTACAAGTAGGTTTCGAAGTCTCGAGTTGGCCTCAATCAGGAACCCTTATCGCTGTCTAAATTCACAAAGCGCAAAGATTTTCAAACAGAGGTGTTTATTGTTTAAAGTTCAGGAAAGGTCTGCCCATTTCATACGAAAACATTGATTGAAAACAAAACTAGTCTTATTTCGGCTCTCCGCCAAAACAGGTAACTAGACTTTTCAAGTATCACAGGAACTACAATCTGAGAAAATAAATATCACGACGTGAAAAAAAAATGATAAACCATCCAGTTGCGGATCCAGAGGGGGGGCGAGGGGTACCCCCCTAAAGTAGTCTAAAGTAGTGTAATTTACCTAATTAACGCACGTTTGCATTAATTAAACTTGCTCCTAACGTAAGTTTATCGGATCAACCTATTTTGCGCCCCCCCCCCTAAAAAATCCTGGATCCGCCCCTGAAACCATCACACCTATTCCACAAGTTACTAGAAGAAAAAAAAATTCCTTATTTTCACAAATTTCATCAACCCCCCACCCCCTTTTTTATAAAATCCTACATATGCCAATCAGTTGAGTCCACAGTATATAAATAATAGATTGTCATAATTTGTATATAAATTAAGTCATACCTGTGAGATGGGACAGTTGCAAACCACTTGGCCGGCTCACCAAGTTTTTTTTCTGCTTTCGCAATTACGAATAATGCCCTTTCTTACCATTTCTCATTGATTGACGCAAACATACTAATCCATAAGTGCAAAAATAAGTAGGAGGAGCTTTTTGTTAGCACCGAGAATGAAGAGCCAGAAATCATCTGCGGTAAGCTTACTGATAATTATATAAACTGTGGTCGCTCCTTACTTTTAGTAAAAAAAAACTTGTTTTTTTGCTTAATAAAGAGTAAGATTCAAACTCTATAATTGCAGAATTTACCCAAGATAAAGAGTAAGCTGTAATACCTAAGAATTTTATTGCTTTTCTTTAGTAGATTGACCACTTTACTGAAAAAACAGAAGAAACATTATTCAGAACAACATTTTTCAGAAAAACAGAAGAAAGTATTATTCAGAACTCCAAGTTTGTATGTCTAATGTCAAGGTAGTGTGTTCATGTCTAATAATTTTCAAAGCATTGGGCCATTTGTATCTATTTTTTTGAACTGTTTATGCTGGGTTAGCGACAATGCCGTGTCTAGGGTGGGTGGGTGTTGGGGTACCGGGTCTGAACTCCCCCCCCCCTTCCCCCGAAATTTTTAGGTTTATGTCAATAGTAATACCTTATTTAATAGTAGCTCTTGCAACAACAGAAGTTAACTGTCAATAGTAACTCCAACCAAAGATTTTGACCCCCCCCCCCCCCAAACTCTCCACTTTTGAAAAATAATATCCATGAAAAGATAAAAGGTGAATTATAAACTTAAAAGGATCATAAATCTACTTATGGGAAATGGCAAATCTAATGAAAAAAAAGATGGAAATTACTATTATTAAAAAATTAAAACCCTAAACCGAACGAAATTATAATGAACGATGAAGCAAAACTTAAGATGAGCCAGAAGTAAGGGTGGTGCTACCGTCTCTCAAACAGCCCTTGTTTTGTCTCCGGGAAGTAAACTCAAGAGAATGGTAGCAAACTATTTAGAAGGGACTGAGTCTTAATATATTCTCTGAAAGTCTTATGTTTTTGACAGCTTTATTGCTATTAGGTTGATTGTTCTAAAAGAATCGATCTTCGTGATGATGATGAGAGTGTGAAAATTATCTCATCATACTCATGATGAAAGCGGAAAATCTACGCGGATGATAATCCGCGTAGATGCTGTACTGTGCTATACCGTGATAGTCCGTGTAGATGCATAAAATGTGACGATTCCAATGATGGTCAACCATGTGTGACAAATAGATAGGTAATAGTAAGAATTTAAATAAGTTAATTAAATCATGAACGAAACTTGGATTAAAGTGAAGGTGAATATAAAGGAACATTTATTGAATTTGTACTCCAGTTTGACTTACTTGACTTACTTGACTTAGGTCTCCTGTTGGAAGCTGCTCGGCGTAGAGAGCGATGTCTGCCTCCTCTACCCGCTTGGGTCCGGTGTGAGCGTTTGTGCTTTTCTTGGTGTGATGCTTGCCATCGTTAGGAACTCGAATAGTCTGTCGGACTATCGTTTCTTTGGTCGGCCGCAAGGTCGCTTCCAACCGGTTTTCATAGGATCAAAGTCAAAGATAGTCTTTGTGGGTAGGTGCAGGGGCATTCCAAGTAGGAGTCCAAACCATTTAAGACTGCTTAGTGAGCTGCAGCAGCTTCTCATTACTCACCAAACCGAACCAACTTGGACCTTCGATCCTTCTCAGACTCTTCGACTGGAATACATCGATGGCCTTTAGTGTTGCGGCTGTGTATACGATGTCTGAGCTTCGTAAAACATTACAGAACCGACGAGGGAACGAGTCAGGGCATTGGACGACCATAATTTGAACTGTAGAGCTAAAGCTGTTTCTTTTCTTTCCTTTTTTAAAACAAGGTAGCGGAATATCTAGCGGAAATATATGACTTTAAAACTTCTAAAATTATCTCTTCTTTACTGCCTTTTCATTTAAAATAGAATCAAAGAGCCTAAATTTCCTAAACAACTTTTGCAACAACAAATAATAGCTACGATGTCATATATAGCATTGTCTATTTGTATAGTAATTCAACTATCTTCATTAGAAATGACTGATTCTTTATTCCCTCTTAGCATTTTCTTTTTATTTCCTAAGGTTGGTATTTCCTAGCATCTATCTTAGTAAGTTAGTAAGTTTTTCAGACGTCCTTATAAATTTTTAATCTTCTGATTCTAGCCTTTCCTGAATAATTTCCCTAGGCTCTAGTGTTTGCCTGCAAATTGGTAAGACTCCAAATTAAGTCTTGAGTCCTAATTGGACTAATCTATATCCGTAGATGCTCACTTGAAGTCATGTACGCTTTCAGCCTACAACTGACCAGTTAGGTTCTTTGGGCAGCTAGGTAGGCTTGCAAGCTCATTGCTCATTCTAAATGGCGGGTGTTAACATTTGTCGAAAAAGTTTAAATCTTCGAACCGACTGTATGGCTAGATTTTGACGAAATAGGGCATCCTCCCACAAGGAAAAAAGTCCTCGAAACCTTATGTATCGAAAATCTATAACCGCTTTCATGTAAGTCATCCTGGTTACATTTATGCAAACGAACGAAGCTTGAATAAAACTAATCAAAGATCAGCATGTTGAAAAGACAAATGAAACACATGCACACACACACACACAAAGCCTAACGTAAAAAAAAGACATTAAATATTAGCAACACGATAAGAATCCCATAAAAACAAACATCATGCTACCTGCAGATGTTACCTAACATACCCGATTATCATCGAACCTGCCTATACCCATCACCCTGACCGTGTGATCAGATTTCACTCCAATTATAACACGTGTAATGATATAAAGCCTGAACCCAGAAGAGCTGAGAGGTAGGAGCTCCCTTGCGTCATTAAAAAAAAGAGTAAAAAAATCATATATTAGCATTACAAAAGATTTTTTTAATATTTATATGACGGGGTGGTTTCCTCCGGGGCAAGGAGCAGGAAAATAACTGGTTAATTATTTTGACTGATTACAGGTAAGATCGTGTCTGAGGGAGCAGCAGTGACCAATCTCCATATTATGTTTAAAAATGTAAATATTTGGCTGCTTGCCATCCAGGGATGGATTGTGACGTTTTAGTTATGTTTGATTTATTCATTTTTGTCAATGAATCCATTGGTAAACCCATTGAACTTTGAATCATTTTTTACAGTCAAAAATCAGATTTTTTTTTTAAAGATTAGAACAAAACAACTTGTTTTGGAGTAAAAGATTTGATTGTATTCATGATTTCATTTTTTAGGTTCAGCTATTGAAGCACCAGACATTATTTTCATGGGTGGTACAAATTTAACCCTAGTCCATTCAATGCCAAAATCTATAGTGCCAGGTATACCAACGGACGTACTTGTGGAGTTAACAGAACATAACTTTGCATTGCCATCAGGTCTTCCCGTCAGTAGGGAACAATTCATGATCCTTATGCACCGTCTTGAAGGAATATATATAAGGGGAAGTTACTTTGAACCTATTCGGGAAGTTAGGTAAGCAAACACATTTTATGTTTTGTTTTTACAAGAATTCTTAAAAACAAACATTGCCACAATCATCACTTACAATGACGGTGAAGTTTTGTTAGCTATAAATTTGATCAAGCTTTCATTTCTTCTTTGAAGAATAGTATCATTGTTGTTGTGTTTATATGAAATTCTTGTTGGTATACCTTTATTATTGGCTTGGGCTCAATTTTTTTATTACTTTTTTTCATCAATCTACGAAGTGATTTCGACCGGGACATTAAGTTTAATAAATAGGTAAGCAAACACATTTTATGTTTTGTTTTTACAAGAATTCTTAAAAACAAACATTGCCACAATCATCACTTACAATGACGGTGAAGTTTTGTTAGCTATAAATTTGATCAAGCTTTCATTTCTTCTTTGAAGAATAGTATCATTGTTGTTGTGTTTATATGAAATTCTTGTTGGTATACCTTTATTATTGGCTTGGGCTCAATTTTTTTATTACTTTTTTTCATCAATCTACGAAGTGATTTCGACCGGGACATTAAGTTTAATAAATCCTATTCAGTTTAATGAAAAAATGAAATCCCTAAACATCATATATCCAAACTACTTGAAATGACGTTGGAGCTTTTATTGTGACGGATAAGTCATTTGACCGTTTAAGTTGATTAATTTATTTATTATATAAAATAATTATACATTTCAGCAAAGGATAGAGAGTTTGATTTTGCTTTTTAGGACTTCCTTTCACAGCTGAAGCCTAAGGGAGGATCAATCCTGCTTTCCCCCTAGACCTGGAAGATGCTCCCGCGTGGAAGATCGTAGTCATCCCTATTACTTATCAGATTTAGAATTGGAAATCGAAATGCGTTCCTCACTGAAGCTTAATGCTTGGCTGTTACCAGATCTGACAAAACTTGGCATGCAATGCACGTCGATTTTTTTCTTCAAGTTAGGTTTCCGTATGGTATGTCTTAAAAGAAATAATAATTATGGAATTCCTAAGCCGACTTCGATTAAAATTAAAAATAAGTAAGTTTCATTGCTTGCAAAAATTTGAAGTACGAAATTTGTTTTTCCCAGAGATGGCAGTATGTGGTGCAGCTCAGTACGAGACCTGATTTGTGCTTTAAATCTCGTTATCTGGTTGGAACCGAGCCTCATTTTGAAGAATTCAATAGAAATACTCATCCGCAAGCTGCAAAAGGTCTTTATCTCACCGCTCGACTGCCATGAAAGTCGGGAAATCCAACTTTAAGGCATGAAAACATTTGCGATACTTTCTATTGAATTTAACAAAGAAGGTTGTGTTTCTGAATCTTATTGTGAAATTCGCAGATTGCGAATTTTGGACTCAAAGTAACAATTGAAATGTTTGGTTGTCACAAATACATTTAAATCTGCATAAAGATCATGCGAAATTCTTCCTTCCAATTTTCACATCCAGTATGTTAACCTTTGAGAAGAGAATTTTTTTTCTTCCAGGCCAAATGCGATGGAAGTTGAAAAACCAACTTATGTTGCTAAAGAAATGTGAAATATCTGCATTAAACATTTTGCAGATCAAAAAAATGTCAAAGTTAAAAAAAATGAGTCGACGCTTCAGGTAATCTGCACTCTGTTGGAATTTAGTTTCATTTGCAACCAAGCATGAATTGCAGAAATGCCGCCATCTTCACATATATTACAAATTCTCGCACATGATCAAAGCTGATTTTTTTTCGCCTTTGATTATAAACGGCTTAGGAAATATTTCTTAAAAATAGGTAGATTATAGCCTTTTTGCTAGTAAACCTGCATAAGCTAGGTGACATACTGCATTGAATGCCTACATCAAAACTAAACTTCATCCTGAATTTCATGTCTCTTCCCATCAAATTCAACAAATCCCTGTTTACATAGAAAAAAGGCTGCTATAATATTCGTCAGTCGCATCAGTGAGTAATTTTACTAACCCAATGATCATTTGCGACTGTCTCTTCTATAACTGTTTTTTATGCTTAGAATATAAATCTAAACGACAATTTCTATGGTTGTTGCATAGGTTTATTACCTAAATCTCCTTTAAAATGAGCTTTTAACCAGATCTCTATGATGCTCCAGTGCTCTAATGGAGAGGGGCAAAGAGCAAAAAAGAAAAAGAAAGAAAGAGGATGCACCAGTGCTACCGAAACCAACAGGGATTTTTTTTTATTTTTCGAGCCAGGGGACTGTAAGTGTTTGCGACAATGGTCATTCCAGTGATGTACTTCCGTTTCGATCCAGCGTCATTCTTAGGGGTTTCAGGCTATTTTCCCAAATTCCCTTAAGTTTGTTTTCAAAACAACATTTTACTATTAAGACTAATTTAGATAATAGTTAGGCCTGGATCAGCCAGAAATGGTATTTTGGTTCTCACTTGCCAGTTTTTTATTAAACGTATTTTTTAATCTTTGGTTACTATTGGCCGTGGTTCGTCCTTTATAGGTTGCAGCTACTGCTGCAACCATGATAGATATCAATAAAAGATATTACAATATGCGAACAGGAAAAGAGCGACTAATAAGAATGTTGGCAACAATGCTGTTTATAGAAGTAGACCTCAAAACACATTGTTTGCTTGGAATGAAAATTACACGAAAGAATAAGCGCAAGGAGCTCACAAAAAAATATTTTGTGTGCATTCTATTGTAAATTAGTCAATCTATGGATGGTTGCTTGCGCATGAGCAGACGTTAGGACCAAGAGTAACAGCTTGGATGGATCTCGCACCAACGAATGTCTCACGTACTTGTAATACAGCCTAGAGGCTTAAAGTTGGGAAATGGAATCAACCTGGTGAGAAGAGTACCTTCATTTTTTCATTTTCTCTTCTAAGAATATTCGGAAGATTTTCTGGCTTTTTCGCTCAATTATCTGTATTTTTTCCTCTTTTGAATATTACTGTGTTGCTTGGATTATGTCTTACAGGAGCGTAAAATTTCTGGGAAACACCTATGCGATGGACTTCTATGCAGCTGGTTTCCTGTGCGATGGGGCTTTAGTATTCTCGGCTGGTTTTCTATTCTAGATTTCCTAAGAAAATTTCTTAGTAAACTGGAAAAAGTGTTCCACTGTCGCTTATGCGAAGTTTGGGCTGAGAATTTTGTATTCCATTAAATCTAACATGAATAATACATATCCAACGCTAAATGTGAGGAAGTATTTCTAAATATTGGTACGTCTTATATCTTTCAAGCTGATTTCTCAGAAACGGTTATTCCTGTTCAATTTTTTTCTGCTCGACATTAATGCTGAGCTTTTATAACATATTCAGTTTGGAAATTTTTCAGGAAGGTTATGAGAAAAAGGCACCAATTGACAACACGTCTTGTATACTACATAGCTTCTGAATTGAATTTTAAATTTTAGATAAATTCAAAAAATTAACCCACTTAGCTGAAACTCCCAAAAAGGAAACTTTGACAATGTAGGAAATCTTGGGAAAATTTTCAAAAGTATAAAACTGAAGATAAAGAAGGGGTAGCGGGGTAGCTCTGTCCCTCTCATGCCTCTTTATTGTAGTCTTTTATTTTTGTAGTATGCTAAATGACGATGCAACTTTCAAGACTGTTCTTACTTAGGTCCAAATGAAAGGGTTCAAGCCTTTCTTTAAATATTGGTTGTTTCGTAGACTTTCCTTGCTTTAAATCCCCCCCCCCCCATGAAGAATAATCATACATCAGACTTTGCTTACAAATATTAACATCGTACAAAGATGGAGATGATGTTGGGTCTTTCCGACTTAATTTTGGCAACTGACGTCATGGCTATTTAATGTCACTGTCACAATTGTTTTTTTTTTTAATTTTACATTTAAAAAATTCGATGTAAAAATGATATAAAAACTTGGCGGGTTTTTTCGCCAAGGTTTGACAAAGTTAGACAAATTTAGGCAAGTTTTGACCATTTTGATAGCGTTGATCATTTCTATTTCACAGCTGTCTAAAGTCAAAAAGGCAAGAATTCTCATTGTCAAATTATTCTCACCTAAAAAATAAATTATTTAAAGCAGTGTAGTTTGTGATAATACAAAAAAAAATTAGGAATCTGCGATGTATCTGTCTTATATCCTTTTTTCAGGATTACAAGGTTCTCCATGGACATAGCAACAGAAGACTACGAACTAAACCTTGAACCAGCTTATAGTGTGGAAAAGTGCAATTGCCCAGTAAACTATCAGGGTCTGTCTTGTGAAGATTGTGCTCCTGGCTACTTTCGTGCTCAAACAGGTCCGTTTGGAGGGTTCTGCGTACCCTGTCAGTGCAATGGACATGCTGATACCTGCGATGTTGATACAGGAAAATGTTTTGTAAGTTTTACAGTAATTTAGACAAAGTTGGACCCAAGGGGCTCCACCGTGCTAGGGCTGTAAAAGAGCGCGTAAACAATCTTTCAAAAGCCTGCTAGTATATGTATTTTTTCAAAGACTTCGTATCAGTCTGTCATTATTTTAAATTTATAGTACAAAAAATTAAATTTGTAGTACAAAAAATAGTTTAAGCTAACAATTAACTTCGATGATTATCTCACTTCTCATTTACTGACATCGAAAAAAGATTATATTGACGGTGCCAGTAAAAACAACTTATATAGAATTGTGTACGCTATCTTGGCTCTCCTTTAAATTCAGATGACCAGATGGCTCTCCTTTAAATATCAATATATTAGTTTCTTCTGCCTTTAGCTAGTGAAAAACCGGAATCTATGGGTTTTTTTTGCCTCCATCTGCTTGAGCCTTTGATCCTTGCAAAAATAGTCTTAGCTGTCTTATACCGGTCGCTTCACTCGCTACGGTCAACAGCTCGAGCCTTCCCCGCATGCACGACGTAATCATGACGTTATTTTAAGCACAATTCCCTGTATATTTTTTTCAATGATTTATCCTTGATTTATATAAGCTAACCAATTTCAATTCTTACGGTTCTCGAATCATTCTCTAAAACTTCCACAAAAAGAGCTATAACGAAGGCACAGTAGGTCGTATGTCGTTGTTGCTGTTGTTTATAGTAATTCTATGGTATCGACTTAATATGACTTCGAATCAACCTAACGTTTTATACAAACATTATGTGCTTTAATCTTTCATCTTGGCGTTTAAACTCAAAGATTGTTAAACCTAACGTCTTATACAAACATATGTGCTGTAAACTTTCATCTTGGCGTTTCAACTCGTAACTCAAAGATCTTATAATAACAAAATGTTACGAAAATCATATAAAGGTTTAAAATGCGGTATGTGGTAGTTACTTTTGTTTAGCTATAATTAAGTGGTTTAAAGTCTGTTTGACCTCGACTCAACTTTAGTATTTTATTCAAACAATATCTGTTCTATCAGCTTCATATTATCAATTTTATAAATCATGACACATATTGCAAAGAACAAAGGAATTTAATAGCTGATAATGATTCTAAATTTTATTTACTGGCAGATAAATGACAATTATTACATTATTAGAATAAAATTACCCGAAATTTTCGTTTTTCCTTGTGAGAAGAGGCGCGTCAAATTTCGAAATCTACGCTATGAAAAAAAATTTCCATAATGATAGTTTTCTTTATACTGGGAGGTAGCTAATTATTACTAAATCAAAAATAGTTTTTCAACTAATGGGCGGTTCAAACTTAAAACGTGCAGAAATTAACTCAAATAATAAGTCAGACTGAAACCAAGCAGAAGTAACTATCAGTGAAGCAATTAAACCTGAAATACGCATAAACTTACAATGATACAATGCAGTGGTGGACTCAGGGGGACTGGGGATCACCCCCCCCCCCCAAGATTTTATGGCACCCTCATTACTTTTTTTACTCTTTTTAGAATAAATTCGGCAATTTGGTCAATTATTACCTTTGTCACATTTGGCCTCCTCCCCAAGATTTTGCTAATTAGTGCCCTTGTCACATGGCCTCTCATAACAAACTCCTCATAACAAACATTAGCTTAATGTAATTTTTTCACTATAAAAGCTGAAAGAATTTCATCGCTCAAGATTTTTAGTGGGAAAAGAAATGACATATCAACGCCTTTTGCCATACAGTAGGAAAGCATAAAAGAGAACAGAATATAGGGTATCTTCAAAATTAGGCCAGTAACCTTATTAATTACGTAATTTTGCTGTAAAACCTGACATCGGTGGGACTCAAACCCAGGATTTTCCTTTTATAAGTCAAGTGCTATACCTATCACAAGACCAGTATCTAAACCGTACAACCGTACGGCAGGCACGTACGCAGAAATTTGTTTCGGGGGACCCCAATCCTTCAAGTTTCTTATTCTGTGAGAAGTGTCAGAAAATTATGGGGAAAAAATCATGAGATTTTTTTGGGGGGCGGGTTCCGGCCCAGAGGCCCCCTCCCGCGTATGTGCCAGCCGTACGGTATCTAAAGTACTTCAGTTGTTGGCTTTGAATTTCGAGAAAGTTAATGAATTGACCCGATGCTCTAGAAGGGATTGTAGACTTTCCTGTAGAGTCGCCCCCGTGGATTTAAGCGTTTGATTGATTTTTAGCGAGAGAGAGAGAAACGGTGGAAAATTTTCTTTTTTGATTCATGGTAGGTGTAGTCATAGTGTTGTTCAATCCAGAAATTTTCTACTCACCTACGGTTTGATTCTTTTTCTGTAGTCGATTATTTTCGACGTGACACTTTAAACTAGGTATTCTTTTACTAGGTATTAAACTAGGTATCCATAGAACGGCAGTGTGGTCTAAGAAGTGAGTATTACTGCTGATGACGGTCGCTGTATATGTGATCGAAATATCTGGACTTTTGTACTTTTTTTTTTTTTTTTTTTTTTTTTTTTTTTTTTTTTTTTTTCAGTGTTTAAATAAATGGATTTATCCCCATTTGAAAATTTATTTGGTAGTCGATTAATACCTAAATACTGCAGTTTTATTATATAGAGATGTATATTATAGAGAGATAAATAGATTGATTTTTATTATAGAGAGATAAATAGATTGGAATTTTTTATAAAGAGATAAATAGATCGATATTTGTTAGGACGAAAGCCTCCGCGGACTATGGCAAAAAAAATCTACACGCATAATAATAACATTCATAACAACAACACTTAACAATAAAATAACATGACATAAGAAAAACAAAGCACACAAACACAAATAATAAGACACAAAATTCCGTACTAGTAGCACACAAAATAGCCTAACATATAATACAAGGGCGTCGGCAGAAAATTTTCCACTGGGAGGGGCAGACGCCAAAACAGCAGTGGCGGTTGGGTGACAGTTTAGATGGTTTACGATACCAAAATACGACTTTACCCCTAAGAGGATGAATTTGCAATCAATTTAAAATTCTGAGAAGCTAATTGATTTAAAAGTATCAATAACTATATTTTAGGCTTCTCAGTTGCAAAAGAAGTAATGACACACGATGGTAGTACTGTATTCAACCAAGTTGTTTCCCTTTATTTGTAATGAAATTAGGCTACGTTTGGGGATCTGTAATTGCGTATCAGCTATCATGAGGGGGTGTGAGTCATTGTTTAGGTGGGGGTAGGGTAGATTCCTACTAAAGTACATTTTAATGGACAAACTGCTTACTCTTCACGAGGCTTCAGATAAATGTTGAAACAGGAAGGGGGAGTAGGAATTAATTGAAATGTTTCTCTATACAGCTAATATGCTACATTCCCATATCTACCAGCACGGAGGTGAAAAAGGCAAAATGGGTCATCCTCAGCCCCTCTATGAAATTTCTGTGGGGTGGCAAATACTGCTAGGAACTTAGTTTGAAATTCATATTTTAGAGGTTGTGTTAGTTATGTAGAATATCAAAAGTCTCACAGAATTTTCATCCATCCAAACAATAATCCTCTTTTTCATCCAACCAAAATTCTTTAGTAATAATCTCCAATTAGTAATAATTTTTTAAGTATATTCAACTTTTATCTAAAATTGAAATTGCAAATTTAAACGTAGAACGGTACTAATCAACGTACAATTATTGATTTGCACATTTTAAAAGCAATTGACCAGGGATTTAAGGGACTGATACCTCAAATTATATCTTGGTTAGGCCTGGGTATGATTTGGAAAACAATCAGAAATTAAATAAAAAAGAGCTTTTCAACTTAAAGCTAGGAACAGATTTGAAACCTATTTGAATAGATTATTCTTTGTATGAAGGGAGCTGTCTCCTCCTTAGCTCCTTACTCTTTACTGTGAAGTTTGGCTTTTTTCCAAACTTTTTAAGAAAACTTGCAATTGGAAAAAAAAAATTTCAAAGCACTAAAAAACTTTTTTTTTAATGAGCAAGGTGTCGGAAAGGGAGCAGCCCCCCTTATATACAGAGCGATTTATATTTGTTTTAAGTTTTAAACTTGCTCCTTACTTTAGTTGAAAAACCGTTTCTATTTGTTAAATTACATTTCATGAAACTGTGCGACCTGGCTCAATAGTAAGGAGCGACCCGGCTCAATGGTAACCAAAAGTTTAAAACACGGAATTTTGATACTAACAGAAATATCAAAAGAATTGGCTTATACCGTTAATTCCAAATATACTAGTTTCATTAAGTTTAGTCTTACCCATCAAAAGCTACGAGCCTGAGAAAATTTGTCGGATTTTCGGAAAAAGGGGGAAAGACCTCCTTGAAGTCATATAATCTTAATGAAAATAATGCCATCAGACTGAGCGTATCAAAGAACCCTACTGTAGATGGTTCAAGCTCATATCTGAAAAAATGTGCAATTTTGTAATATTTACCAGAAGATAAATCCTAGATGCCTATTTATTTGTTGTTTTTTTTTCCCCTGGGGTGATCGTATCGACCCAGTAGGCCTAGAACGTCGGGATAACGGCTCATTTTCATGGAAATGAAAAGTTTTTGTGGCCTTTTTAAGGGACCAAAAAATTGGAGGGTAACTAGGCCCCCTCCCACGTCACTTTTTTCCCAAAATCGTTTGACCAAAATTTTGAGATAGCTTTTTTTTCAGCATAGTTGAAAGGCCCGATAACTGTGTCTTTGGAGATAAAATGACCCCCTACATACCGTGGGGAAAGGTTTTTAAGTTATAAAAATCACCCTATGTTCTATTTGTTAATGGAAAGTATGCATACATTTTTCGGGTGGGGAGGGGAGGACGAATTTTCTTCTGGAAGACTTACTCATGGAGCAGCTAAAATCTTCCTTACATAGGACACTCATAAAGCAGCTAAAATCTTCCTCTTCTCCATACATAGGACACTCACAAAGCAGCTAAAATTTTCCTCTTCTTCATACATAGGACACTCACAAAGCAGCTAAAATCTTCCTCTTCTCCTTACATAGGACACTCATAAAGCAGCTAAAATTTCCCTCTTCTCCATACATAGGACGCTCATAAAGCAGCTAAAATCTTCCTCTTCTCCATACATAGGACACTCACAAAGCACCTAAAATCTTCCTCTTCTCCATACATAGGACACTCAAAAAGCAGCTAAAATCTTCCTCTTCTCCATACATAGGACACTCACAAAGCAGCTAAAATCTTCCTCTTCTCCTTACATAGAACACTCATAAAGCAGCTAAAATCTTCCTCTTCTCCATACATAGGACACTCATAAAGCTGCTAAAATCTTCCTCTTCTCCATACATAGGACACTCACAAAGCAGCTAAAATCTCCCTCTTCTCCATACATAGGACACTCATAAAGCAGCTAAAATCTTCCTCTTCTCCATACATAGGACACTCACAAAGCAGCTAAAATCTTCCTCTTCTCCATACATAGGACACTCATAAAGCAGCTAAAATCTTCCTCTTCCCCATACGTAGGACACTCACAAAGCAGCTAAAATCTTCCTCTTCTCCATACATAGGACACTCACAAAGCAGCTAAAATCTTCCTCTTCTCCATACATAGGACACTCACAAAGCAGCTAAAATCTTCCTCTTCTCCATGCGTAGGACACTCACAAAGCAGCTAAAATCTTCCTCTTCTCCATACATAGGACACTCACAAAGCAGCTAAAACCTTCCTCTTCTCCATACATAGGGCACTGATACTACTACTACTACTAACAACTCACCGCAGCACCAAGCCGCCTGAGGCCAACACAGCTACGCACGCTCCTCCTCCACCCCAATCTATTCAAAGCCTCCCTTTTTACACCCGCCCACGAAGTTCCCATTTCCTTTAAATCTTTCTTTATGACGTCCTCCCACCCCCGACGGGGACGACCTGCTTTCCGTTTATCCCTAGATGGTTGGCCGAAAAGGACAATCTTCGGCAATCTGTCATCCTTCATCCGCACAACGTGCCCTAGCCACCTCAACCTTTCTTTCATTATAGCCCTAGAGAGCGGTATTAAACCACATTTTTCGTATAGCCTATTGTTTGAAATACGGTCAGTCAGCCGGGTACCCAGAACAATCCTTAAGCAATTTCTCTGGAAAACATCTAATGCAAATCTTCATCCGCTTTTCGGAGCGTCCATGCTTCAGAGCCATATTTGACCACTGTCATCACTGTAGCTTCTAATATTCTAATCTTGGTTTGCAGACTTATCTTCCTATTCTTCCAGACTTTTTTTTAACTGTGAAAAAACACCCTGAGCCTTGGCTATTCTATATTTAACATCTTCTCTGCTCCCACCATCTTTACTAATAATACTACCAAGGTAAGTGAAGCTGCCCACCTGATCAATCTTTTCATTACCCAACGTCACCTTTTCATCTTCACTTATTCCTAGACTTAGTGACTTAGTCTTCCTAACATTAATTTTCAAAGCAATTCTAGCACCCTGAACTCGCAAAACCTCTAAAACTTCATTCATTTTGCTCACATTTTCATCTAGGATGCTTAAATCATCAGCATAATCCAAGTCCAGGAGACTTTTTCCTCCCCATTTGATTCCGTGGTCTCCCATTGCCTTTCCTGTGCTCCTTAAAACAAAGTCCATCAAAATTATCCATACAAAGGGAGATAGAACACAACCCTGCTTAACTCCTGATTTAAAGATGGCGCATAGATAGATGGTTCTTTATCTTACTTTTTCTTCTCCCTTATTATTTTATAGAATAAACTATGTAAGAAAACATATATTTTCCGTTAAAAAATGTCTAGTAAAGAACGAACTCCAGCCAATAGTAACTGATTTAAAAACAAATATAAAATTTTGTATTTCTATTTATATTTCTTAACATTGGATGTGATCGTCTCATCCTAGGTTGCTAGCAACCACTGCAACCCGGATGATCGTCTCTTACTAGGTTGCTAGCTACCGCTGCAACCCGGATCAATAGACCATTTCAGTTTTAACATGGGATAGAGGTCGTTCTTTACTATATTTAGGAGCTATGGGTTTTTATATTTCCTAACATTGGACGTGATCGTCTCTTATTAGGTTGCTAGCTACCGCTGCAACCCGGATAATTTTCAAACCAAATTAGCTACTATGGCCTAGAATTCGTTCTTTACAATAATACTTTTTGTTTTGATCTGACTCTTTTTTTAGGAGCTATGGGTTTTTATAATTCTTAACATTGGGCGTGATCGTCTCTCACTAGGTTGCTAGCTACCGCTACAACTCGGATTATATATGCATCATGATTATTTCTTCACTATAATAATTACAAACAGGAAAAAGCCTACTGCTTTTTCTTCCTTACAATAGTAAGAGACGAACCTCAAACCATCAAGTAGCTAACTAAGTCAAATGTATGCAATGGTTTGGTATTCGAATGATCTTCTTTTAATATAAAAGTCTAAACAAAACTTATATTAATTAGTACTAAATTAGATTCTCTTGACTGACATCGATCTTTTATGTATTTAATATAATTTCCTTTAAAATGATCCTTTGAAAAACTCTCTACGATATTCGAGTGCCTAGATATCTGTGGAATTACTAACCTATACTATAATTAAGTGGCGTATAAAATATAGTATATAGGCCAGAGGTCGTTCTTTATTATAAATTTTAATATGTTGAATTAAAAGCACTATCTTTTCAATTTAAAATTAAAAAAGAAACTTGTTTATTTACATTCTAGCTAAAATAATGAAGATAATATGAATGAACCACAGTGTTCAGTTTCTTTGGACTTGAGTTCGTTTTTTAACTATAAATACAAACAGGAAAAAGCCTACGGCTTTTTCTTCTTTTAAATAGTAAGAGACGAAACTCAAACAATCAAGTAGCTAACTAAGTCCAATGTATGGAATGGTTTGTTATTTCAGTGATCGTCTTTTAATGTAAAAATATTTCACTTGCTGTTCATGCCAAATGACATAAATTTTCTTATACAGGGGTTTCGGACAAGGCGGTTCTAATGGTGTACTTTTTGTTTTGATCTGACTCCTTTGTTAGGAACTATGGGTTTTTATATTTCTTAACATTGGACGTGATGTTCTCTTACTAGGTTGCTAGCTACCGCTGCAACCCGGATGGGTCCAAATCTTACCGCTGGTATACAATTATGATTTATGTAAAAAATCAAATATCTATGAAAACACTGCAGCATGAAAAGACATCAAAAATGCAGTTTTTGGTGGAAAAATTTATTCTATTTTAGAAATAATTTATTTTAGTTACTAAGGATTTTTAATCCAATTAATTTCCTTTAAAATGTGCTATTGAACAACTGTCTACGATGTTCCAGTGCCAAGCTATCTCTGGAAAAGAAGAAAAAAGAAAAAAAAATATGCCGTTTGTGGAGAATAACGTGGTTAAAGTCAATTTTCTTGATTTTCAAGCCAATATATTTCCCTTGCTGTTCATGCCAAATGACAGAAATTTTCTTATACAGGGGTTTCGGTCAAGGCGGTTCTAATGGTGTACTTTTTGTTTTGATCTGACTCCTTTGTTAGGAACTATGGGTTTTTATATTTCTTAACATTGGACGTGATCGTCTCTTACTAGGTTGCTAGCTACCGCTGCAACCCGGATATAAATACTATAATCTTAAGTATAGTGAAGTTGCGTATGCAAGTTAGTATAGGGAAGAGTTTGATCTTTATTATAAACCCGGATTTAAGCTATATCCGATGAAACTTACTTAGTCCCCATTTATAATGAACTATTTTGATCCTTTATGTACGTTGTGCTTTTGCTTAAGCTATTCGGATTTATTCGTTTCTTGCTATGATCTGACTTTATTTTCAGGAGTTATGGGCTATTGCAGTTTTTTTAAGGGACGCGGTCGTCTCTTACTAGGTTGCTAGCTACCGCTGCGACCTGGATTGCTAAATACCGATTCAACCCGGACAATCTCCAGTTCTTTAAGTAAACCTGTAAACATTACTGAATTTTATATGATTGTCAATAGCTGGTTTCATTTAACACAGGCTAGAGATCGTTCTTTACTATAAAAACAGGAAAAAGCCTAAGGCTTTTTCTTCTTTGAAATAGTAAGAGACGAACCTCAAACAATCAAGTAGCTAACTAATTCCAATGTATACAATTGTTTGTAATTCCAATGATCGTCTTTTAATGTAATATTATAAAAACTTCAAAAACGCATAAAAAAGTTGTTCATATTCATTTTTGTATATTTTTTTATATTCAATTTTGTTTTATTCATTTTATATTCGTTATTATGAATCTGAAAAACATTTTGGGGGAGGGGGGTTCAAACCCACTAAACCCTTTGGATACGTCCTTGAATGTTATTAATTTACTTTAAAATGATCCACTGAACAACTCTCTACGATGTTCCAGTGCTAAGCTATCTATGGAATATTAAGTTTAAAATACAACCTTACCACGAACTGTTTGATTGCTTCAAAAATCAAATGTCTTTGAAAAGACAGCAGTATGGAAATACATCAAAAATACAGTTTTTAGTGGAAAAATTTATCTTGTTTTAAAATAATTTGTTTTAGTTACAAAAGGTTTTTAACCCAATTAAATTCCTTTAAAATGAGCCATTGAACAACTTTTTACGATGTTCCAGTGCAAAGCTATCTCTGGATAACAAGAAAGAAAAAAAAATATCCCGTTTAGGCAGAATGTTGTAGTAGCTTCCACTTTTCTTGATTTTCAAGCCAATATATTTCCCTTGCTGTTCAAGCCAAGGGACAGAAAGTTTCCTATACAGGGGTTTCGGACAAGGCGGTTCTAATGGTGTACTTTTTGTTTTGATCTGACTCCTTTTTAGGAACTATGGGTTTTTATATTTCTTAACATTGGACGTGATCGTCTTTTACTAGGTTGCTAGCTACCGCTGCAACCCGGTTTAGGCAGAATGTTGTAGTAGCTTCCACTTTTCTTGATTTTCAAGCCAATATATTTCCCTTGCTGTTCAAATCAAGGGACAGAAAGTTTAGTATACAGGGGTTTTGGACAAGGTGGTTCTAATGGTGTACTTTTTGTTTTGATCTGACTCCTTTGTTAGGAGCTATGGTTTTTTGTATTTCTTAACATTGGACGTGATCGTCTCTTACTAGGTTGCTACCTACCGCTGCAACCCGGATAATGGCATTATAACGGCATAGTTATGTGAGGCAGCGTGGTCGAGCGGTTTAAGATGCTGTTGTTAGCCACTCTTCAATTCGGAAGCATCGGTTCGAATCCCACCGCTGACAGTATTTTATACCAAAGCTAATTATAATCTTGTTTTAGTTACTATGGACTGAAGTTCGTTCTTTACTATGATTGATCTGACTCCTTTGTTAGGAACTATGGGTTTTTATATTTCTTAACATTGGACGTGATCGTCTCTTACTAGGTTGCTAGCTACCACTGCAACCCGGATACAAAAATCAAATATCTTTGAAAGACTGCAGTATGAAAAGACATCAAAAATGCAGTTTTTAATTGCAAAATTTATTCTCTCTTAGAAATAATTCATTTTAGTTACAAAAGATTTTTAACCCTATTAATTTCCTTTAAAATGAACCATTGAACAACTTTCTACGATGTTCCAGTGCTAAGCTATCTCTGGAAAACAAGAAAAAAAAATATATCCCGTTTAGGCAGAACGCTGTAGTAGCTGCCACTTTTTTTTATTTTCAAGCCAATATATTTCCCTTGCTGTTCAAGCCAAGCAACGGAAAGTTTACTATACTGGGTTTTAGGACAAGGCGGTTCTAATGGTGAACTTTTTCTTTTGATCTGACTCCTCTTTTAGGAGCTATGGGTTTTGATATTTCTTAACATTGGACGTGATCGTCTCTTACTAGGTTGCTAGCTACCGCTGCCACCCGGATTGCTAGCTACCGCTGCAACCCGGATATTATTTTCCAGTTAACATTGGCTAGATGTCGTTCTTTACTATAAAGGTTCAATTCTTACCGCTGGTATACGATTATGTTTGAAAGACTGCAGTGTGAAAAGACATCAAAAATGCAGTTTTTGGTGGAAAAATTTATTCTCTTTTAGAAATAATTTATTTTAGTTACTATAGATTTTTAACCCAATTAATTTCCTTTAAAATGCGCTATTGAACAACCCTTTACCATGTTCCACGTGCCAAGCTATCTGTGGAAAAGAAAAAAGAAAAAAAAAAGAAAAAAAAAAAGAAAAAAATATCCCGTTTAGGCAGAATGTTGTAGTAGCTGCCACTTTTCTTGATTTTCAAGCCAATATATTTCCCTTGCTGTTCAAGCCAAGGGACAGAAATTTTACTATGCAGGGGTTTCGGACAAGGCGGTTCTAATGGTGTACTTTTTGTTTTGATCTGACTCTTTTTTTAAGAACTATGGGTTTTTATATTTCTTAACATTGGACGTGATCGTCTCTTACTAGGTTGCTAGCTACCGCTGCAACCCGGATAAGAAACCAGCTGCTAACCTCATTGCCTACCTTAACCGCAGCAGTGTTATTCTCGTACATAGCACTAATCACTTTAATGTATATGTCTGGTATACCATACAAGGATAAAACCTTTACTAAAGCTCTTCTATCAACAGAATCGAACGCTTGCTCATAATCTATAAAACTGAGGACCAAAGGTGTTTGAAAACTCAGGCACTTCTCAATTATTAGCCTAAGAGTGAAAATTATCTCTTAAAACTTTGTCTACAGCATCTCTCAGTCTAAAAAGTATCATATTACTAAGTAATTTACTACCTACAGAGACCAGACTAATGCCTCGATAATTACCACACTCACTTTTATCACCTTTCTTATAAAGTGGCTTAATTAAGGTTTTCCTAAAATCGTTAGGTACTTCCCCTTTTTCGAAAATCATATTCATAATCTTCAGTAACTTATTTCTAACCTCAGAGCCACCATATTTAAGAAACTCATTTACCACCCTATCAGCACCTGGAGCCTTATTATTCTTTAATCCTTTTAGTACTGTTGCTAATTCCTCCTCACAAAACAAATCTTCCTTCACATCCAAGGTATCACAAACTTTTTCATTTTCCTCTGTATTTTTTCCTGCAACTCTATCTCGGTTTAGCAAATTCTCAAAATGTTCGGCCCATCTCTCTTTAGTTTTTTCCTTATCGCTAATTGTGACCCCATTCCTATCTTTAACTGGGCCAAGTCCGGATTGACTACTACCTCTCAATTTGTTAACGTGCCAGTACAATATTTTACTATTATGCCGTCTAGCTGCATCTTCCACATCCTCGGCAATTTTATCCATGGCCTCCACTTCACACCTCCTTAGTTCATATTTTAATGCTTTCTCCAATTTCTTTACATTTCTTTTGTTTTCATACGATCTATCACTCAGATAATTCTTGTACAAGTCCTTTCTCCTTTCTATTAAACATAAAGCTTTTTCACTAATATTCTTAGCTGCAGTTCTAGCTTTCATCCCTAATACGCCTTCAGCAACTTCACAAATTATTTTTCTAAAATCATTCCAACCATCTTCCACATTATCAAATTTTAAACTCTCAAGTTTAGTATTCAACTGTTCCTGGAAAGTTTCTCTCAAATTCTCATCCTGGAGTCTACCAACATCATAACTTCCCGGGAGGTGGTTACTCTTCCGATATTTCAGCTTTAGATTAACCCTTGACACTACTAGATGGTGATCTTTACTTTTAACATCAATAACAGCACTCCTATATACCCTAGTATCTTGCATTGATCCTGCCAGTCTTCGGTTTACTATAACATAATCAATAAGGTTTGCTGTCTTACCATCACGTGAATACCATGTTAACTTATGAGCCATTTTATGACCAAACACCGTATTGGTTATAACTAGATTGTTATACCTACAAAATTGCAAAAGTCTGTATCCATTACTGTTTTCTTTTCCTACACCAAAAGGACCATTTTTAATCCTAAAATTCCCAATTTATCTCCTCCTATCACTAACACCCAAAAATGTTTCACGAATCCGTTTTACATAAACTTCCTGTAGCTGTAATATATGTAGATTAAAGATATTGTGGGGACAGTAGTAAAGCTATTACTTCACTGTTGTCCGCAATCATATAGTTAAGGGATAATTGAACTAATGATAATCACTATAGACCGTGATTTTCAAGACTGGTTGTGGTTTCGTCAAGGCTGAATCTGGTGAACACTTCGTTTACAAACATTGTTTTGATTCAAATACTACGATTTATTGATAATGACGAGACTCCTGAGAAAACACGCAGCCAGGGAAGAGGGGTTTATCCCCCCCCGAGATTTTGTTGTTTTTAGACGTCATATAATTAGCTATGCTTTTTCAAATTTTTACTAGTTTTGGTCCTCCCCCCTGTAAAAAAAGATGCATTGGTAGCCCTCCGAAGAAAATAACAAGCAAGAACAGAACCGTGACTGGAAGCTGATTTGGTGACAATCTGACCAAGCACATGCATTGGAGGGATCTAGTTCCCCCTGAAACTCTAAACTCTTTCGAACTTTTGGCATTTTTTATTCAAATTGTCAAATTAAAAGAAATCGTTATTGCCCCCCCCCCCACCGAAACAAATTCTTACAAATGTCCATGATGTATGACTGACATCTCTATTAGGTAGTGGGTATAAGCAGTTTGAATTTGAAAGGGCATGAATCGTAAGAAAGGTGAGAGTAAGCTGTTGGCCTTTTAGACTTCTTCCAATTTTCTAAGACTTAATTTGGCATAGGTTTAATTTCGCACCTTCCGTGTTTGTCATGTTCCAGAACCGTTTCCAATAGACACATACTCCCATCATGAAACTAACTACCGATTAAGTTTGGTACGTATCTACTTCAAAATACCAAATTTGAAATTAATTAACATGAATAAAATTGACAGATTTCTGCCGGAATCTGCATGTTTATCCAAATAAGGCTTTCCAAAACGGACAAGGATACTTTTGCAGTTAAACTGAAATTGAGTAAAGACTATGCAATGAAAAGAGAAATAAGCATGTTCCATTTTTTTTTATTCTAAAGGCTGCGTTCATATCTCTAATACTTGATTTTTTATCGTTACTTTAAGTGATTTAAATCACTTACATGCTTCTAATGCAGTTCTTTGTTTTGCTACTTCTGATTGAAAAGGGGTGCTACCATTTCGAACAACCGTCACAAGCACTAAACGTCATTTCGTCGACAAAGAAAATCCGTCAGAACCACTAACCGTCAGAACGTCGACAGTTATAACATCGACACGTCAGTTCATCGACAGTCACAATCGCTATCCGTCAGAACGTCGACAGTCATAACATCGACACGTCATAACATCTAAAAAAATTTAGATGGTATGACGTGTCGATGTTATGACTGTCGACGTACTGACGGTTAGTGGTTCTGACGGATTTTCGTTATGAAAAAAATTTATAAGTGCATATAATAGTAATAAGTATACAATAGTTTAGAAACAAATTTCGGCTATATCTTTGCAAATAAGGGGGGTGAGGGTAAAGCATAGCATATATTAAATACGTAACCTAACCTGACCTAGGTACCTCCCCCCCCCCTAAACCCCGAAAAACTAAAGTTTTGAAATTTTAGAGGTTATGACGTATCGATGTTATGACTGTTGACGTTCTGACGGTTAGTGGTTCTGACGGATTTTCGTTATTAAAAATTTTTAGATGTTATGACTGTCGACGTTCTGACGGGTAACGATTGTGACTGTCGATGAACTGACGTGTTGATATTATGACTGTCGATGTTGTGACGGTTAGTGGTTCTGACGGATTTTATGTCGACGTTATGACGGATTTTGTCGATGTCCTGACGTTAATACTCCTGATGGTTAGATGTTATTACGGCTTCCCGATTGAAACTAAACAATCTTATCTTTAATACTTCTGAGTCCCGAACTGGTAAAAATAATAAATGTATATGGACACCTACGCCTGTTGCCTAATTAATAATAGAAATGGAAAAAAGAAAAAAAAAATGAAGAAAATTTAGAAAAAGTTACGAGAATAATTTTCAGCCAGTGTATCAGAAAGCGCAACAACGCTGATATATTGCCAACGACCTCCGCAAAGACGTTTTTAATGATAAAAAAGAAGAATATAAAGGAAAAACTTACCTATCAAAACGCTCAATAAATAAAAAAGACTTGAAGAAAAAACACAGAAAAACAGGAGTTACTCATTAGCAGAAATCAAGCAAGTGCCTCAATCTCAAAACATAAAACTACAAATGAAACAGTCATTCAAAATTGGGTTGGGGCCTATTCTGTCCTGGGCTGCTAAAGTTTTCGATTAATAAGAATATTTGTTTTTTTTTACAATTAGAAGGACTGTGTATTGAATGTCTTTTGATTAGACTATAAAAAAAATACTGTTTAAAAAATTATCCCCAGGATTATGGTTTAAATCAAATTCTTTTGCGTGTGTATAGTGTTATTTCAATTGCTGCCCTAAAAAATTGTGATAAACAATTTATTGTGGACTCCCCTCATCAAAAAGAACTAATTGTTCTAATGTTTCCAAAGCGTGGAGGGCCGAGCCTGTTTACACATTAACACTTTGCTTTTTTTGTTATATGGGGACTGTTTCCCCATATAATAAAATATGTTACACGCATATGTTACATTTTAGTCTGTGAGAGACTAAACACTTTAGTCTCTTTATATTCTATTGATGAAGTCCTCTCTACCAAATTTCAAAGTTCTTTTTTTTTTATTGCAGGATTGTAAACACAACACAATTGGTGATAATTGCGACATGTGTGTCGATGGCTACTATGGAGATGCTACCGTTGGAACGCCCAATGACTGTTTAATATGCGCGTGTCCTCTTCCTCTGATTTCCAACAAGTAAGTGGTAAATAGATCCATTAATGGGCATGTAATGTCTTTAAATCGGTTAATTATTTGAATAGGAAAAACTCTGGGTCAGTAATATTCTTACTTAAATTTGGACAGATGGTCTTTACTCACACCCAACAATAGGGAAGACCCCCCCCCCTCCATAAGGCACCAAGAGAAAATAATGAAGTATTTATTTGTAAAAGTAATCTTTGGGGCTCCAGGCACACATAAAAAACTTCTACTTTCCGCTAAAATAAGAAAATTTGTCGTGTGTACCTTTGTCTGTATTTGTTCCGAGTCTAGTTTACTAATAAAAAAAGGGTAAAGAATACGGCATTGGACTTCACAGTCCCTACCGCCGGTGCTGATTTCCGTTTCTTGGCCCTTCAGCCAGAAAGTGCAATGGGGGGTTTGGTGCCAACCATTCTGTGCTTTCGCACACCCTTCCTGTTTACCTTCCCCAGATGTCTCCAGGTATCCATTTAGAGCTGGGTTGACTCTGGCTGAGCTTACAGAGTCACGCCACTGACCCCCGTCCCAAACCAAATAATTAGATAGACTAGGATTCGAACCCTTGCCCTCTCGGACAAAGAATCCTAAATCCAGCGTACCAATCCACTCGGTTTTACTAATGAAGCATAGTAATATGTATTTACGCCAGTATCGTTTCTTTTTAGCTCAAAGATTCTCCAATTGAAAGAATGCGTCATATCCATTACCAATAAATTTTTCGTTTGTGGTTCTTTTTTTTTATCTGTTTCCAGGTGTGTACTCAAGAGAGGACCTCATGGCCACGCTCTCTTCTGAAATATCAAGATTCTTTTCATTCTTTTGCGCAACTGAACTCCTCCAACTAAAATCTCTCTGTGGCATTCTCTGACATGGGTTTGTGGCCCATCTAACTCATCCACGGTTTAGGTTGCGGGTTTCTACAGTCAAGAAATTCCTCTCGTTTTTTCAGGTTTTTAAAATATTTTAACATTTAATTATTATTAATGGAAATACAACAAGAGTCTGATTGCGATGATTGCTGATGACCTTTAAAAAAATACTATATAACATATAGAATTACGGGAAAAGTGAATCAGCCATGCATAATGGGTGGGAATTGTTAATTTTAGCAGCGAAAAAAAAAAAAAAATACACACACGCGAACGAAAAATTGCGAACTAGTAAATTGGTGAAACTTAGTAACAGTTGGCTACCATAAGCAGAGGATATTAAGAGTGCTCCAAGAAGGGAAACTAAATAAGGGGACAAAGCTGGAACAGACCCAGTTTGTCTTCTTTCGGCACTATTATTCAAATCACATTTTCCTAAATTGTCTCAATATTTTTAGTAGCAGTCGTAAATGCAATCCCCCCTCAAATGTAAAAAACAGGACGGAATAGATTCTTTTTAGGAGAGCTCCACTCGTGCATTAAAAATTTAGAAATCCAAAAAAAGACGACTTATAAGACAATAATCAATTTAATTTAACAGGAACTTTATTTCTTCTTAAAAAAATAGTTAATGAATCTATATCATTTTGATCACAGATGGTAGTAAAGTCTTATTGTTGTTTATATGCTGGGTAGTTTGGCTTGTATTCTGGATATTGAGCTTCACCAGTGTATTGAACATCAGCAACATATCCAGAATATTCATCAACGGTGTAGGTTACAGTTTGAATTCTACCGTCAGGAAGAGCCACTCTGTATGAACCAACGGTTTTTCCTGAGGCATCTGTGTCTTGTTGGTGTGCATAGTCGTTGTATGAGGGTTCGTCTTTTACGGCCCAGGCAAAGTTGTACGGCCTTGGTTCGTATTTGTACTCCTGTTTGGATGCTGGGTATTGCCCTTGAGCAGCAACTATAGCAACGATAGCAGCAAAAATTACGACCTGAAAATGAATGTAATTAGAGCGAATAGTCTAGTAGCTGACAGAGTAGGTCAAAAAGGGGAGTAAAAAATTTAAGTAATTTAGAAATAGAATGAAATGAAAACGTTATAACTGGTAGAATTGTATTTATTTCATCATAATGGATTTTTTTTTTTTGTACTAAGCAACAACTTTAGTTTAACATATGTGAGTTCTTTGGTTATTATTATCTATAACGTTTCTCTATCTTTTTATATTATTTTGGAGTATGTGTTAACTGTCTAATGTAGTTTGTTTGTTTTCTCTTTTTTGTTTTGTTTATAAAGGCTATCGGATGAGAAGCCGAAATACTCTGACTTTCATTAGCATAAATATGAGTCTGTGTTTCGATTTTTAGTAAATTAATTAAAAAGATTGCTGGTATTTTAAGATTGCTGGTATTTTATTTTGTTTCATGTTTTCATTTTATTTGGTTTTATTTCACTATTTTAAAACTTTAAGGCGATGCTGAACTAAATCAAAATACACTATGTGTATCCATTTTGTCAAAAGGGCGTATCTGCAATATCTCAGGAACAACTAAGGGGTTAAATTAATGTCTTTTGGGACCAAGCTGGAACTTTTAGGGTATATTGGGCGAGGGGATCAAATAGATCTTAAATTTTGACCTAGGGGTACCAAGGGGAGCTTGTCAAGGACAGTAAATGTTTTAAATACGGTTGTATTGGTTTTCAGTGCGAAATATTCTTTTTTTATGTTTATCTGCTTAAAATTCAAGGCAATGTAGGCATCTCAATCAAAGTCTCAGAGCCTATACATGGCAACTTCAACCGGAAACCAAAGTGGGTGCATTGATCTTGGTGTTCTGTTCTTTGTTTTTACTTTTTATACAGCAAATCAGAACTCTTATCAATAAATGAACTCAAAATGCATTTATTCAAACAAACAAGCAGTTAAAACCAAATACAAGACAATAAGATTAATATTAATAAAGTTTTTGGGAATTCTTTTTAATTAGTTACTAAAAATTGTCGAATGGCCTATCCTTCAAAGATGTTTTTAAGAAAACAAAGGCTTTGTGTGGAATGTTATCTGAATATTTTATATTTTTTGTTAATTTACTTAAGTGTCAGACCTTGTCCCAGGAAAAGATCCTCTTATTATTACTTCCAAAAATATAAAATGTTTGCTTCTATGCTAAAATATATACCTGTACATGGTGGGTGGCAGGTTGAGTACCCTCCTGTCTTGGAAGAAAGTATGAAGCAAAATCTTGTAGTATAAAAAAAAGACACCCCTCTACCAAAAATTCCCTTTCCAACCAAGGTTTCATCACATCTATATACCCCAATTTCAGTTTTGTTCATTTCTGACTACTGACATTAACTGTCTCCTTTGCAATATTCAGGCGAAGAGCTTGACGGATTTGCGAATTTAACTGCATATATGTTGTTCCCGACAAAACACAAAAACCTCTAAAAAGTCGCTTTCTGATTCTACACAGACACATACCCACAGCAACAAAATCTGGAATGATGAAGGTTAACATATGGCAGACGAGAAAGTTTAAAATTAAAGGAGGGCACACAAATTGCTCGTGCCCCAAAACGGCAATTAAAATCTATTTTACATAAATGAAATTACGTGATTTATAACAGTAGATTCGGTGTCTGTACAAGAAAATGTATCGGAGTTGACGTCACACATGAAAGATGCAAAATAAGCGCTGGCTCAAAAATAAAAGAAGTAAAGTTGATTAGTAAGGTAGTAAGCTATGCAAACACAGAACCGTTCCTAGAGGGGAGGGGGCAACCGGGGCCGTGGCCTAGGGGGCGCTGTAGCTAAGTATTTGCCTATTTCAATCTTATTGTTCACTTTGATTCGGCCTTTTTGATTATATTTGAGTCAGGGGAGAGACATAGTAATTAATTTTTCCCTGGGTGCCACCAACCCTAGGAATGGCTCTTTGTAATACAATATATTGAAATTTAATTCTAGTCCTTTCCATAAAAGATAGATCATCGACAGCAAATTTGGTGTAAGATTTGGCAGATTTAAAGGAAATAATCATCAGACAGGATAACCAGACCAAATTTTAGCTTTGAATGTTAAATGGGTGTTAAAAAGGGGGGGGAAATTTTGAAATGTTGTCTTTTCCGGGCATATAATAAAATGAAATCCAGTAAAATTTGAGTTTTCTTAAGTCTTAGGCCCCCCCTCCTCCATCCCTAAGACACGATAAAAAAGTTCTTCTTCTTTTTAACAAAACTTGACAAAAACGAGAGCTAAATCTGATCAGGTCATTTTACCATTAAGTTCATTGAGATTTTATGTGTGCTATATAAAAAATATTGGCAATGCTCACCTTCATTGTAATTATTTCTTTTAACTTTTACTCTTTATGAACTGCAATAGACTAAACTCAAACTGATACACTTGACTACTAAAAATGTCTTTATATATGGCGAAGAAAAATGCAATGGTAAATTAACTAGACCACACCCGCGATTTTTGACCTTAACCGATTGATGAGCATTGGAATTGGGCGTTGGTACGTACGTCTAGTATGTTAACAGACTTTTGCAAACTATCATCTTCACCTTAGGCAAGGGATTTTTTTTTTGTTTTACTTATGATTGATTGTATGTCAGTTTTTTTTTGTCAAGATCATAGTAATATCAAAACCAATAATTTGATCTTGACGAATCAATGGGCAAAATATTTCAGTTTGTTGTAGAATATGGTGTCTATGTGGAGTAGAGTGGCATTTGATTAGTTTGGGAGTTAAGAATAATGGGGCGAATGATTAGCATTTTGGATGAGGTTTCTAAACAAGTAGGGATAAGGAGTAACAAACTAGATTTGTTACTGCTTACTCCTTCTATATTGTTTGCGCAAACAGGGTTGTTGGATAAAACTGTCCTGATTTCTACGGAAATCTTGGTATTTTGATTGTCTGTTGGCATTTTCCTTTTTGCAAAAGTCATATAACAAGTCAAACTTGGAACAAACAGGAATTCCTATTAATGAATAAACTTTTCCTAAAACAAGCAGGGATTCCTAAACATCAGGAATTGATCTAACTAACACTATGCATATACTATATAATATGGAAGACTATAGGAGAGGCACAGAATAATATTGCGCCTAGTTTTTGGCGTCATGAATCGGTTAATCTTTTTTTTTTGTGTGTGTGTCTTCATTAATGCTCTGTTAGCCTGTCATTGTGTAATTTTAAAACCGATCTGGAAATACCTATCTTATATTCATTAACAATACTCCTAAATATTTATTAACAACTTTCCGGTCCAAATGATGATTTATTTTAGAATAAATGTAAGATGACAGAATATTTTAATAAGGGAGTAAGAACAAAATGTTTTAACTAATAAAATTTTCATTTGATTAACGTTCAAAATATTTTGAATATTTGAATTATTTAAATAATATATCTTACTCAAAATTATATATAGGTAGGTGGTGAAGCGGTTGAAAAGGAAGACACGTTATTTCATTTTTAAAACATGGGCAGTGGTATAGCTACTGCCCAGCTACGTATAGCTACGTTATTCCATTTGTAAAACACGGGCATTGATATAGCCAGGGTATGGCTAGGATATAGCTAGTGGTATAGGTAATAATATACGCTCAAATTATTACTAAAATTAGCTCAAATTTCAAAATCAGCTTTCAGGAAAAATAAGTTTTTTGGCCCAAAACATTCTTTTACAGTATATTTCCTTTGGTTCAAGGACTTACTCCTGTAAGTTTAAAACTAATCAAAAGTGGCCAGATTTTTGGCCTATTTTGGGGCCCAATAACATCCTTCCCCCTCCCAATAAAAATATGATATCTCCTTAGTCAGCCAAGAATCCTTGCAAGTTTAAAGCTATTCGGAAAAAAAGGATTTGGGTCTCATTTTCTGAGAAATGGACCGATCCCCCAAACTAAAATTATTCTTGTTGTTCTTGTACGCTGTTCCCACGCACCTAATCGTTTAAGTTTCGATCCGTTCATAAAAAAAGTGTTCGCTGGCCCCTTTTTGGCCGTTATTCAGAGGAACCAATATTTGTTCTTCTACATTAGAGTCTTGTCGGCCCAATAAGTTAAAGATATAAGTTTTGAGGTAACAGGTTTTTGTCTCTTTCTGAGCCCCATCTTTGGGGATCATCCCCAGAATTTTAATTTTACATTAGGTTCCTCTTGGCCCAGGGGCTTGTGGCTGCCTGTTTCAAACTGATCAGAATCAACATGGTTTTTGTACATTACTGGGCCCTCTGAAACTCCCCCTCCTGCAAACAAAAATACGTGCTCACCTTAGCCCAGGCAATTATCCTTGAAAGTTTCAAGACAATCAGAAAAAAAAAATTGGCCTTTTTTGGGCAACAATTTTGAAGGGGCTCTTGTATCCAAAGTAAAATTTGTTTTATACATTATGGTCCACTTGATCAGGAACTTAGGGTTTTAAGTTTCATTCAGGAAAAATTTTTGACGCCTTTAGTGCCCCTTTTTAGGCGAAATTTTTATTTTCCGCGGGTCTGGGTCCACTTGACCCAAGGACTGCCAGATGTAGGTCTCAAGTCAATCGAAAAAAAATTCTGGTCCAAGTTTTTGAGGGTCCGCAACTCCAAACCAGGGTCCGCAATTTTTTTTTCTCTGCCTGAGGGCTCTCTTGACCTATTGGCTTACGGGTTTAAGCGCTAAACCCTTCCAAGAAAACAAAAATGTCTCTTTTCGGAGGAAACCAGTATTTTTTCGTCTTCTTTTTGTGCACTGGGGTGCTCCTAACCCAAACATTGAAGGATAAAGGTTTCGAGCCGGGCCAAAAAAAGGTATTGGTCCTTTTTGGGCTCTAGTCAATCGGGGGAAAAAATTCTCGTCCCAGTTTTGAGGGTCCGCAACTCCAAACTAATTTTGTCTGTGTCTGAGGGTTCTCTTGATCTATTGGTTTACGGGTTTAAGTGCCAAACCCTTCAGAGAAAATCAAAATGTCCCTTTTTGGAGGGAGCTAGTGTTTTTTCGTACTTTTTTGTGCACCGGGGCCCTCTTAACCCAAACACTGAAGGATAAAGGTTTCGATCAGGAGCAAAAAAAGTTTTTGGTCCTTTTTGGGTTCCATTTTATTGGGACTGTGTCCCTAAAGTTTTTTTCGACTTGTTCTCTTTAGCTCAGAGACAGCTGTAAGTTTTGATAGACAAGTTTTTATTCTATTTCCCGGCCCCCTAATACCCTCATCCTTCAAAAAAAGATTTTCGTCCCATTAAGCCAGGCAAAGATTATTTGAATAATCTTTGAATAATTATTTGAATAAAAAGAAGTTTCTAGCTAATCAAAAAAAAATTTGCTGGGCTATTTTGGGCCTCAGAATTTGGGGGCCTGTGCCTTAAATAAAAGAATATTTTAGCTCACTTGCTGGCCCGAATATTTGGGGAATCATTTTTTTTCCGCAATGGGGTCCTCAGGGCCCTTAACACCATCCCTTTCTCTCCCATGACTAGCTTTTCCCTAAGGATTGGGTAGTCATGGTACCCAAGGCTGTACCCTGGATTTTTTTTCGGAGGGGGTTTTGCTCAAAGATTTTTTTTCGGGGGGTGTTTACACGAAAAAAACTTCAAGAAACGCATACAAAATTTGTTGTATATCCGTTTTTGTTACGTTTTTACGAGTCAAAAAAACATTTTGGGAGGGGTTCAAACCCCCCTACCCCCCCCCCCCCTCCTCTGAGTTCGGCTTTGATGGCACCCCATAAGTCATATCTATTAGAGCTTTCGTCAATTTTGAAAACATTGCTCTCTTGAAATTTTGATCTCAGGTCGTAAGGGTTGCCGGGGGAGGCGAGTTGAAAAAAGGCATACGAGAAGGGCTGATCAACGTAATATCAGCCCTAAATAATAAAAAGAATGCATGGGAGTCCCATTGCTCTTTACTATAGTCAGCGGAAGAATGTTGCCCATGAAAATTATACTGGACTACTAAAATAGAAAGAGACAAAGTATTCTGCATTATTAGGATACCCATTTGCAAAATACGAGTTTCCACACTTATCCGTTAGTCCCCATCCCCCCCCCCCACGCCCACTGGGTGGCCTCCTGGAAATGCAATTTTGGGATTTTTCTTATGAGGGAATGTCTAGGTGTTTGCTTATTGGAAGATAACACAAGCAGCCTGTTTTATCCATTATTGGGAGTTAGTTTTATTTTCGAACCTTAGTTTTGAACCTTAGTCGTGATGTCCCCCTGGCCCTCTACAAATAGCATTGCTGGCTAGAATTGTTGATTTTGTAAGTGAGCCTATCATTTTAATCATCCAAATATCTATCCTTGGAATTTCAAATGTATTGCGCGATATTTTCAAGACTTTTCCCAGTACTTGAGGTGGAATGGCCTTTTTGCAAAAGAAAATGGTAATTTCATTCCTGTGGTAATGAGGTCATTAAATACAGGAGACAAACTAAAACGTCAATGTTTTTCTTTTTGAAACAATTAGAACATAATAGCTAAATCATGTCGCTCGAAGTTTCCCACACTTGCCTTTTTTTTCTTTTTTTATTGCGAAATTTTATTATATTAGTGGAATAATTATATAGCAATAAATATTTATCGCCGTTTGTTCCTCTCTCAAAAGGTTCGACGGTGGGGTGTGGTTCTTGGGGGGCTCCCGAAAACCTTTATTGAGATTTTGAAAACTAATATACGAACTATATCTTTAAAAAAATTATCAATACTAAAAACTATAAAAAAAAATGATGGGTCATATCATGCATCTATGCAAAAAATGGGAGGGGGAATTTTTGGGAGCCCCCCAAAAACCACACCCCACCGTCAAATCTTTTTTTGGTACCCTAAGATTAATACATGTTTGATTCTTGTTGTGTGACGAAATGCATTCGGATGAGGTGTATAAACCCGCAGTATACACCATTTTGGTACACAAAATACACAAGGGCAGTTTTCATGTCTGAATTTACAGCCAAGTCTGTGCTGCCAAGCTGACCCTCATTAAGTTTTTACATCAGTAAAAAATGTGATAGCCAATCACTGGGTTTCAAGGTGATAATTGAGAAGATAGTATTAGTGTAAAAACTGAGAAATCTAATAAGTTTAGTCAATTCAAATTACAGATATAAATTTCAGCTAAGCTTTTATTATAATAGAAAGCAATTGATTAGAACTAACAACGACAAAATCTATAGTAAAAAAGAGGAAAAAATGAAATTACTACCAACATAGACCGATTTGTTCTTGTAAAAAAGAATTTACAAAGGGAAAGAACATATAATAGTGAAAGAATAAACTTTTAGTGTTACACCATTATATGTTTTTAGCACCATGAGAAACACCCAGGAACCCACATAGCATCCACGTAAAAAATTAGATGCAGATGAAATTGCGTATATTGGTAACAGTATATTATAGTAATCTGAATCTCTTCTGATTTTATGATTGCCATTTTATTTTCTTCTGAGTGCCAACTAGAAAAGATTCTTGACTCCTCTTGCCGATGTCGATTTCCTATTCGGCTTGTTTGACACTGTTGAAGCAAACTTCTTCTATTGACCATTTATTTACCTTTGTCACAACTGTGCGTAGCCCATCTGGTGAAAAAGACTATAGGATCTGAAATTAGTTAGCTATAACATATCATAGCTAAGAAATCTAGAAAGTACTGATATTTTTCCCGATAAAAATGCCTAGTTACGCATGCTTCCTGCTGGAGTGTGTGTGTATTTTTGCGTTTTTTAATATTTTTTTTCAAGATAGAAAAAGCTCAAAATTAAAAAGCTAACTTTATAGATTTTCAGTGATGTTGAGCATCCCCAGAACATTATCAGTCTATACTATTGTTTTTATTTAATAAATTAATTTAAAAAACTTTTTCCACGGAACAAGTTTTTCAAAGAAAAGTAAAGAGCTCCATCAAGCCAAAATTGAGCAGAAGTAGAGTCAAATAATCTTCCAAGCGTAAAATTACCACAAATCGCTATAAATAAGTAAATGAAACTCAAAACGAACAGAAATTACAATAAATAACCGAGTCAAACTCAAAACGAGCAAAAATTAACATGAGTAGGGCTGATAACCTTCATGCCTTTTCAAGACCAGAACATAATTTGCGCTTTACTGAAAAAAAAAACCGTGGATTACCTGTTTCAAAGTTTTATATTAAAGTTTGATATTTATTCCTTAAAGTTTTGATAATTTTTTATTTATAAAAGTAAAAAAGTAAAAACATTTAAAACGTATTTTGTTTTCAGTAAAGCGCAGTTATGTTGAATTTGATGCACTAGAACATGCACTAGAACATTTGATCTCCAATCCAATGAGCCCACTCCGAAGTTTATACGACGTCCCTTTCCATAAAAATCTTATATGCCCTTTGGGCATAACTTACAACACTTGCGCTGAGGGCTGTGGGGGGGGGGGGTGTAATCCTCAAAGACCTAATTTCCAGATCTTTCAACTACGCTGGACAAAAGGGCTATCTCAGAATTTTGATTAGATGTGTTTTGGGAATTGATGGGTGTGAGGAGGGGGGGGGGGGGGGCTTGTTGCCATCCGATCACTTTTGAGTATTAAAGGGGGCTCTGGCCCTTTCAATATCCAATCGAATGAACCATTTTTGAAGTTTCTACGTCAACAAATATCCGTCTCAAAATTTCTATCATATGCATTTCGGGAAAATACGAGGTGTATGTGTGTGTGGGGGGGGGAGTATCCACCGTCCTATAACTCTGAATCTTTAAAAGGCACTAGAACTTCTGATTACCAATCCAATGAGCCCCTTCCAAAGTTCATGTGGCCTCCCTTTGTATGAAAACCTTAGATGCCCCGAGGGTATGAGTTACAACTCTTGCCCTAATGGCTGTGGGGGTTCAAATCCTCAAAAACATAATTTCAAAACCTTTAACTACGCTGAACAAAATGGCTAACTCGAAATTTTGATTGGATGTGTTTGAGGAAATTGTGGGCTTAAGAGGGGGGGTTTGTTGCCCTCCAATCACTTTCAAGTATTCAGTTTCAGGGCTAATAGCCACTTTCAGGGCTAGTTCAACTATTGCCCTAGCCCTTTCAATTTTCAATCGAATGAGCCCTATTCAAAGTTTATAGGACAACAAATGACCATCGGAAAATGTCTATCAGATGCATTTCAGGAAAATGCTAGGTGTGGGGGGGAGTCATCCACCATCCTTTTTGAGTCTTAAAAAGGGCACTAGAACTTCTGATTACCAATTCAATGAGCCCCCCTTCAAAGTTCCTACGACCACCCTTTCTATAAAAATCTTATATGCCCCCAGGGCATAACTTACAACCCTTGCCCTGAGGGCTGTTGCGGGGTGTCATCCTCAAAGACATAGTTTCCGTAACTTTTAACTACATATGACAAAATGGCTCAAAATTTTGATTGGATGTTTTTGGGGAAATTGCTGGTGGGGGAGGGGTTCAGTTGCCCTCCAATCACTTTCGACTATTAGAAACGGCACAAGCCCTTTCAATTTTCAATCGAATGAACCCTTTTCGAAGTTTCTAAGACAACTCCTTCAATACGAAGTGCCCTGGTCTAAAACAAACAAATAAAAATAAATAAAAATACATTGTGTCCACATCGCTCTTTACTTATATACGCTTCTTAGATGGAAAACGTTTTTTTTTTCAATACCCAATATTTTATTTTTAGCATTATTTTTGGAGCAGATAAATTCCCTATTAAGTCATATTTTTTGTACTCTGCATATATATACAACAGACACAAACGTGGTTGGGGGCGATGGGGTGGTGGCCTGACCTCCTGATAGATCATGCTATTAGGCAGTAACATTGCCTACCCCACTCTCTAAGTAATTCCTTAGTATATGCCCAGTAAAACTAAATATGGTTGTACAGTTTCTCATGTCCAAGATGTTCAAAAAATTTTGTTTATTTTAAAATTGGGCAATGACAGATAGGTTTTACATGCTAAATTATGTCTTCTTGTTACGTTGACGGCGTAGATTGCTTTTTTGCTAGATTTCTTTAAATATATTATGAAATTGCATCCAGGATGTATCCACGATTTTGGTTTGAAGGGGGAGGGGTAAAAAACTTTAAAAAACGCATCAAAAATTTGTTTATATGCATTTTTGTTACATTGTACGAGTTGGACAATTTTTTTTGCGGGGGGGGGGATCCAAACACAGTACCCTCTCCGACCTTGAATTTCCTTTATGTATTTTCAATGTTTCAACTACTCAGTTTATTTTCAGTTGTTCTATTTCAGTTTTGCATCAAGCTGCTCCGTTTCAAGCAATGGGCTCAATATAGATTGTTTTTGTAAGCCAGAATATACTGGACCTTATTGCGAAACATGTTCACCAGGATACTTTGGGCAGCCAATGGTTGCAGGTAAGTTAGTTGTGATAACTTATAAGGCTTTTTTCGTATGAATCCAACTATTTCACTAGTGATTATTCTGTTTAGTGTGGCAAAAGAGCATTCCCATACATTTTCTCGATCATAATCCGGGTTGCAGCGGCTGCAGCTAGCAACCTAGTAAGAGACGATAAACTTACATAAGAACACGATTTCATAGTATAAGGCCGTTATTTCAGTCTACACAGTTTTCTTGTATTAACATTTCCGAACTTTCAGGCAATCAGTTTATTATAATGAATTAAACATGTCTTCAACCAGCTTTTCGTTTGTTGATTAGTTTTACCAATGTTACTGATGCTTCTATCTAGATAAAATTTATTGGGGGTTTAAAGAGTTAAGGGTGCTTGAATAGGTTTGAAAATTAATGTTAGAAAACTAAGTTGTTTAGACTAGGAATAAATGAGCGTCAAGAGTTGATGTTAAGTAACGAGAAAATCGATCAAGGGGATAGCTTATCTTACCTGGGTAGTATTAATAATGAAGATGGTGGATAAAGTGGAAATGTAAATAGTAAAATAGCCATGACACAGGGTGCGTTTCTTAAAATTTCAACTTTTTTTTAAAGAAAAAGAAGATGATTTTTCGGAATATCGTTAGTACATTGGAAGCCACGGTAACGAGTGTGGTCTGAATGTGGTTCTGAGCATGAGCATAATTTCATTATTTTGTATGAGGAGGGGGGCTAGAGAGTTTGGGATTCCCTTCTGGAGAAAGGGTAGTCTTCGAGGGCCTTCCCCCGGAAAATTTGAAAAAAAATATAAGCCTAAATTTACTTAAGCTGTCTGAAAACTTATTTCGGGGAATTATTTTATAATGCATACCGAACTAACCGAACTACTAACAACTAACCGCAGCACCAAGCTGCCTGAGGCCAAAACAGCTACGCGCGCTCCTCCTCCAACCCAATCTATTCGAAGCCTCCCTCTTTACACCCTCCCAGGAAGTTCCCATTTCCCTTAAATCTTTCTTTTTGACATCCTCCCACCTCAACTGCGGACGACCTGCTTTCCGTTTAGCCCAAGACGGTTGACCAAGAAGGACAATCTTCAGCAATCTGTCATCCTTCATCCGCAGAACGTGCCCTAGCCATCTCAACCTTTTTCTCATTATAGCAATAGAAACCGGGATTGAGCCACACTGTTCGTACAGCCTTCTGTTTTAAATATGGTTAGTCAGCCGGGTACCCAGAACAGTCCGTAGGAAATTTCCTTGGAAAACATCTAGCAAATCTTCATATGCTTTTCGGAGCGCCCATGATTCAGAACCATATTCGACCATTGTCATCACTGTAGCTTCCAATATTCTAATCATGGTCTGCAGACTTATCTTCCTTTACTTCCAAACTTTTTTTTACTGTGAAAAAACACCCTGAGCCTTGGATATTCTACTTTTAACATCTTCACTGCTCCCACCGTCTTTACTAATAATTAATTAATATAACTTTTTCCACAAAATAAGTTTTTCAAAGAAAAGTAAAGAACTCCATTAAACAAAAAATGAGCAAAAATCAAATCAAATAATCTACCAAGAGTGAAACTGCCACAAATCAGCATTGATAAATAAATGAAACCCAAAACGAACAGAAATTACAATAAATAACCGAGTCAAACTCAAAACGAGCAGAAATTAACATAAGTTGGGCTCAAAACCCCTATGCCTTCCCAAGGCCAGAACAAAATTTGCACTTTACTGAAAAAAAAATACAAATGTTTTTACTTTTATAACTTTAATAAATCAAATAGTATTAACATTTTGATTACTAAATATCAGTATATGTATATTAAACTGACAATGCACATTCATTTGTATTTTTTTCAATAAAATGCAAATTTTGTTCTGGCCTTGGGAAGGCATAGGGGGTTTTGAGCCCAACTTATGTTAATTTCTGCTCATTTTGAGTTTCACTCGGTTATTAATTGCAAATTCTGTTCGTTTTGGGTTTCATTTATTTATCGATGCTGATTTGTGGTAATTTCACGCTTGGTAGATTACTTGATTTTATTTTTGCTCATTTTTTGTCTATTGGAGTTTCTTACTTTTTTTTGAAAAACTTATTTTGTGGAAAAAGTTTTTTCAATTAATTTCTGTTCGTTCTATATTGACATAGTCTTTTCAGGGAAAAAGAAAATAATACTTTAAATCTTTTCGTTTTTTTTTAAAGATCTTTATAGTTTGGCCTGCTATTTGTATGCTGGAGAAAAATTTCCAGAAAATTTTTAACAGCATACACCCTTTTAAAAATCTGGACACAAATAGTAGTGTTAGTTTAGTTTCATAGCTCCTCTAGTTGACCTGAAATGGAAAAATTGATACCATTCGCAAAAGAATCTGTTTACTTTCTTTGATAGCTTGGATACACCTACGCTATTTTGATTTGTTTAAACTTTAAGAGCAGAAGTAGCCCCGAAAGTTTGAACATAATACCCTCAGTCGTTCTTGGGATACTGCTGAGATGCCTTATTGGGAATTAGCATTAACACAGTGCATTTTGATTTAATCTTAAGGCAACATTTAGTTTTTAAACATAATGGGCAAATGGGAGGGTGGGCGTGGGAGGGCATTAGTTGCCCTCCAATCACTTTCGACTATTAAAAAGGGCATCAGCCCTTTCTATTCCCAATCGAATGAACCATTTTTGAAATGACAACGCTTTCTATAAACACTTTATATGCCCCCAGGGCATAAATTACAACCCTCACCCTAATGGCTGTTAGGGGGGCTGTCATCCTCTAAGACCTAATTTCCAGTACTTTCAACTACGTTAAACAAAATGGCTATCTCAAAATTTTGATTGGGTCTGTTTGGGGAAATGGTGGGCGTGAGAAAGCCGTTAGTCGCTCTCCAATCACTTTCAACTATTAAAAATGGCACTAGCCCTTTCAATTTCCAATCAAATGAGCCCCTTTGAAGTTTCTACGACAACACTTTCAATAAAAACCTTATATGCCCCCAGGGCACAACTTACAACCCTTGCCCTGAGGGCGGGGGTATGTCATTCTCAAAGACCTAATTTCCAGAACTTTCGACTACGTTGAACAAAATAGCTATCTGAAAATTTTGATTGGATGTGTTTGGAGGAATGGTGGGGGTGAGAGGGGGGTCGGTTACCCTCCAATTACGACTATTAAAAATGGCACTAACCCTCTCAATTTCCAATTGAATGATCCCCTTTTGAAGTTTTACGACGACTCTAGCTATAAAAACCCTATATGCCCCCAGGGAATAGCTTAAAAACTTTGCCCTTGGGGCTCTGGGGGTTTTGTCATCCTTAAATACATTATTTCCCGAACTTTCAACTACGTTGAACAAAATGGTAATATCTAAACTTTGATTGAATGTTTTTGGGGAAATGGTGGGCGTGAGAGGGGAGTTAATTACTCTCCACTCACTTTCGACTATTAAAAAGGGCAATTTCAATTTCCAATCAAATAAGCACTTTTTGAAATTTCTACAACAACTTTTTATATAAACCTTATATGCCCCAGGGCATAACTTACAACCCTTGCACTGAGGACTCTGAGGGTGTTATCAGCCTAAAAGAGATAATTTCCAGAGCTTTCAACTACGTTGAACAAAATGGATATCTCAAAATTTTGATTGGATTTGTTTGGGAAAATGGTGGATGTGAGAGGGGCGTTAGTCGCTCTCCAATCACTTTCAACTATTAAAAAAGGCACTAGCCCTTTCAATTTCGAATTGAATGAGTCCTTTTGAAGTTTCTACGACAACATTTTCAATAAAAACTTATATGCCCCCAGGACATAACTTACAACCCTTGCCTTGAGGGCTATGGGGGGGGGGGAGGGGTTGTCATCTTTAAAGACCTAATTTTCAAAACTTTCAACTACGTTGAATAAAATGGCTATCTAAAAATTTTGATTGGATGTGTTTGGGGAAAAGGTGGACGTGAGAGGGGGGTTAGTTGCCCTCAAATCACTTTTGACTATTAAAAAGGGCACTAGCCCTTTGAATTCCAGTCGAATGAGCCCTTTTTCAAGTTTCTACGACAGAGATTTCAATAAAAACCGTATATGACCCCAGGGCATAACTTATAATCCTTGCCCCGAAGACTCTGGGGGAGTGTCCTGCTCAAAGGTATAATTTCCTGAACTTTGAACTGCATGGAACAAAATGGCTATCTCAAAATTTTTACTGGATGTGTTTGGGGAAATGGTGGGCGTGAAAGGAATGGTAGTTGCCTTCCAATCAATTTCGACTATTAAAAATGGCACTAGCTATTTCAATTTCCAATCGAATGAGCCCTTTTTGAAGTTTCTACGACAACGCATTCTATAAAAACCTTATATTCCCCCAGGGTATAACTTACAGCCCTTGCCCTGAGGGCTGTGGAGGGGGGTTTCTCATCCTCAAAGACCTAATTTCCAGAATTTAAAACTACGTTGAATAAAATGGCTATCTCAAAATTTTGATTGGACTTGTTTGGGGAAAAGGTGGGCGTGAGAGGGGGGTTAGTTGCCCTCCAATCACTTTCGATTATTAGAGAGGGCACTAGCCCTTTGATTTCCAATGGAATGAGCCTTTTTTGAAGTTTCTACGACAACGCCTTCTATAAAAATTTTATATGCCCCCAGGGCATAACTTACAGCCTTTGCCCTGAGGGCTTTGGGGGAGTGTCCTCCTAAAAAACATAATTTCTATTTGGAAACCAACTACGCTGAACAAAATGGCTATCTCAAAATTTTGATTGGATGTGTTTCGGAAAAATGATGGGGGTGGAAGAGGTGTTGGTCGCCTTTCAATCACTTTTGACTGTTAAAAAGGGCACAAGCCACTCCAGTTTCCAATTCAATGAGTGCTTTCCGAAGTTTCTACGACAACTTCTTCGATAGGAAGTGCCCTGCTCTAAAAGAAAAATAAATAATAAATAACACATTGTGCCAACATCGTTCTTATATGCCCCAAGGGCATAACTTAATACCCTCGCCCTAAGGGCTGTGGGGGAGTGTCCTCCTCAAAAATGTATTTTCTGTTTGGAAATCAATTACGCTGAACAAATGGCAATCTCAAAATTTTATTGGATGTGTTTGGGGAAATGATGGGCGCGGGGGGGGGGGGCTAGATGCCCTCTTATCACTTTCGACTATTAAAAAGGGCCCTAGTCGCTCCAATTTCCAATCGAATGAGCCCTTTTCGAAGTTTCTACGACAACTCCTTCGATACGAAGTGCCCTGGTATGTAAAAAAATAATACATTGTGCCAACATCGTTCTTTACTTAGACAGCGCGATTGCGCTGCCTATGATACTACCAAGGTAAGTGAAGCTGTCCACCTGATCAATCTTTTCGTTACCCAACGTCACCTTTTTATCTTCACTAATTCCTAGCCTTAGCGACTTATTCTGCTTAACATTAATTTTCAAACCTATTCTAGCACCCTGAACTCGCAAAACCTCTAAAAATTCATTCGTTTTGCTCATACTTTCATCTAGGATGCTTAAATAATCAGCATAATCTAAGTCCAGGAAAATTTTTTCTCCCCGTTTGATTCCGTGTTCTCCCATTGCCTTTCCTGTGCTCCTTAAGACAAAGTCCATCAAAATGACCTATATAAATGGGATATAACACAACCCTGCTTAACTCCCGAGTTAATATGAAACCAGCTGCTAACCTCATTTCCTACCTTAACCGCAACTGTGCTATTCTCGTACATAGCACCAATCACTTTTATGTATTTGACTGGTATACCATAAAAGTATAAGACCTTTGCTAAAGCTATTCTATCAACAGAATTGAACGCTTGCTCATAATCTATACAGCTGAGGACCAAATGTGTTTGATAACTCTGGCATTTCTCAATTATTAACCTAAGAGTGAAAATTTGGTTGACACATTCTCTACCCTTTCTAAAACCACACTGTTCATCTCTTATAACGTTGCCTACAGCATCTCTCAGTCTGAAAACTATCATATTACTAAGTAATTTGCTACCTACACAGACCAGGATAATGCCTCGATAATTACCACCCTCACTCTTATCACCGTTCTTATACAGTAGTTTAACTAGGGTTTTCCTAAAATCGCTAGGTACTTCCCCCTTTTCAAAAATCTTATTCCTAATCCTCAGTAACTTATTTTTAACCTCAGAGCCACTAAATTTAAGAAACTCATTTACCACACTATCAGAACCTTGTGCCTTATTATTTTTTTCATTCTTTGAGTACTGTCGCTAACTTTTCCTTCACATTCAAGGTATCACAAACTTTTTCATTTTGCTCTATATCTTTTCCTGCAACTCCAAATCGGTTTAGCACATTCTCAAAATGTTCTTTCCACCACCTCTTTTTAATTCTTTCCTTATCAATGATTGTGGCCCCGTTCCTATATATAATCATCCTCAAAGATCTAATTTCCAGAACTATCAACTACGTTGAACAAAATGGATATCTCAAAATTTTGATTGGATGTGTTTGGGGAAAAGGGGGCGTGAGAGGGGGGTTAATTGCTCTCTAATCACTTTTGACTATTAAAAAGGGCACTAGCTCTTTGAATTTCCAATCGAATGAGCCCTTTTGAAGTTTCTACGATAAAACTTTCTATAAAAACCTTATATGCCCCCAGTGCATAACTTACAAAACTTGCCCTGAGGGCTGTGGGGGATAGTCCTCCTCAAAAACATAATTTCCATCTGGAAATCAACTACGTTGAATAAAATGGCTATCTCGAAATTTTGATTGGATGTGTTTGGGGAAAATGTGGGCCTGGAAGGGGTGTTATTTGCCTTCCAATCACTTTCGACTATTAAAAAGGGCACTAGCCATTCGAATTTCCAATCGAATTAGCCCTTTTCGAAGTTTCTACGATAACTCCTTCGATACGAAGTACCCTGGTCTAGAAAAAAATAATAAATAATACATTTTGCCAACATCGTTCTTTACTTAGGCAGCGCTATGGCGCTGCCAATGATATCAAACAGGAAAAATCCTACGGTTTTTTTTTTCTTTGGAGTAATAAAAGATGAACCTCAAAGGTTCAGGCGGCTAACTCAGCCCAATGTGTGCAATGGTTTGTTCTTCTAATGATTGTCTTTTAATATAAACCCGATAAAATGGCGTAAAGAGTCACTTTAAGCGAAAGGAAAACCAAACTAATTTTTAAATTTTCAGGTATTTTTCTGGTTTGAACTAAACAATTTTAATTATTGCTCAGACATCGTAAATATTTTTGCAGTTTGCAGTTAAATAAAATTATTTTATTTAAAATTTTCAGAAATTATTCTAGTTTCAGTTAACAAAAAAAAAAATTTTAACCATTCAAAAATTACTGCATTTTACATAAAATAATGGATAATTATATAAGAAAAATCGTATTGACAAGCACCATTTATGATGAAGTATACCGAAGCTTTATGTCATTATGACTACAAACTGTTTGATTTAATACTTCAGTTACTATGGGTTACAGTTCGTTCCTTAATGTAATTTGTTATTCAAGCCAAAGGACGGAAAGTTTGCTATATAGAGGTTTTGGACAAGGCGGTTCCAATAGTGTACTTCTTGTTTTGATCTGAACCTTTTTTCAGGAGTTATGGGCTACTTAAGTTTTTACTATGGGGCGTGATCGTCTCTTACTAGGTTGCTAGCTACCGCTGGTTGCTAGCTAACCCGGAAAAGAAAAAAAGATGCCATATGTGGAGAATATCTTGGTTAAGTCATTTTTTTTATTTTCAAGCCAACATATTTTCCTTGCTTTTCAAGCCAAGGGACGGAAAGTTTGCTATATAGAGGTTTTGGACAAGGCGGTTCCAATAGTGTACTTCTTGTTTTGATCTGAACCTTTTTTCAGGAGTTATGGGCTACTTAAGTTTTTACTATGGGGCGTGATCGTCTCTTACTAGGATTGATTTTCAAGCCAATATTTTTCCCTTGCTGTTCAAGCCAAGGGAAAGAAGGTTTCCTATACTGGGTTTTGGACAAGGCGGTTCTAATGGTGTAATTTTTGTTTTTATCTGACTTCTTTTTAAGCAGCTATGGGTTTTTATATTTCTTAACCTTGTACGTGATCGTCTCTTACTAGGTTGCTACCTACCGCTGCAACCCGGATGCTAGCTACCGCTATAACCCGAATTGCTAGCTACCGCTGCAACCCGGATTTATGTAATCTCCTTGAGTAGTAAAAAACCTCAAACTCTGTGTTATAAACAACATGATTACAAACAGGAAAAAGCCTACGGCTTTTTCTTCTTTCAAATAGTAAGAGACGAACCTAAAACAATCAAGTAGCTAAACTAAGCCCAATGTATGCAATGGTTTGTTATTCCAATGATCGTCCTTTAATGTAATTTTGTTTTGTATACCCAACTTTCTGACAAGTATCATGGTTTCAGGGTGATGAACAGTGATATTTGAAAATAGAAACATTTTAATTCAATTGAAATTGTTGATTCACCTCTGGCTATTTTTAGGAATTATTCTATTTTCAGTTAACATGTGATTTTTTCTGATAAAAACCCCCTAAAAACTACTGCATTTTACATAATAATGGATAATTATGTAAGAAAACCTCATTGACAAATACCATTTATGATGAACTATATTGGTCCTTTATGTAATTTTAGGAGCTATGGGTTTTTATATTTCTTAACATTGGACGTGATCGTCTCTTACTAGGTTGCTAGCTACCACAGCAACCCGGATACTAGGCACCAGTCTCTTCGGAGGCGTGGGTTCAAATCTTACCGCTTTTATACGATTATGATTTATGGACAAAAATCAAATATCTTTGAAAAGACATCAAAAATGCAGTTTTTAGTGGAAAAATTTATTCTCTCTTAGAAATAATTTATTTTAGTTACAAAAGATTTTTAACCCGATCAATTTCCTTTAAAATGAGCCATTGAACAACTCTTTATGATGTTCCAGTGCAAAGCTATCTGTGGAAAAGAAAAAAAGAAAAAAGAAAAAAGAAAAAAGAAAAAAAAATATACCGTTTAGGCAGAATGTTGTAGTAGCTGCCACTATTCTTGATTTTCAAGCCAATATTTTTCCCTTGCTGTTCAAGCCAAGGGAAAGAAGGTTTCCTATACAGGGGTTTCGGACAAGGCGGTTCTAATGGTGTAATTTTTGTTTTGATCTGACTCCTTTTTAAGGAGCTATGGGCTTTTATATTTCTTAACCTTGTACGTGATCGTCTCTTACTCGGTTGCTACCTACCGCTGCAACCCGGATGCTAGCTACCGCTATAACCCGAATTGCTAGCTACCGCTGCAACCCGGATTTATGTAATCTCCTTGATTAGTAAAAAACCTCAAACTCTGTGTTATAAACAACATGATGACAAACAGGAAAAAGCCTACGGCTTTTTCTTCTTTGAAATAGTAAGAGACGAACCTAAAACAATCAAGTAGCTAAACTAAGTCCAATGTATGCAATGGTTTGTTATTCCAATAATCGTCCTTTAATGTAATTAGGGTCAATTTTCTTGATTTTCAGGCCAATATATTTTCTTTGTTATTCAAGCCAAAGAAAATTAAGTTTGCTATATATAAGGTTTGGACAAGGCGGTTCTAATAGTGTACTTCTTGTTTTGATCTGAATCTTTTTTCAGGAGTTATGGGTTACTTAATTTTTACTATGGGGCGTGATCGTCTCTTACTAGGTTGCTAGCTACCGCTGCAACCCGGATTAATCTGAATCTATTTTTAGGAGTTATTGTTTATTTTAGTTTTTTGTTATGTGGCGTGATCGTCTCTTGCTTGGCTACTAGCTACCAGTGCAACCCGAACATCTATACAATGACACCTTAATCGTTCTTTAATGTAAACTACAGGATTACAAGCAGGAAAAAGCCTACGGCTTTTTCTTCTTTGAATCTTCTTTGAAATAGTAAGAGACGAACCTCAAACAATTAAGTAGCTAACTAAGTCCGATGTATGCAATATTTTGTTATTCCTATGGTCGTCTTTTAATGTAAAATACTGCTGCAACCCGGAAACTATATATTTATTCCTTTTAATACTTTAATATGGGCTACACTTCGTTCTTTAATGTAAAGTCTCTTACTAGGTTGCTAGCTACCGCTGCAACCCGGAAACATTGGACGTGATCGTCTCTTACTAGGTTGCTAGCTAGCGCTGCAACCCGGATTGTTTTTTTTATCTGATTCTAGTTTTAGGAGTTATGGGCTATTTCATTTTTTACTATGGGACGTGATCGTCTCTTACTAGTTGGCTAGCTACCTTTGCAACCTGGATTGAAATTACAAACAGGAAAACGCCTACGGCTTTTTCTTAGTTTGAGTAGTAAGAGACGAATTTCAGAGAATAAAGCATGTAAGTAAGTCAATTATTGCACCATACTCTAGAATAGTTTACCGATGATAATACTGCCACTAAAGCTAGAGCAACTACTTTTATTTAATATTTCAATTACTATGAGCAAGCGTTCGTTCTTTATTATAGTCAGTCCTTTATGTAAACTTTACTAACCTATACTATAGTTAAGTGGTCTATAAAATTTAGCATAGGCAAGAGGTCGCTCTTTATTATAAAAATCTTACCGCTGGTATACGATTATGATTTATGTACAAAAATCAAATATCTTTGAAAAGACTGCAGCATGAAAAGTCATCAAAAATCAGGTTTTTGGTGGAAAAATTTATTCTCTTTTAGAGATAATTTATTTTAGTTCCTAATGATTTTTAACCCAATTAATTTCTTTTAAAATGAGCTATTGAACAACTCTCTACGATGTTCCAGTGCCAAGCTATCTGTGGAAAAGAAAGAAAAAAAGAAAAAAGAAAATATGCCGTTTGTGGAGAATAAAGTGGTTAAAGTCAATTTTCTTGATTTTCAAGCCAATATATTTCCCTTGCTGTTCAAGCCAAATGACAGAAAGTTTCCTATACAGGGTTTTCGGACAAGGCGGTTCTAATGGTGTACTTTTTGTTTTGATCTGACTCCTTTTTAGGAGCTATGGGTTTTTTTATTTCTTAACATTTGACGTGATCGTCTCTTACTAGGTTGCTAGCTACCGGGTTGCACCGGTATAATACATATTAAATCCCACATTGGGTATGTAGAACCTAACCAAAAATAAAACTAATTTTAACATTTTAAGGTATTTTTCTAGCTTGAATCGAAATATTCAAACTATTGCTAGGATACCATGGATATTTTTGCAGTTTACACAAGCTGCAAAGAACGCATAATAAGGACAAAATAAAAAATTATATTCAGAATGTACTAACTACATCCAACGACTATGACGTCATTGATCAATATTGTATATAAAAAATTAAGTTTTTCGTAAAAAATAATTAATTAAAACAAAAATTAAGTACAAATGGCACTAGATCTAGAGATTTCCTTTAAAATGAGCCACTGAACAACTCTCTACGATGTTCCGGTTCCAAGCTATCTGTGGAAGAAAAGAAAAAAGAAAAAAATATGCCGTTTAGGCAGAATGTTGTAGTAACCGGTACTTTTCTTGATTTTCAAGCCAATATATTTCCCTTGCTGTTCAAGCCAAATAACAGAAAATTTACTATACATGGGTTTCGGACAAGGCGGTTCTAATGGTGTACTTTTTGTTTTGATCTGACTTTTTTTTGGAATTATGGGTTTTTATATTTCTTAACATTGGACGTGATCTCTTACTCGTTTGCTAGCTACCGCTGCAACCCGGATACATCAAAAATGCAATTTTTTTGACAAAATTGATTCTACTTTAAAAAGTATTTTATTTTTAATTACAAAAGTGACTAGATGTAGCAATTTCCTTTAAAATGAGCTATTATACAGCTCTCTATGATTTTCCAGTGCCCAGCTAGCTGAGGAGAAAGAAAAAGCGGAAAGAAAAAAATATCCCGTTTGTGGAGAATAACGTGGTTAAAGTCAATTTTCTTGATTTTCAAGCCAATATATTTTCTTTGTTATTCAAGCCAAATGGCGGTAAGTTTCCTTTATAGGGGTTTCGGACAAGACGGTTCTAATGGTGTACTTTTTGTTTTGATCTGACTCTTTTTTTTACGAGTTAGGGGTTTTTATATTTCTTAACATTGGACGTGATCGTCTCTTACTAGGTTGCTAGCTACCGCTGCAACCCGGATGATCTAACCATTATGTAATCATGAATGAGACTATTTACATCTTTGTCGATGAACCATATCGATCCTTTTATGCACTTGTAGCTACCCCTGGAGCCACCGTATATCAGTTACTATTGGCGAGAGATCGTTCTTTACTGTATTTTTATATTTCATAACATTGGACGTGATCGTCTCTTACTAGGTTGCTAGCTACCGCTGCAACCCGGAAAAATGTAACTACACCTGGAACCACCATATAATCAGTTAGTATGGGAGAGAGATCGTTCTTTACTGTAATCAAGCAAGCAAATAGCTAACTAAGTCCAATGTATACAGTGGTATGCTATTCCAATGGTCGTCTTTTAATTTAATTATCCTAATGATCGTCTTTTAATATAATTAATAAAAATAATTTTTTTTAATTACAAAAGGTTTTTAACCCCATTAATTTCCTTTAAAATGAGCCATTGCAAAACTCTCTACGATGTTCCAGTACCATGCTATCTGTTGAATTACTAACCTATACTATAATTAAGTGGCGTATAAAATTTATTATAGGCAAGAGGTCGTTCTTTATTATAACTTATGATGATTTCTTAAGGAACATAATTAAAATTTCTTAATGTAATAAAAATAATTTGTTTTAATTACAAAAGGTTTTTAACCCCATTAATTTCCTTTAAAATGAGCCATTGCAAAACTCTCTACGATGTTCCAGTACCATGCTATCTGTTGAATTACTAACCTATACTATAATTAAGTGGCGTATAAAATTTAGTATAGGCAAGAGGTCGTTCTTTATTATAATATAAAACTATGACGACATTCATTATTTATGTAGTAGGGTTTCAGACAAGGTAGTTCTAATGATGTACTTTTGTTTTGATCTGACTAATTTTTAGGAGTTTTGTTATATTTCTTAGCATTGGACTGATCGTCTCTTACTAGGTTGCTAGCTACTGCTGCAACCCAGATTCACATATATTATTTATGAGAGGCAGCCTGGCCGAGTGGTCCAAGGCACTGGTGTTAGCCACCAGTCTCTTCGGAGGCGTGGGTTCAAATCTTACCGCTGGTATAATGTTTGAAATACTGCAGTGTGAAAAGACATCGAAAATGCAGTTTTTGGTGGAAAAATTTATTCTCTTTTAGAAATAATTTATTTTAGTTACAAAAGGTTTTTAACTCAATTAATTTCCTTTAAAATGAGCTATTGAACAACTCTCTACGATGTTCCAGTGCTAAGCTATCTCTGGAAAAGAAAGAAAAGAGAAAAAAATATCCCGTTTGTGGAGAATAACGTGGTAAAAGTCAATTTGCTTGATTTTCAAGCCAATATATTTTCTTTGTTATTCAAGCCAAAGGGCGGTAAGTTTCCTTTATAGAGGTTTCGGACAAGGCGGTTCTAATGGTGTACTTTTTGTTTTGATCTGACTCCTCTGTTAGGAACTATGGGTTTTTATATTTCTTAACATTGGACGTGATCGTCTCTTACTAGGTTGCTAGCTACCGCTGCAACCCGGAAAGACATCAAAATGCAGTTTTTGGTGGAAAAATTTATTCTCTTTTAGAAATAATTTATTTTAGTTACAATAGATTTTTAACCCAATTAATTTCCTTTAAAATGAGCTATTGAACAACCCTCTACGATGTTCCAGTGCCAAGCTATCTGTGGAAAAGAAAAAAAAAAGAAAAGAGAAAAAAATATCCCGTTTGGGGAGAGTAACGTGGTTAAAGTCAATTTTCTTGATTTTCAAGCCAATATATTTCCCTTGCTGTTCAAGCCAAGGGACAGAAAGTTTCCTATACAGGGGTTTCGTTTCGGACAAGGTGGTTCTAATGGTGTACTTTTTGTTTTGATCTGACTCCTTTGTTAGGAACTATGGGTTTTTATATTTCTTAACATTGGACGTGCTCGTCTCTTACTAGGTTGCTAGCTACCGCTGCAACCCGGATTATTTTCAAGGATATCAAAAAGAATTTGACATAATTCAATATCCGTCGGATAGAGCTTGCAGATATCAGGGTGACATTGCCAAGTAACCTGCTGCCCAATTTTTGGTTTTGAATGTTTACTCAGATTGTTATAGGTGACTTCAGTCATCATAATTTCCTTGTCAGATCTAGATTCAGAGCATTTTTCAATAGTTGTCTCGTGCTTTTCAGGACAGTTTGTTCTACTACACAGAGAATTTTTTGCCAAATATTCAGTAGAACTAAAAGAACTGTTTAAAACGCAGTTAGAAATACTTTTTTCTTGAGTCGGTGTTCCAGGAGTTTGTTCTAAATCATTAGTCTTACAAACACATATACGAATAACCCTAACAGGCTCGTTTTCGCCATAATTGAAAAACATTGCTTTTCCTTCGCTGCTGATAGGTATGCTTGTATATATATTTTTATTGCTGCTACATAAACTGCAATTGCTCCTTCCAAAATTAATATACGAATTTTCTAAGAAGTACGCCTCTGTATATTCACTGTGTTGTCGAACATTTTCCATTGTATCTATAAACTGTTCCGCAGTTGCCAGTCCATATCTTGGAAGCTTTTCATTAAACTGACAACATTTCTTTTGAATATACTATGAAGCTTTGCCAAAGCATTTCTAGCCGACTTTTCAACAGTATCCGCTCTTTCAAAGAGAATTTTAATCTGTAATTTTGAATACTTTTCGTGATCCCGATAAAACATGCGTAAAATGTTTCTCAATTTACAAAGATCAGCCTGCATTTTTGCCATCTTCTTGTATTTCTGAATGTAATTTTTCCCTTTGTCCTTATGCGTTCTTTGGTACAACCTCGCAGAGAATTTAATTTTTTCATTATAGCTTTTGTCACCCCAGTATCTACCCATTATTCTGGTAGCAACTTTTTTCTTATGTTTGTTTCGGTAATCTATATCGTTATCATACCGTTCCTTACTCTTTTGTTTGGCTGTCTCAATTTTCGCATTTCTATAAACTACATCATTATAATAATGCTGCTTGTCACTATCAATTATTACTTCTCGATACGCCTGGTCGGTTGAATACCTTTGCTTTTTTCTTTTCAAGATGCTATCTCTGTTTTTTTGGTAGTACTGTTTTTTTAACTTGCGTGTAGCTTGCTTGATTGAAACCATTATGTAACCATTAGTCGAATGTTTTTATGTCACGTATCAAGTATCAAGAACCTAACAAAAAATTAAACTAATTTTTAAATTTTCAGGTATTTTTCTAGTCTAAATTAAAAGATTAAAACTATTGTTCAGACACCATAAATATTTTTGCAGTTATAACTTTAGCGATTCTGAACTAAAAACGAAAATAAAATAAAAATTAATTTTTTTCAATTTTTACGTCACGTCGCTAAGTCATATATGGTTATTAGTACACAATAGGTTTTAGATATTACGTCATGTCACTTATTACGTCATATATGGTTATTAGTTGATAATCGGTAAAATATTTGTTCTTTATTATAATTTAAAATGATCCATTGAACAACTCTCTACGATGTTCCAGTGCTAAGCTATCTATGGAATATAAAGTTTAAAATACAACCTTACCACGAACTGTTTGATTGCTTCAAAAACAAAAATCAAATGTCTGAAAAGACAGCAGTATGGAAAGACATCAAAAATACAGTTTTTAGTGGAAAAATTTATCCTGTTTTAATTTGTTTTAGTTACAAAAGGTTTTTAACCCAATCAATTTCCTTTAAAATGAGCCATTGAACAACTTTCTACGATGTTCCAGTGCAAAGCTATCTCTGGATAACAAGAAAGAAAAAAATATCCCGTTTAGGCAGAATGTTGTAGTAGCTGCCACTTTTCTTGATTTTCAGGCCAATATATTTCCCTTGCTGTTCAAGCCAAATGACAGAAAGTTTCCTATACAGGGGTTTCGGACATGGCGGTTCTAATGGTGTACTTTTTGTTTTGATCTGACTCCTTTTTTTAGGAACTATGGGTTTTTACATTTCTTAACATTGGACATGATCGTCTCTTACTAGGTTGCTAGCTACCGCTGCAACCCGGATTTGATCTGACTCTATGTTTAGGAGTTCTGGGTTTTTATATTTCTTAGCATTGGACTGATCGTCTCTTACTAGGTTGCTAGCTACTGCTGCAACTCGGAAGTTATGAGAGGCAGCCTGGCCGAGTGGTCCAAGGCGCTGGTGTTAGCCACCAGTCTCTTCGGAGGCGTGGGTTCAAATCTTACCGCTGGTATACGATTACGATTTATGTACAAAAATCAAATATCTTTGAAAAGACTGCAGCATGAAAAGAAATCAAAAATGTAGTTTTTGGTGGAAAAATTTATTCTCTTTTAGAAATAATTTATTTTAGTTACTAAAGATTTTTAACCCAAATAATTTCCTTTAAAATGAGCTATTGAACAACTCTCTACGATGTTCCAGTGCCAAGCTATCTGTGGAAAAGAAAGAAAAAAAGAAAAAAAAATATGCTGTTTGTGGAGATTAACGTGGTTAAAGTCAATTTTCTTGATTTTCAAGCCAATATATTTCCCTTGCTGTTCAAGCCAAATGACAGAAAGTTTCCTATACAGGGTTTTCGGACAAGGCGGTTCTAATGGTATACTTTTTGTTTTGACCTGACTCCTTTTTTAGGAGCTATGGGTTTTTATATTTCTTAACATTGGACGTGATCGTCTCTTACTAGGTTGCTAGCTAGTGCTGCAACCCGGATTCTGAACTAAAAATAAAATAAATAAAATATTGTCTAGGACCCCTGGGTCGATACGATCACCCCTGGGAAAAAGAAAAAAAGGCAAATAAACAACCATCCGTGATCTTTCGGGCAAAAAATACCAAATTCCATATTTTTGTAGACAGGAGCTTGAAACCTCTGCAATAAGGTTCTCTTATATGCTGAAACTGATGCTGTGATTTTCATTAAGATTCTATGACTTTTAGGGGGCGTTTTTCCCTTTTTTACAATTAAAAATAAGAAGATTGCAACACCATTACAATATACTTTACTGGTTTCCTAAAGGTCCCTGCAGAAGTGAGCTTTTTTGCTAGATTAATGTTGGGCTCCCAAAATTTGTTAGTAAATTGAAGCAAACTCTCGCTGCATAAAATATGAGGGAGTACATCATACCTTACTTGAGACTCTGGGAAAAAAATAATATAGTAAGAGCGACTCGTCTCAATAGTAACCGAAACTCTAAAAAACGGAATTTTAATTTCAATAGATACATCAGATATGTATCTATTATATAAATTATATATATATGTTCTTATATATATGTATATAGAACAGATGTGACTCAAGGTATTGGTAAAGGGTCTTATTAATGACGTTTTCGTAAACTTTACCTACGCAGGATAGGAGACTTATTGGACGATATGATCCTACATTAGTAAGGTCAGACCCTGCCTTTGGAACAGGGACCACATGAGCAGTTTTCCAGGCTTTCGGGAATAATCCCGCTGCAAAGCATTTTCTATAGAGAGGGACGAGAGGACCAGAAAGTTCAGGGGCACATTTTTTAAGGAGGAGATTGGGAATCTTGTCAGGTCCTGAAGCTTTGGTCATATCCAGCTGGCTTAGCTTTCTGAGCACCTTCCTAATAGTTATTAACGCTGGTGATTTTTGCATCTATTCGTTGTGGAAAGAGCGCAGGAGAGACTCTGTCCTCATCAAGTTGGGAGACCTTTGAAAAGGCTTGTGCAAGAGCATCTGCCTTTTGCTGGCCTGACTGGATCATCGTCCTTTCAACATGAAGCGAGGGAATTGATGTTGATTTAGATGACGGTAGGACTTCTTTGACGACCGTACACCAACTTTGCAGGGGCACTTTTCAGTTTGTCTACAAACTGGTGCTTGTAATCGGCTTTAGCTTGTCGTACAGCTTTAACAGACTCGTTTCTAGCGCTAATAAAAGCAGCCCGGTCCTCGTCGGATTCAGTTGAACGTCATTTCTTGTGAGCCTTCTTTCTGGCCCTTATTGCCTTTCTACAACCAGCATTGAACCATGGATTATCCCGAGATGAGACTTTCACTGTTTTTGATGGGACGAATTGCTATAGCCTTTGCAATCGCTTTTTCGTAAAGTACCGCTGCTTTATGTAGGACTTCTTTTAAAAATTTACTCCACGCCTTTGCCGATAAGACGTTTCGCAGACCATCCCAGTCTGAGCGGTGATACTGCCTGATGATCCGCTCGTGCTTTACAGGTGGAAGTATTTTGAGATTTCCACGAGCTATAACTGCCACATAAAATAGAATTACATAAAATACAGAATTCCTTTATGTAATTTCTTAACATTGGACGTGATCGTCTGTTACTAGGTTGCTAGCTACCGCTGCAACCCAGGTGATCTGCTCTGTTCTCCGTCTCATCTGATTTGTTCTCGGTCTGGTCTGTTCTTTGTTTGATGTGAAATTACAAACAGGAAAAAGCCTATGGCTTTTTCTTAATTGGAACAGTAAGAGATGACCTGGATACGACCTACGATTATGACGTCATTGATCAATCTTTAACATGAAATATGCAGTTTTTCGTAAAAAATTGATTTGTATTTTAAAAATAATTTGTTTTAATTACAAGAGGTTTTTAACCTCATAAATTTTCTTTAAAATGAGCCATTGAACAACTCTCTACGATGTTCCAATGCCAAGCTATCTGTGGGAAATAATTAAAAAGAAAAAAGATACCGTTTAGGCAGAATGCTGTAGTAGTTGCCACTGTTCTTGATTTTCAAGCCAATGTATTTTCCTTGCTTGGCAAAAAATACAAAATTCCACATTTTTGCAGATAGGAGCTTTAAACCTCTACAGTAAGGTTCTCTGATACGCTGAATATGATCGTGTGATTTTCATTAAGATTCCATGACTTTTTAGGGGGTGTTTTACCCTTCTTTTTTGAAAATAAGGCAAATTTTCTCAGGCTCGTAAATTTTGATTGATAAAAGTAAACTTGATGAAACTTATATATTTAAAATCAGCATAAAAACACAATTCTTTTGATATATCTGTTGATATTAAAATTTCATTTTTTAGAGTTTCGGTTACTATTGAGACGAGTCGATCGTACTATACAGTTCGTTACCACGAACTATTTGATCTTGACTGTATCAATTCTTTATGTATCAAAACTAAAATAAAATGATTTAACGTCATATATGGTTATTACGTCATACATGGTTATAAGTACACAATCGGTGTTAGATATTACGTCACGTCACTTATTACTTCATATATGGTTGTGATTGTTTAAAAATAAAATATCTTTGAAAAGACTACAGTATGAAAAGACACCAAAAATGCAGTTTTTTTTGTAAAAAGTGATTCGATCTTTATTTTTTTTTTTTTTATTAAGAAAGCCACTGGAACTTTTAATTTCTGCTCAAATAAGCCCTTTCACAAAATTCTAGGTTCTCTGGGTCGATACGATCACTCCTGGTAAAAAAAAAAGGAAAACAAATAAACACGCATCCGTAATCTTTCTTCTGGCAAAAAATACAAAACTCCACATTTTTGCAGATAGGAGCTTGAAACCTCTACAGTAGGGTTCTCTGATGCGCTGAATCTGATGGTGTGATTTTCATTAAGAATCTATGACTTTTAGGGGATATTTTTCCCTTTTTTCAAAAATAAGGCAAATTTTCTCACGCTCTTAACTTATGATGGATATGAGTAAACTTGATGAAACTTATATATTTAAAATCAGCATAAAAATCCAATTGTTTTGACGTATCTATTAATATTAAAATTTCGTTTTTTAGAGTTTTGGTTACTATTGAGACGAGTCGCTCTTACTATACAGTTCGTTACCACGAACTGTTTGATACAACTATAAATGGCGTTATAGTAAGATTATTTGATGACATCACTTCCAATAATGACATGTAACGAGATAAGAGTGCTAGGTCACGTCGCCTTAATAGATAAATTCTCATACGGTTTATCATTAAAATACTTCTTGTACCCTCCTCTCTTCTACCAAGCTTAACGCTTTTCTGCTAATGTTTCTAGCTGCATTTCGAGCTCTGAAACACAAGACACCATCTGATGCTTCGCAAACTATGTTACTACAATTACTTCATCCGTATTCCATAGGTAATATTCCATATCCATCCATATGCAAGCCAGTAAAAAACGTACCGGAAGTATCAATTTAGCCAGAAGTATCAATAGTAGAATCAGAAATAGCACAAAATGTAAGCAGTAGCTGCATGAACTCGGTGTCTCTGTTAAAACTGGGTCTACTTTGACTGCATAATTTTCTGCTTCTTCTTTTAAGTTTTTGTCATTTTGCTCTTTTGTATCTTCAAATGTTTCTATTTGTTTTGGTTCAGTTTCTTTTTTGTCTGATACGGGCTTAGTATCTTCTCTTTTAGTGCTATTACGCTCTTTTGCAGATTCTTCCCTCTGCTGCTCGAGTCTAGTTTTCACCATATCTACTGTAGGCTCATTATTTTTTGTGTGTTCTTTCATTTTGTTGTCTTTTGGGTGTCTTTTATACAGATGATTGGAAAAGATCCTTCCATCAGAAGCAGGTTCATGAGGCTCAGATTTAGGATGCGTCGGAAGACCTAGAAGACTCTTTATTTCAACAATAACTGGAGCAAAAAGGGCAACTTGGCCCTCATTATAATAGACCTTGGTGCAGCTCAGGGCTTCATCTGAAATTAAGGCATCAACCTCCTCTGAAATCTCCTCAGCAGAAAGTGTCGGTACTGAGTTAATACATGTAGGTTTGATTCCACTTGAGGTAACTACGCCAGAATCTTTTGAGTAGGTATTTTCCTCTTTTGATTTGTTAATCGTCATTAGGATAAAACTTGAAATTAAGTTACCAACAGAGAATGCTAAGTGTGGATCAAGTATCAAAAACCTATCAAAAATCAAAACTATTTTTAAAATTTTCAGGCATTTTTTAGTTTTAATTACAAAATTAAAGTTACTCCTGAGACACCATAAATATTTTTGCAATTTACATAATAACTATAGGGATATAGTTATTATCTTTCAACTATATAGTTGCAGTTCACCAATCAGATTTTTTGTTAAAACTCTAAATTAATTGCTATATTTTATATAACTATATATAAATACTTCTGATTATGTTAAAAATACTATTTTGATCTTCAGATGCAAGATAATGTTTATACCATTTACTTTTACAGTGTTGTACATATATGCAGTTTTTCGTAAAATATCGATTATATTTACTATGTGCAGTGTTTCTTTTTTTACTAGGTTTCAGCTATATCCGATGACACTAGCATATACCCCATTTATAAATGAACTGTATCGATCCCTTATGTAAATTTTCACTGTCATCCTAGTTAAACTATGTACATTAGTGATTAAAATTTACTTATTAAAGTAAATTAATAAAGTTATAGAAGTATTGTTGTCTGTATCACCTTGCGATTATAAGTGGATAAAGCTGCTCTAAATCCTGATCGAAAGTTGATAGGCTCAATCCCACACTGTCGCAAGGAAAAAAACTGTGCTTCTTTATAATTATTAAGGAAGGAGAGTATTGACCATAAATTGCAATTTCTAAATAGACAAGTTTTACCCTGAACCAATAATAACAGCATTGAAGTAAATTGGTTCTAATACGTTTGATAGAAGTGCCCCTTGAACGCCCAGTACGTTGCAGCCAGCCAACTTACCAGAACAGCTCATTGTAAGCATTGTTTTGTCACCAGTTTTCAAAGTTTTTAAATCTGGCAGGTACAGGTGACCTTTTTTTCCATGTGAATACTATGGGCTATGTTCGTCCTGTACTAGGTTGAAGCTACCGCTGAATCCATTATAAGTTGTTTTCCCTGTTTTCGAAAATAAGGAACCTAAATTCCCCTAAATGGGTTTTCAACTATAGTTCGTTCTGTTGTCTATTTTGATCCGACTGCATTTTTGAGGAGTTTTAGGCTGCTTTTCCATGTTCCTATAAAATAAAAAACATAATAAACTTTTACCATTAAAATTAGCGGAAATAGCAGTTGCCATTCAAAAACTGGAGTAGCTTCTAATGGTGATTCTTTATAATTTAATGGGTTTTTTTAAACGTGTTTTTAAATTGTCTTCCACTATTGGCTAGACTTTGTTCTTTACTAGGTTGCAGCAGCTACTGCAATGTTGATGACAATAATAAGGCTTAAAAAAAGTACTTAGGAGACACGTCATCCCTTACTTGGTTAAAGGAAATTGATGCGGCTAAAAACCTTTTGTAATTAAAACAAATTATTTTTAAAATAGAATCAATTTTCTTACAAAAAAGTGCATATGTCATGTTAAAGTTTGATCAATGATTTCATAATCGTAGGTTGTAGCCAGGTCGTCTCTTACTATTCCAATTAAGAAAAAGCCATAGGCTTTTCCTGTTTGTAATTTTTACATTAAACAAAGAACATCTCTATTAGAGAACAACCAGCTTAAGTTCATCACATTTTTTGTCTTTCTGTCTGTTTTGTATATAAAGTGAATATAAACTCATTGAAAAGGTTACTGTTTACAACATTTAACAGAGTTTGTTCTTTACTAGTTTTCAGCCATCTCTGCAGTCATGATTCAGATAAAACTTTTTCAGTTAAAATGGGCTAGAGGTCGGTCTTTACTATAACTTTTTCAGGAGGGCTGATAAAGAATACATCCGAAACCATTTCATTGTAAATAAATCCAAGGATAAATTAAAGATAATGAACTATTTCGATCCTTTATGTATTCCAATAGTGTACTTTGTTTTTCGATTTTATATTATTTTTAGGAGTTAAGGGTTATTATATTTCTTAGTATGGAACGTGAACGTCTCTTACTAGGGTGCCAACTACTGCTGCAACATGGATTTCAATTACTACAGGCTAGAGTTCGTTCTTTAAAATAAAAATAATTTTTTTTTTTCATTTTTTACGTCAAATCACCCACTACGCCATATATGATTATTTTTGTCGAAAGATGAACGTGTATAAATATTCCATTCACTTATTACGTCATATATGGATATACAAGAAAAATTAATCCCTTTGTATATTTTCAACAAGTTGTAAACAGTTACCTTATCAATGTCATTATAATAACTTTATATTCGTTCTTTATTATAATTCTTCTGGCAAAAAATACAAAATTCCACATTTTTGCAGATAGTAGCTTGAAACCTCTACAGTAAGGTTCTCTGATAAGCGGAAACTGATGGTGTGATTTTCATTAAGATTCTATGACCTTTAAGGGGTGTTTTGCCCTTTTTTTGAAAGTAAAGCAAATTTTCTCAGGCTCTAAACTATTGATGAATATGAGTAAACTTGATGAAACATATATATTTGAAATCAGCATAAAATTCAATTCTTTTGATGTATCTATTGATGTTAAAATTCCGTTTTTTAGAGTTTCGGTTACTATTGGGACGAGTCGCTCTTACAATACAGTTCGTTAGCACGAACTGTTTAATGGAAACTAAAATAAATTAAAAATTTTTCATTTTTTACGTCAAGTCACTCGTTACGTCATATATGGTTATTCTTGTCGAAAGATTAAACGTGTATAAATATTCCATTCACTTATTATACCATATATGGATATACGAGAATAATTAATCCCTTTAAATTTTTTCAACAAGTTCTAAACAGTAACCTTATCAATGTGATTATAATAAATTTGTATTCGTTCTTTATTATAATTGGTATCAAAATTCCGTTTTTTAAAGTTTCGGTTTCTACTGAGACGAGTCGCTCTTACTATACAGTTCTTTAACACGAACTTTTTAATTGTTTCAGTAATCAAATATATTTGAAAAGACTTCAGTATGAACAGCTATCAAAAATGCAGTTTTTTTGTAGAAAGTTTTTCTATTTTAAATTTTTTTGTTTTTTTATTAAAAAAGGCACTAGAACTTTTAATTTCCGTTTAAATAAGCCCTCTTGCGACATTCTAGGACCACTGGGTCGATACGATCACCCCTGGTAAACGAAAGGCAAATAAACTCGCATCCGTGATCTAAGAAAGGGCAAGTAAACACGCATCCGTGATCTTTCTTCTGGCAAAAAATACCAAATTCCACATTTTTGTAGATAGAAGCTTGAAACCTGTACAATAAGGTTCTCTGATACGCTGAAACTGATAGTGTGATTTTCATTAAGATTCTATGACTTTTGAGGGGTGTGTTACCCTTTTTTCAAAATTTTTTCCAGGCTCTTAACTTTTGATGAGCAAGACTAAACTTGATTAAACTTAAGTATTTAAAATCAGCATAAAAATCTAATTCTTTTGATGTATCTATTCATATTAAAATTCTGTTTTTTAGAGTTTCGGTTACTACTGAGACGAGTCTCTCCTACTATACAGTTCGTTACCACGAACTGTTTGATTTTATAACGTTCCAAGTCTTGCCAGGGTTACCTTCCGCTTTTCTAAAACGATCGCTGAGAAAGTCTACCTTAGCTTTACGGAGCACGGTGTTCAACTTATTACTCGCTTTATAAATATTAATGTTACTAACGTCATTACTTAACACTGATTTCCTATATAAAAATTTGAATAATCCCAATTTGTACTGAGCTATATTGGTCCTTTATGCAAAAACAGGAAAAAGCCTACGGCTTTTTTAATATAATTAAACTAAAATAAAATAAAAATTGATTTTTTCAATTTTTACGTAACAATCGGTGTTAGATCCTACGTCAAGTCACTTATTACTTCATATATGGTTATGATTGCTTAAAAAATCTAATTTCTTTGAAAATATGAAAAGACACCTAAAATGCAGTTTTTTGTAAAAAGTGATTCTATTTTTAATTTCTTGTTGTTTTTTGACTAAAAAAGGCACTAGAACTTTTAATTTCTGTTTAAATAAGCCCTGTGGCAAAATTCTAGGACCTCTGGTTCGATACGATAACCCCTGGGAAAAAGAAAAAAAGTGCAAATAAACACGCATCCGTGATCTTTCATCTGGCAAAAAATACAAAATTCCACATTTTTGCAGATAGGAGCTTGAAACGTCTACATTTAGGTTCTCTGATACGCTGAATCTGATGGTGTGATTTTCGTTAAGATTCTATGACTTTTAGGGGATGTTTCTCCCTTTTTTGAAAATAGGGCAAATTTTCTCAGGCTCATAATTTTTGATGGACATGAGTAAACCTGATGAAACTTATATATTTAAAATCAGCATAAAAATCCGATTCTTTTGATCTATCTATTGATATGAAAATTTCGTCTTTTAGAGTTTCGGTTACTATTGAGACGAGTCGCTCTTACTATACCCTGTTCTGAACTTTCTTCAGTATAGTCTGGAGAGAGGAGCAGAAGATGCAGTTATTTTGAAATCAGCTGTAGACTTTTTTTTAGCTGACCGATATTGCGAAAGGGAATAAATTGCTGTGGGAAAAGCTGTTGATTTCGGAGGCTTGTCCTAACGTACTGGACCAGATGCTTCAATGAATCACCTGAAGGACATGCTTGAACTGATTCAGAGAATGAAAACTGGGTCTAATCCTATCCTGCCCGGTTTCGTGATACGTTCCCCCACAGAGGTTCTATCTTTACCTGCAGTAAACTATGCTAGGCTCACGGCAAAAATTTATACTCTTCAACAGACTTCACTGCAAATTAAAGATAAGGAGACTGCTTATGATCTACATTTCCCTGGGTTACCAAGAGACGATGGTGCTCCTATTCCAGTTGAAACGAATCAAGCGACAATCGTTATCACGAAGACATCGTGTGATCTTGACAATCCGTCGAAACGAAAAGCTGTGATTGATAAAATTGCCGGACATGAATGTGTTGAGAATATTCGCGCCTCGGGGGACAGAATAATAGTAAATATTGACAGTGTCGTGGCAAGTGGCTTTTGCGATTCAGCCCGTTTGGTCTTGCGCGGATTGGATGTGAAGGTTGTGGAAAGGAAGTTTTACGGAATCACGAAAGGGATTGGCGACTCGTTTGATTTATCTTTGTTCAAGAACTGTTCTGGGGTTATTGAAGCCAACCGAATTGGCAATTCACGGTGTGTGAATATTGCTTTTAGTGATCAAGGATCTTTTATTTCGGCTCTTAGATTGGGACTGAAAGTGGAATATGAACCGATCCGTGTCTATAAATTTAAGAAAATCCCAAGATGCTGTAGAAAATGCCAGTCTCCTGAGCATCTAATTGCTAACTGTCCCAGTTGCTCCGATAAATATTCCAGATGCTCCGGTCCTCATGAGTACTGCAATGACACCTCTTTTACGAATCCCATAAAATGTGCAAACTGTGGAAGTGATCATGTGGCATTTAGTTTTCGCTGTCGCCGTCTCCAAGCTCTTGTTAAGAACGTTACTGGGCGACTTCATAAATGAACTGTCGCAAAATCTCTGTGTGTTCGTTTAACGTTAACGGGACTAAAAATAAAGTACCAAGCCTGGAACAAAATCTGAGCCGCCTTGATGTCCTTTTCCTGCAGGAACATTTGCTTCCTGCCTGTAGCGTGAACTTTTTGCGAAGGAATCATGATCACATTGTTTTTAGCACCAACGCTAGACGGATTCGGGGTAGGCCTTCTGGTGGTCTCGCGTGTTATATCAGACGGACTCTTGCAGATTTATCCCCGGTGTGCTACCACTCATCTGAGCACTTTCTAGTTGTAAGACTTGGTGACACTGTCCTAATAAATGCTTACCTGCCGCACTATAAAAAGTCGGTACAGTCGTTCTTGAGCTTTGCCGAGTCTTGTGATAAGCTACAAGGTCTAATTAGTGGTATCGAATCTCTTGGCTACTCATAGTTACCTGCCGGTGGTCTGGATTTTAACATTCACTTACCATCCAGTCGTTCTGAGACCCTGCTAAATGCTCTACCAGCTGCGCATAGGATTATAAATAAAGATTGCAGCTTCTCATATATTCATAATAGTGGTGAAGTTTCTGATTTAGACCATTGTGTATGTTCGCCTCTTCTTCATTCCTCTGATGCTCATGTCGAAGATGAGGAGAGAGTCTATGACCACTTTCCTCTTATTTTTGATCTATCTATTAGCTCTACAATCAGCTTCAGGGCTCCTCCTAAGCCTCTAAGATGGACTGGCAAATGTGATTGGGGTAATGCAAATTAGTCACTCTATCTTTCGACTCTCGCTTTGCTGCTATCCAATATCTTTGTGCCTTTTCATCTTCTTGGTGCCGGTTATTTTGTCAATGGTGTCCGTGGTCAGCTAAATGCTTACTATAGAAATATTATCTCTTCAATTAAACAAGCTGAAGCAATAGCTGTTCCGTTTATTCGCGTGCGACTTAAAACCCGCAAGACTTTTTGGAAGTGTGATCCGGAACTTAAGAAAGTTAAGAACCAAGCCAAGTTTTTGTTAAAGTTGTGGATGGCTTGCGGTAGACCTTCTAGTGGACAAGTTTTTAGCATCAAGCAGAAAACAAAATCGGCTTATAAGCGTCATCTTCGTGCAGTTTGGTTTTCAGGCGCTGAATTCCCGTCTAATTAATCCCTTTTCTTGGATTAATCATGCTGTTCATAGCCGTTTTTCTGCTTTACTGGCAAAGGTTCTTCCTAATAGGGTGAGCCAAAGACATATTATTCCTGTTGAAAAATCTAATATTGTCAAATATCTTCGTCGGTTGAAGTGAAAGGCTTGTGACCCTGATAGTATCTGTGCGGCTCATCTTGATCCGCGTTCCGCTGAATTTGTATTGCATCTCCAGTTATTATTTTAAATGTGGCTTTCTATGTCTATTGTCCCTGATTCATTTTTATGTGGAAGTGTTACTTATATACTAAAAAAAGGGAAAAGATCTTCATTCATGTAATTCGTATAGGCCGATTACTGTCGCCTGTACACTAATTAAACTATTTGAGTATGTATTGCTTCCACAAATTGATGAATCGGCAAATTAGGAGGCTAACCAGTTTGGATTCAGGTCAGGTTTGAGTTGTCAACATACTTACCGCGTTTTAGCGCAGCTTATTAAGGAAGCCACTATAGTCTTCATTTTGTACCTTTGATATATCTAAAGCATTCGATAGTATTTGCCATGCCCAAGCTTTCTATGCTCTTAGTCAGCTCGGTGTGAATGTGTCTGTGATTCTTGTTCTAAAGTTTTGGTATTCAAATTCCTATCTAAGGTTAAAGTCAGGAAGTGGGGATTTTTTCGGACATATACCAGTTAAGTTTGGAGTTAGGCAGGGGGAGTTCTCTCTTCCCATATCTTTATTGCTTCTATTGAATATGTTGTGTCTGGTATACGTATTTCTTTTCTTACGGGATTCACAGACGTATCATACTTAGCTTATGCTGACGACTTGCTTCTTACTAGCCGAACTGAGTTTGGTTTAGAGCGTTCTGTCCGATCCGTCGCCGCTGCATTTACAAGTATTGGGTGATTCTTTAATGTTGATTCCAGTGCCAAGCTATCTGTGGAAAAGAAGAAGAAGAAGAAAGAAAAAAATATCCCGTTTGTGGAGAATAACGTGGTTAATGTCAATTTTCTTGATTTTCAAGCCAATATATATTCTTTGTTATTCAAGCCAAATGGCGGTAAGTTTCCTTTATAGGGGTTTCAGACAAGGCGGTTCTAATGGTGTACTTTTTGTTTTGATCTGACTCTCTTTTTAGGAGTTAGGGGTTTTTATATTTCTTAACATTGGACGTGATCGTCTCTTACTAGGTTGCTAGCTACCGCTGCAACCCGGATATGTAATGAACAGGATCGATCCTTTATGTAACTTTACTGTAATACCGCTGCAACCCGGATGATCGTCTCTTACTAGGTTGCTAGCTACCGCTGCAACCCGGATATAATTTATAATGAACCACGTCGATCCTTTATGTTATCCAATAATTGTCTTTTAATGTAATCTCTTTGGAGGCGTGGGTTCAAATCTTACCGCTGGTAAACGATCATGATTTATGTACAAAAATCAAATATCTTTGAAAAGACTGCAGTATGAAAAGACATCAAAAATGCAGTTTTTAGTGGAAAAATTTATTCTCTCTTAGAAATAATTTATTTTAGTTACCAAAGATTTTTAAACCAATTAATTTCCTTTAAAATGAGCCATTGAATAACTCTCTACGATGTCCCAGTGCCAAGCTATCTGTGGCAAAGAAAAAAGAAAGAAAAAAATATGCCGTTTGTGGAGAATAACGTTGTTAAAGTCAATTTTCTTGATTTTCAAGCCAATATATTTCCCTTTCTGTTTAAGCCAAATGACAGAAAGTTTCCTATACAGGGGTTTCGGACAAGGCGGTTCTAATGGTTTATTTTTTGTTTTGATCTGACTCCTTTTTTAGGAGCTATGGGTTTTTATATTTCTTAACATTGGTCTTGATCGTCTCTTACTAGGTTGCTAGCTACCGCTGCAACCCGGATTCCTAGCTACCGCTGCAACCCCAATGATCGTCTCTTACTAGGTTGCTAGCTAACGCTGCAACCCGGATAATAAACTGATTACAAACAGGAATAAGCCTACGGCTTTTTCTTCTTTGAAACAGTAAGAGACGAACCTCAAACAATCAAGTAGCTAACTGATTCCAATTTATGCAATTGTTTGTTATTCCAATGATCGTCTTTTAATGTAAACTTGTTTGAGTCATAAACTAGGAAAGAGACTCTGGGTTACAGCTGCCGCTGCAACCCGGTTACCGCTACAATCTGGATAGCTTGCAGCTACCCCTGGAACCACGATATATAAGTTACTATGGGCGAGAGATCGTTCTTTACTGCAAAATTCGATGATCGAGCCTTTATGTACTAATTACATCCAACGACTATGACGTCATTGATCAATAATGTATAAAAAAAAAGTTTTCGTAAAAAATAATTAATTAAAAAAAAAATTAAGTACAAATAGCACTAGATCTAGAGATTTCCTTTAAAATGAGCCATTGAACAACTTTCTACGATGTTCCAGTGCCAAGCTATCTGTGGAAAAGAAGAAGAAGAAGAAGAAAGAAAAAAAATATCCCGTTTGTGGAGAATAATGTGGTTAAAGTCAATTTTCTTGATTTTCAAGCCAATATATTTTCTTTGTTATTCAAGCGAAAGGGCGGTAAGTTTCCTCTATAGGGGTTTCGGACAAGGCGGTTCTAATGGTGTACTTTTTGTTTTGATCTGACTCTTTTTTAGGAGTTAGAGGTTTTTATATTTCTTAACATTGGACGTGATCGTCTCTTACTAGGTTCCTAGCTACCGCTGCAACCTGGATTCCTAGCTACCGCTGCAACCCGGATATTATATTTCTTAACATTGGACGTGATCGTCTCTTACTAGGTTGCTAGCTACCGCTGCAACCCGGTTTTTTAGTATATGATAATAAAATGAAGTTGCTCTTCTTCCCTCGCTTACTGATAGACAACAAAATCCTTACTCTATTACAAACATGAAAAAGCCTATGGCTTTTTCTTAATTGGAATAGTAAGAGATGACTTGGCTACAACCTATGAATATGACATCATTGATCAATCTTTAACATTAATTATAGTCTTATTTTAGTTACTATAGGCTGGAAGTTTGTTCTTCACTGTAAATAAATTTAAATTTTAAAAAATAAACTCAGCTTCCCTGCCTCCTAGCTAAATATAATAACTTTAATATAAATTCATATAGGCTCGAGGTCGTTCTTTATTATAAATATATAAAAAAAAAAACAATTGACAAATACCATTTATGATGATCTGTATCGGTCCTTTACGTAAGTTGCTAGCTACCACTGCAACCCGGATAACAAACTGATTACAAACAGGAAAAAGCCTACGGCTTTTTCTTCTTTGAAATAGTAAGAGACGAAACTCAAACAATCAAGTAGCTAACTAATTCCAATGTATGCAGTTGTTTGTTATTCCAATGATCGTCTTTTAATGTAATTATATTTCTTAACATTGGACGTGATCGTCTCTTACTAGGTTGCTAGCTACCGCTGCAACCCGGATATTTTCAGGAGCTATGGGTTACTTTAGTTTTTACTATTGGGTGTGATCGTCTCTTACCAGGTTGCTAGCTACCGCTGCAACCCGGACAAATTCCAATTTTTAAGTATCATCGGTATCATGGTTTTATTGACAGTACAAAAAGGATCAATAAATTGATTACCACGAACTGTTTGATTACTATGGGCTACAGTTCGTTCCTTAATATAACAAAAATCAAATATCTTTGAAAAGACTGCAGTATGAAAAGACATCAAAAATGCAGTTTTTAGTGGAAAAATTTATTCTCTTTTAGAAATAATTTATTTTAGTTACAAAATATTTTTAACCCAATTAATTTCCTTTAAAATAAGCCAGTGAACAACTTTGTACGATGTTCCAGTACCAAGCTATCTTTGGAAAAGAAAAAGAAAGAAGAAAGAAAAAAACATGCTGTTTAGGCAGAATGTTTGAGTAGCTGCCACTTTTCTTTATTTTCAAGCCAGTATATTTCCCTTGCTGTTCAAGCCAAGGGACACAAAGTTTCCTATACAGGGGTTTCGGACAAGGCAGTTCTAATGGTGTACTTTTGTTTGGATCTGACTATTTTTCTTAGGAGTTGTGGGTTTTTATATTTCTTAACATTGGAAGTGATCGTCTCTTACTAGGTTTCTAGCTACCACTGCAACCCGGATAATAGTTTACTTCTTGTTTTGATCTGAATCTTTTTGTCAGAAGTTATGGGTTACTTTAGTTTTTACTATGGGGCGTGATCGTCTCTTACTAGGTTGTTAGCTACCGCTGCAACCCGGATAAATTTTTCAGAGATGAGCTTGAAACTTCTGAAACTGATTGTGTGATTTTCGTTAAGATTCTATGACTTTGAGGGATGTTTTCCCCTTTTTTCGAAAATAGGGCAAATTTTCCCAGGCTCGTAACTTTTGATGGGTAAAACCAAACTTGATGAAATTTATATATTTAAAATCAGCATAAAAATTCAATTCTTTTGATGTATCTATTGGTATTAAAATTCTGTTTTTAAAGAGTTTCGGTTACTATTGAGACGAGTAGCTCTTACTATACAGTTCTTTACCACGAACTGTTTGAAAATATAATCGAGTGTTAATATTGTATTCACTTATTACTTCCTATATGGTTACTACCTACGATTATGACGATGTATCATATTGCAACTTTAATTAATGATGTCATAGTGCAAGTTGCTAGCACGATCGGCTGTTAACCGAAAGGTTGGTGGCTCAAAGCCACTCGGGGTTAATTTCTTTTAGTTTGTAATTTAGCTATCAATTAAACCATGATACCGACGGTAATTACAAAATTCCAATTTACAGTATCGATCCCTTATGTAAGATCTCCTAATGATCCTCTTTTAATATAACTTCATTTACTATGGACTAAAGTTCGTTCTTTAATGTAAGTAATGCAACCCGGATTGACAACCCAGGTTATGTAAACCCTGATTACAAACAGGAAAAAGCCTACGGCTTTTTATTCTTTGGAATAGTAAGTGACGACTCTCAAAGAAACTGGGAGCTAACTAAGTCCAATGTATGCAATGGTTTGGTCTTCTAATGATCGTCTTTTAATATAATATTTTTCACCCCATTAATTTCCTTTAAAATGAGCCATTGAACAACTCTCTACGATGTTCCAGTGTCAAGCTATCTGTGGAATTACTAACCTATACCATAATTAAGTGGCGTATAAAATTTAGTATAGGCAAGAGGTCGTTCTTTATTATAATCCAAGGCACTGGTGTTAGCCACCAGTCTCTTCGGAGGCGTGGGTTCAAATCTTACCGCTGGTATACGATTATGTTTGAAAGACTGCAGTGTGAAAAGACATCAAAAATGCAGTTTTTGGTGGAAAAATTTATTCTCTTTTAGAAATAATTTATTTTAGTTACTATAGATTTTTAACCCAATTAATTTCCTTTAAAATGAGCCATTGAACAACTATCTACGATGTTCCAGTGCCAAGCTATCTCTGGATACAAAAGAAAAAAAAATATCCCGTTTAGGCAGAATGTTGTAGTAGCTGCCACTTTTCTTGTTTTTCAAGCCAATATATTTCCCTTGCTGTTCAAGCCAAGGGACAGAAAGTGTCTTTTTGCTCCTGTAACTGTAAGTAAAATTCATCTGAGTCATTAGTATTTCCGTCAGTCGGTTCTACTGGGGCATATACCACTATAGTATGAGAAAAATAAGTTTTGACCAGGAAAAAATTGGTACAGAAATGATTTCTTCACCATCCAGAAAAAAATGCTTAACAATATATCAAAAATCTAAATCTCTAGCTCGATGCGAAATTGTTTTTTTTTTAATGTTTTTTTTTATCTATTTTCTCAAAAACCGGGAAAAAAATTAAAAACGTAAACTATAATGTTTTACACATCTTTTTAGATCAGCTTTTGGCTCTGAATTCATTTCTGATACTCATTTCGTTACCTGACCATAAGAAAAATATTTATGAGCAAAAAAAAAATGGGGAAAAAAACTGTGTCTTTGGGGAAAAAAACTCTTAACAGCGTTTATCAAGGTCTACTACGGAATAAGTTTGTCGTTCTTGTAGTCTATTGGGCTATGTAAACGAAAGGCTTAGAAAAAAAAAGACTAAACAACAATAAACAGGAAGGACGAAACACCTCAGCGCCAAACACCATGAGACAAGGTAGGTTCTAACTTAATGTGTTCAGAGAAAAGCTTTTATCTTATTTTTCAAATATATAAAAATTGCACATCATCAAAATGTAGGAAATAGATTTTTCATCATCACAGTTACTGTTATTCTTCTTCACTAAGTTCTTCTTCTTGAAACTTCGAATTGTTGCACGAGCTTCCCTTACAGGTACGGCAGGCTATAGTACACTCGAGTCCGTTTCCGTCAAGTCCGAAGATTGGTGGGTGACTAGTTTGAAGCTTAGCCATCTCTTGCTGGTATATCCAGACCGACTTGATATAGAGGTTATGTCCAGATGCTGCTAGAAACGGAAGCATCTCTACTGCAGATTGTAGGTGCAAATCCCACAGGCCTAGTCTCTCGGCACGTATGAACTTAAGCAGTATCCCAACCATGTCAAGATACTGAAACCAGAGCTTCGCAGTTCTCTGAGTCAGCAGGTCTTGGCGTCTCTGCTTGAGAAAGTTTTCAAGTTGCTTGAGCTGGGGATCATGACTGAGATCTTCGGGTGGGAGGTATCCATCCAGTACGTTAGCGAAGACAGTAGACATGTCTAGAGACGTCAACGTCGCTTGCTCTTCTTTGAGGAGATGAGCATATATGGCCGAGCTCACGAGAATGTGAGCTCGAACAGCTCTAGAAATCGCTTTTCCAGAAAGAATGTGCGGCACTGCACCAGTCGCGTATACCAATTCCAGAACCTCTTTCAGACCAGAACCTTGCATGAGGTGTCCTATGCATCCGACGAAACTCATCATCAAATGAAAACCGCCTAACTTGAGAACAATACTACTCAGCTCATTCGTCGTGTCGGACTTGAGGATCTTCATAGACTTCCACCAGAGCGGCTGGTCAAATGTGAGAACGGGTGTGAATCCGTAGGTTCTGCCTTGCGAAGCTACAAAGCGCAAGGTTGAGTAAAGGCAGGATTCGTTGTAGACGGGAGGTCAATCATGGGCAAAAACAAGACGCTTGCCTTGCTGCGAAGGTTTCCCGTTTCATGATGTATTTGGTTAGAGAAAACTGACTGCATGAATCCATTCCAGCTCGGCCTTGGGACATTCAGGAACCCGGTAGCTAACCAGAGCTGATCGAGTGAGGCATACGGGTCGTTGACTTTTTTGCCAGGGAACTTCTCATATTGCACCTTTGAAAGCACTGTCTCACTTAAGCGGTAAGGGTAGATGGGAATTTATCCTTTTTGGGCTACATCATCTAATGAAACTTCAACTCTCGGAATGGGCGATCGGCTTTTAATGAGAGGAGGCGTGACTGTTGCTAGCAGAGCCATCCCATGGAAAATGTTTCTTCCGTCCATCGTGCAAACATCGTGATCTGCATTATCAGTTACATGCTGCACAGCATGTGCGGAGGTAACTCCTGCAAGGCTAGATTCATCATGGACTGATGCACAGCGTTTAAATTTCTGGACTTCAGCATAGGAGGAGCAGAATCCATGGCTGTGTAAAGTGTCAATAAGAAATCTGGACTTGAAATGGTGATCCAGTTGCACTGCTAAGCCTAGTTGCAGTGGACAAATGAGGGCACGCGGGCGAGCTGCTTGAACGATGGAATTGCCAATGGCAAGCACTTTGAAGGAAATATCGGTTCCAACGAATATTTCATCTAAGAACACCATTAGGCTATCAGGTAGAGAGCCCTCCAGCTGTTCTCCAGAAGAAATCTGCTTTGCGGTCATATATGATTCCTTCTGTGCTGGCAGTCCTTTGATATCACTTTTGATAATCTTTGCTGCTGCTCTAATAAGCTTGATTTTCTCACTCTCTTCGTTATCGGTTTTGTCCAAGTAATAAAAATTCTGGAGTATCGCTGATGCTTTTTCTTTGAATGTCACCACGTCAGCCTTACCGTCAATAGTTGCAAATACTAGCTGGTCACTGAAATATTCCAGAAGCTTGCTCTTCAAGTACTTGTTAGAGTATGGTTCAAGGTCTGTCCCATTCAAAAGCTCTCCCATTTTAACAACATGTTCACTGACTGTATACTGTTCTTCGTCATTTTCTTCGAAAAAAGTAGTCAGCTTCAAAAACGCCTGATATCTTTCATCGTGACCTGGCACCCCCTTTTTGGACGTTTTTTATCTGGCTCAGTATCTTCGGGTATTCCAAAAAGTTCTTGCGTCGCAAATCTGGCTGGAAGGCCCTTATTAAATCGAAACATAGAAGAACAGGCTGCGTGATAAATGGCGTCAACTGCGTGCAGGTCTGACACTGCACATATTCGGCGGAAAACGTTATTTGACCAATCATCATCACGGCTTTTGCACACTGCCTTTATACTCTCTTCAAAGTCTTTAGTCCGAGCCTTGTACCACTCGTGTCCTTTTCTGTGGGTAGTGTTGAGATTTATCCTTGTAGTGCAGAAAAAGCAACACTCTTGGAAGTTGAAACTTGGAGTCCGTGATCGGAGTACCACTTTTTCTGCTTCCGTCTTTTCTTGCAAGGTTCGTCGTCTCTCATTCTCAATTTTCGACTGGTATATTTTGTTTGTGAAAGTCTTTCTGCAAGCAACATGACTTGGTTCCCTGCCTCGACAGAGATGCTGGTACCTCTCGTTTTGCTAGCTTCATTGATCGCCGTAGCTCCTTTTTCTGCCAGTACCGACGATTCTGAGGTGTCTATTGAACGTTCACAAAGGGGACATAAAACTGCGGTCTCCGCCATCTAAAAAAGAGAACTGGGAATAAGTGAGTATAAGTAGTATAAGTAATAAGTAAGTATAAGTATGGGAATAAGTAGAGCTGTCGGTGAATGTTACAACGAAAACCCTGATTCTGAACCGAAAAATCTGTAACTAAACCCTCCCCAGTTCAGATAGGTTACTAAAATAAATAAATTGTCAATCTTATTGAGGGCCGGCGTCGAGTATCATGGGAGCTTTAAGGATTCTTGATCAGGGAAATCTGACAGTCACATCCGCGAAAGGGACCGGTGATAGTCGATAGTACTCTCGCTTCCACTAGAGAAATAGCTTTTTCGTTCCGCCGAGCGGCGTTGACCGTGCTGCACTCTAGCGACTTGTTTGCTGTACTTAAGTTTTCTTCAGACAGATGGCGCTGATAAAATATGTGTCAGAAAAGAGAGGTAGGACGAGCGTAGAGTCTTCTTTCCTTTCTATATTTCCTTCCTCCGATTCCTTTCCGCTTCCTAGTAGTTACGTTACAAAAGCATCGGCAAGAAAAACAAACAAAAACGCATCTGTGTTAAATCTCTGCTCGGACTCCAAAATACTTTCCATCTGAGGAGTTTTTTTGCAGATAGGTGGCTCTACAAGGCTCAGCAGACTGAAGCAACTTTGAAAAGAGTGTAAGATCAAGGCATGGTGTAACAGAAAGTGAATATCAGAAGGGACTTTCCAGCTGGTTGAAAATGTCGTCACCAATAAAGCTCGGTAGGAAAAGAAATGGATTCGGAACGCCGGTAGGCTATTTGTTCAGATGGGGAAAAATGAACAGAAAATTCATGCTCCTCTTCGAAAAATACCCCGTGATCGTGTGTCGCTTGATTTTTTTTTTTTTTTTTTTTTTTACTTCATACAAAAACAAAAACAAAACATAAAAAAGAATTAAATGATTAAACGTGATGTTTCTGTCTAATAAAGAGCACAAAAACAATCGTTTCTTAAAAGGGAAACCATCAATAAACTACTTTTCTTTTCACGGTTCCTCATTCTCGGATTCTGGAAATATCTAAAAAATAGGCGCAAAAAAACGTGAAAAAAAGGGAATTTCGCAACGGGATGGAGATTTAGATTTTTGATATGTTGTAGAGCTCTCTTTTCTGAACACAGTGGTGCAAAAATAATTTCTGTATCAATATTTTCCTGGTTCGACCATTTTTTTCCGTATCTTTCCCCTACTACTATAACTGATACCCTGAACTTTTTAGTCATAAAATGAACGATTATTATTCTATGATTAGTACCTTCCCAGCCTAAACAAGACTTAGCAGCTTCCTTATTCATCATGACCCCTACTCCCTGTCTTTGTACCCCATCCTTCCTGCCTGAGTAAATAAATTCTGTGCCACCTAATTTCATGCTTCCTACCCCTGGGATATGAATTTCTGAAACTCCTAATAAGTGCAGTTCGAATCATCTGAATTTGTCAGTCAAAATTTCGATACGATAGTTATTCTTTAACGTCGTAACATCCCAAATTCCGATTTTCATATTCTTTTAATCATTGAAATTATTTTGGCCTCAGGAAAAGCAATGTTCCCGGATACTAGTGCAGGACGGGGACCAACACATCTTCTCAAGTCTACATCGAAGCGCTTAAGCCGACTTAGAACCGGACAGCAAGAAGTCCTTGGGACCTCCTGTTCCAATGGAGGCCTTGTGCAATCCTGGGCCCATCTTGGTGACAACATGGTTTTTCAGCACTTGGCGATGCTCTCCTATCAACAAGAGTCGAACTCCTGCACAACCAGTCTCAAACCTATTACCTCCGACTCATTATACATTCATGCCTATAAATATTATGCTACTACGGGGAGGCAACCCATAGTAGATAAATTAGCAAAGAAGAGGCTTTTCAGCCCGAAATTTCCTGCCAAAACAGACCAAGCCCAGAAAAATTATCCATTAATCAGAATCCCGTGCGAATGCTGTGTCGTTTACAAGGCTATAATTTCCTCGAGGGGCACCCCTCCTCAAGTGGGAATAAAGCTGACTGCAAGGTCCCCAGTCTTGCAAGTACCCCGAAAAGGTTGAGGCAGCCCTTTGCAGAGGCTGTTATCCACAGGTCTGGATCTTACGCGCTGTCGCAGTTTTCCTCCTATAGAGGGTCCTCCCATGATGTCGTTCTGCGTCACCGCGCAATTTAACCCATCGCTGGGAAAAGGTTTTTAGCTCACGGGAAGTGTGCACACACCACTGGGCTCTTCTGATTGTACATTTGAGGGGCTTTTTTCCTCCATCTGTATTTACGGCCCCGGGCAAGGGTGCCCCAGTTTCTATTATGGACCCCCAGGGGAAAGGTCCCCCTTGGTCCCTGCCTCCTATGGATGTACCCTACATATCTGTTGGGCGTTCCCCTATCGCCACCTGGGGACGTGCTGAGTGGCTTGGGGGAGGCCCCTACTGAGCAGTAGACTCATAAATCTACCATAACAAGCCTAAATTTAATATGTCAAGCCTAAATCTACTATGTCAAACCTAAATCTTCTGTCAATCCTAAATATATCATCTCAATCCTATTATTTCAACCCCGTTATCTCAAACCTATCAATAAAACGACTTTTATTTCAGAACACGCAGAAAAATTGTAGTTAACATACCTCGATTGCAGCTCCACCATACTCTGCCCCCATCCCCCCTCCCCACTGTGCAAATATACTGCCCAAATTCAATATTTGTCACGCCTTCTTTCAATGTGTCTCTCTTGTTTCAAAATGAGTAGGCTTACCTGTAAATTAAATCAACTGTGACAAAACAAGAACGAGAAAAACAAGAGAGATGGGTGGTGATGTACCTTACCTTAATCACCTTAATCCATTTGAGAGCTTTAAGGTCCTCCGGACCTGTAGTGCTCTTGAGTTGACAACTCCCAATTGAACCTCCACTGCCTCTTCTCCCACTTCTTGTCAAGGTGGCATTTGAAAGAGTGGATGGAGGGAGCGCTGACAGTTGAGTCCTTCAATTGATTCCAATGGTTTATGACTCTTCTTGAGAAACACATTTGACGGGTTCTCGATCGGGAGCTTAACTTTGGCAGCTTCTTGGAGTGTCCTCTTGTGTAATGATGGCTGCTGCTATGACTGCTGCTAAAGATGGTAGAGTTTTCTTCTCGAAGTTTGTAAGTCAGCATCATATCGCTACGCATGCGTCTGTAGACGAGGGTAGGTAGCTTAAGTTGCTTAAGGCGGTCCTCATATGAAGTTGATTTTAGGCTTTTCACGCACTTTGTTGCTCGCCTCTGAACACTTTCGATGAGCCTTACATCTTGCCGATAAGAAGGACCTGCAAGGCACATGCCAAAATCGAGATGGGGTCTGACGAGAGTTTTATATAATTTTTTGAATATTGTTGCCTCTCGGCTACTGATGGTCCGTTTTAATGGGCCAAGGCTGGAATTTGCACGGGAAACAACATGCTGAACGTGGCTGTGGAACTTCAACTTGTCGTCGGTGATGACACCAAGGTCCCTTTCTTCTTTTCTATTCTCTAGATGCTCCCTTGTTTTTGTGATGGGATTGTAAATTTAGTAGGTAGCCATTGGATTGTTAGGTCCAAGGTGCAAAATACAGCATTTGTTTATATTGAATTGAAGGAGCCAGTCTTGAGTCCAATCCTGTAGCCTGTCTGTCACGTTGGATGGTCTGTGGATTTGCAATGCCGAACAGTTTGGCATCATCCGCGAACAAATGCATACTATTATCTACATGATTGAAAATGTCGTTGATGTACCTCAAGAAAATATTGGATATATAATATGGGCTATAGGAGACATTTACACATTAGGGGGAGGGGGCATAGTGGAACCGCCGTCAAAATGTGTCTGTCATAACCACTCCGCACATCACGAAGTAAGAATTGTTTCCCTAACATGTTTCCTTCTTGATAGCCTAGCCCTCAATCTAGACCTTTACCAAATCCTGCAAAGCCTAGCCTCTTTATTTACACAGCTGTCTAACCAAGTGATTAAACAGTTACTATTACTTATATTCGTACTAATCCCAAAAATGCCTAATTAGTTCATTTGAAGTTACTCATCTTTGCTATTAGCACATACAAGTTTGTAAAATTCTAGAAATAGGAATAAAACTCCCCCAAAAAGGGATGTAATCTTGATTGATATTATGGATTTAATTTGCCGCATTCTAGCATTTTACCCAGAACAGAGTCAAAATGTTATCGAGGAAAACTCTGAGGAGTAGCTATGATTACAGTAAGCAAATGAATTTAATTATTATCTTCCGTATAGTGGGAATTAAATAAAAAATTAGGTAGGACATTCAATGACTAGAAAGGTAAATCAGAATTCTAAAGAAGTACAGGAAAGGTATACCTTTGCTAATGACAAATTTTTATTTGTGATAATATAGATAAACTTGATCTGTACATTTGATTTTGCTTAATATTATGGCTGGAGATGTTAGGAATAATGTCAGGAAATCTAAAGTTACTCATAAGGAAATCTTCTATCGGGAAAGCTTATTAAGTAGTGTTTTCCTTATTATTCAGTCATTAGAAAATTATATGGTCCAAATGTGCTACTGATTTAGTACCTTCTAGCAAATAGTTATTTTTTTTACATCGGTGTGATGGGTGTGATCACGAATGCGTGTTTATTTGTTGTTTATTTTCCCAGGGTGATCGTATTGAACCACTGGTCCTAGAATATCGAGAAAGGGTTCATCCGGGTTGTAGCGGTAGCTAGCAACCTAGTAAGAGACGATTACATCCAATGTTAAGAAATATAAAAACCCATAACTCTTAAGAAAAAGGTCAGATCAAAACAAAAAGTACACCATTAGAACCGCCATGTCTGATACCCCTGTATAGGAAACTTTCTGTCACTTGGCTTGAACAGCAAGGGAAATATATTGGCTTGAAAATCAAGAAAATTGACTTTAACCACGTTATTCTCCACAAACGGCATATTTTTTTCTTTCTCTTTTTTTTCTTTCTTTCTTTTCCACAGATAGCATGGCACTGGAACATCGTAGAGAGTTGTACAATGTCTCATTTTAAAGGAAATTAATTGGGTTAAAAATCTTTAGTAACTAAAACAAATTATTTCTAAAAGAGAATAAATTTTTCCACTAAAAACTGCATTTTTTATGTCTTTTCATACTGCAGTCTTTTCAAAGATATTTGATTTGTGTACATAAATCATAATCGTATATACCAGCGGTAAGATTTCAACCCACGCCTCCGAAGAGACTGTTAACTAACACCAGTGCCTTTGACCACTCGGCCACGCTGCCTCTCATAACTATATATGTGAATCCGGGTTGCAGCAGTAGCTAGCAGCCTAGTAAGAGACGATCAGTCCGATGCTAAGAAATATTAAAACCCAGAACTCCTAAAAATAGAGTCAGATCAAAACAAAAGTACATCATTAGAACCACCTTGTCTGAATTACATTAAAAGACGATCATTGGAATAACAAACAATTGCATACATTGGAATTAGTTAGCTACTTGATTGTTTGAGGTTCGTCTCTTACTATTTCAAAGAAGAAAAAGCCGTAGGCTTTTTCCTGTTTGTAATTATACATAAGGGATCGATATTACAGTAAAGAACAAACTTGCAACCCATAGTAACTAAAAAATGATTATAATTAATATTATAGATTCTTTTCCACCGATAGCTTGGCACTGGAACATCGTAGAGATTTGTTCAATGTTACATTGAAAGACGATCATTGGAATAAAAAATTATTGCATACATTGGACTTAGTTAGCTACTTGATCGTTTGAGGTTTGTCTCTTACTATTTTAAAGAAGAAAAAGTCGTAGGCTTTTTCCTGTTTGTTATCCGGGTTGCAGCGGTAGCTAGCAATCCAGGTTGCAGCGGTAGCTAGCAACCTCGTAAGAGACGATCACGTCCAATGTTAAGAAATATAAAAACCCATAACTCCTAAAAAAAAAAGTCAGATCAAAACAAAAAGTACACCACTAGAACCGCCATGTCTGAAACCCCTGTATAGAAAACTTTCTGTCATTTGGCTTGAATAGCAAGGGAAATATATTGGCTTGAAAATCAAGAAAAGTGGCAGCTACTACAGCATTCTGCCTAAACGGCATCTTTTTTACTTTCTTTCTTTTCCACAGATAGCTTGGCACTGGAACATCGTAGAGAGTTGTTCAATGGCTCATTTTAAAGGAAATCTCTAGATCTAGTGCTATTTGTAATTAATTTTTTTTAAATAGAATCAATTTTTTTACGAAAAACTTAATTTTTTATGTATACTGTTGATCAATGACGTCATAGTCGTTAGATGTAGTTAGTACATAAAGGCTCGATCATCGAATAAAGCTGAAACTAAGTAAAGGACAGTTATGCCTCCATATATTCACAGTGATGTCTAATATTTCCCATTAGATCTGTAAGCTGTTCCGCAGTTGCCGGTCCATACCTTGGAAGCTTTTCATTAAACATGCAACTTTTCTTTTGGATATTACTATGAAGTTTTGCGAAAGCATTTCTAGCCGAGTTTTCAACAAAATCCGCTCTCTCAGAGAGAATTTTAATCTGAAATTTTGTTCGAACAGAAATTAAAAGTTCTAGTTCCCTTTTTAAATGACCAAAAAGATCGAAGGCCAGCTAGCCCCCTTCTTACACCCCTTTTCCCCAAAAGTCATCCGATCAAAATTTTGAGATAGCCATTTTGTTCAACATTGTTGAAAGATCAAATAACTATGCCTTTTGGTATAACATGGCCTGCCAAAGCTCCTGGGGAAAGGGCTGTTAGTTGTGAAATTTGCCCGTATTGTTTACATATAGTAGCCTATTTGTTATTGAAATGTATATTGACCTTATAGGTTAGTGGTAGACCATTCGGCTGAAGATTGAGAGATGAATCACCGGTTCAAACGCAGCAAAACATCAAGTGATCTCAATTTTGCATTTTTTTTGTGGGAAGAAAGATCACGGATGCTTGTTGTGTTTTTTTTGTATGTTTCCCCGGGTGATCGTATCGAACCAATGATCCTAGAAGATCGGGAGAGGGCTCATCTAGTCGAAAATTAAAAGTTCTAGTGCCCTTTTTATGGGATCAAAAAGATTGATCAAGAAGATTGGAGCGCAGATATCCCTCCTCTCACGCTCCTTTTTTCTCCAAAGTCGTCTGATCAAAATTTTGAGAAAGCCATTTTGTTCAGCATAGTTGAAGGATTCAATAACTATGCTTTTAGGGATAATATGACCCCCCACAGATCTTTACAAGATCTTTACCTATTGTTCATATATGATATTTTTTATTGAAGATGGAATTGTCTGAGGGAAATTTTACCGGTGAAGGGGTGTATTTTACATGGGAAAAATTTTTATGAAGAAGCTTCCCATGAGGAGAGGGAATTTTCCATGAAGGGGGAGCCTGATTTACCGGTATTGTTTGAAAAATGATCAGAAATTATACAAACAAACAAGTTTTTCCTGCTGAAACTGTACAAAAATGGGGTTTGATTCCACTTTCTTGGGCTGCAATTAAAGAATTACTAGACCACCTTTTACGGATGAAACTTGACGGATTGCCAAAGATTGTGCTTTTTGAAAAGCAGTTGTCGTCCCCTAATGGGGTGGGAAGAGATGATAAGGAGGGATTTAAACGAAATTGGAAGTTCATGGGAGGGGATAAAGAGTGAAGTTCTGAATAGATTAAGGTGGAGGAGGAGTGTGTGCAGCTGCGGTGGCCTCGGACGGCTTGGTGTTGCAGTGAGATGTTAGTAGTAGTTGTAGGAGTCGAACTAGAAAAATATTATCTGATTAAACGGTTTTGAAAAGATAAGGACAAGAGCATCCTCACCAATTCAATAGGCTAGTAATTACAGTGCAGATTTCTTAAACATATAGATTAATTTTTTGAATTTTCGTTTCAGGTGACTTTTGCAAACCATGCAATTGTTCAGGAAATATTGACCCTTCAGACCCCGACTCTTGTGATTCAGTTACAGGAGAATGCTTAAAATGCCTTGGCAATAGTTACGGTGAAGGCTGCTCTATATGCCAACCAGGATATTATGGAGATGCTATCTACAGGAAGGATTGTCAATGTAAGCATGTTTGGCTATTAAAAGTTGTATCTTCATCGGGAAAATTAGGCATTATGATATCTTGTAATTATTTGAATATAATGTAATATATATAATATCATTATATGGCGCGCCTTTTTCAAACGTTTCATAACTGAAAAAATAAATTTTCAATGATGTCAAAAAGGGCTCTAACGATTTTAAAATTGCACTTTAAGCAAAGCCATTCTTTGGGTTATGCTTTGTTTTATGTTAACTGTGCAATTAAGATAACTTGGATAGCTAACATAAAGTAACCAAACTTAAGTAAATATTTTCAAATAGAAATAATAAGCCCTTCCATCATTAAAACTAAAAATTTAACTATTTTGGCTGTTTGCAAAAAATAATGAAAACAAATTGTGGTTATCTAGTGATAACCTGACGAATCTAAAATAATATTATTATGATTGGGTTATCATATATAAATAATATGACGGATTGGATATGCTTAATATGTGGTTTTTATACTAATGTTACTTTTAAAATATGTTTGGTATACGATAGCTCCATTATTTTCTTACCACATCTGCTTGGAAGGAATATACATTTACCGAAGTGGCTTAGTGTTCATCGTTGCATGTTTTCCAAAAACGAGAAAACAAAGAATGAGATGATGGTCTACATGGATTTGCTGAAATAGTAAATTATTTGGTACATCAAAAGCCCATTTAATCATTTTTTATACTTCTAACTGATAATATCAATGTGTATGTAAAAAAAAGACAATATAAGGTGTTTATTCTGTTTTTGTTTTTTTCAAGTAAACAAACTTTTCCAGCGTCAAATTAAGTTTTTCTTTTGCCTTTTGTTAGTACATTCTCTATTATAAGAAGAAGAACATCGAGACGAAGGCTGCATCTCGCAGGGGCTACCGGGCTTGAACCTTCCCCCCCCCAAATTTTGCATGCCTCGTAAAAACGGAACAAAGATAGATACAAACAAATTAGTGATGTGTTTTTAAGTTTTTTTTGTCCCCCCCCCCTGCCCAAAAAAAATATGGATACACCCTTGACTGGGCAAAGGTTTTTCTTTTTTTTGGAGAATTTTATTGTTCATATGCCCAAGCCTAAACAAAAACTACGCGTATCTAATGACTTGTCCTTGAATATTTGATTTTGCATTACGTCTTTTAATATTTTCGGCCATTTTTTATAACATCTTTGTTCTATAAAACGATTGTATCATACTATTATTATCTATAATTGTATTGTTCTATTTCTTTTTTTACAATTCTCATTAACTCATGTACAATAAAAGTACCTAAATATTGTATCCAAAATATTATTTGTCGAATAATAAGAAACAACCCATAGACCAGAAGCTTTAAAATTGTTTTGGATTATATTCCCAAGTGAGGGTTTCAAGGGGTGATAAGGCAGTGTCTTCAACCTGAAAAGGACACTAAGTTTTTTCAGCTGTAGACCTTTTTTTACGCTAGTTTTAGACCTAGAAACTTTGGATGTCGATTTTTAAAAGGGCTACCGCTTCTTTCTAATTTTACTTAACTTTATTTTTGTGCTGAATTTTTAAAGCTTGACTGTTTAACTAAGTAAAAACAATGTTTTAATAGTGCGTTTACGAATGTACTTATTTTAGAAGCTCTAAGCTCGCTCAGTCTCATTTAACATGTTTATTGCTGGCTTAACCGACATAATTATCTTTTATGGGCATCCTTACGTTCTCATATTTGATACTTAGCAATTAGTACTTGTAATAATACTTTATACTTACTAATAATAAATTTATGCTTAGTGACAAGTATAATGCTTTTTTTTATACTGTAACATGAAATAAAACTTGTAAATAAATGCTAGTTTCTCAAACTAAAAAGAGAAAAGACAAAAAAGCCAACTTGTCGTCTAAAAGTGTCTGCTGTAGAAACGCCGAAAAAGGGTGCTAGTTCCTCAAATCGTTCTAGACGACGTTGTTTGAGACGACCTTTGAGTTTCAAGGCATTTACATTTATAAACTTTAACAAATAATTAAATTTCAAATTGTAATTCGATAAAGCAATTTCAGGGACAGCTTGTATAATTTGTATTGTGTATAGATATTTTAAATACATTATTTCAGGAAAATTGCTAAAACAATAGGTCTTATTTTGTTATACTAAACGCTTTATATTCTTGCAGCCTGTGAATGTGATACTTGTGGTACAGAAGAATGTGACCATTACTCAGGTGAATGCAGATGTAAGCCAAATGTAGAGGGGGGAAAATGTGACCGATGTTCGCCTGATCATTATGGATTCAGCTCCTGCGAAGTAAGCCCAATATGATTTTTAAAATTAGATCTTAAAAAAAAAAAAATAGTTTTGTTGACACGCAGTCTGGTGGAAAAGCTACTACATTCAGTGATTTGTTTTATTCTTTATCAAAAGGGAAAATGGCCGCCTTTTGCAATCTTTTGAAAATAAACAAAAATGAATTTTATCTTATTCAAGTCGATAATCTGTAACCAAACTCCACTACCTACTGTACCTCTAAAGATATTTTTCCATATATTTCAACATTCGAATGTGTTATATCCATATATTTCAACATTTTCTTACAATATTTTACTTCTGTTAAAAATCTCTTCCTCTAAAATTCTCTGGTGGGAAGCTGTTCCAGCTAACTTGCGTAATTTATACTTCGGGTGAGTGGGTGGTGGGTTATACACTTTTTTTGTGAATTCTGCAGACAAAAAGGAAAATTAGAATTTACCAGGCTATAAAAAAGAGGTCGCATCTCCAAAACACACACTTCTTGTACTGTTCCTATTACTATTGACAACTCACCATAACACCAGGCTCCTGAGGTGGACACAGCTCTAAGAAGGAGGAGCATGCAATCCTCCTCGACCCACTCTGTTCAGATCTTTGCACTTAACTGCCTCCCATGAAGTTCAAATTTCTTAAAATATTTTACCATAGCATTGACTTTTCTTACCTATGGCACACTCGCCTATGGCATAGCATCAATTAAAGTGCCATTTATAAAATATATGCGCTATGTATGTCTTAAAACATATGCTTGCTTGTGCTGTAGGGGGGGGGGGGCAAAAACTGAAATTGCTTCCAGGTGCTGAAACATACTTACGCCCATATCATGTAATTGTTGTTCTCTATTAATTAATGATCTGTTTATGGCTCCTCTTTTTATTTTTTTTCTTTATTTCGGAACAACAATAATTATGACAGCAAATAACTGTATATTTATATTTTGAAAAGCTTTGATTAATTTATTATTTATTTAAACAATAGTAACTTCAAGCAGTGACAAAGCAAGTTGTTTTTCTGTTCGAATTTCATTGGAGGGTAAACATCCTGTCCCCTCCTCGTAGGATACCTGTGAATGCTGACTTTATTAATTTTGGTGAAATTTTTTAGGGATGTCGACCTTGTGACTGTGGTATTGCATCTGAAAGCTCACAATGTGATGATATTACTGGTCAGTGCCAATGCAAGCCTGGTGTGATAGGCAAAAATTGTGAGCGTTGTGCTGCTGGCTATTGGAACTACGGTCCTGAAGGGTGTGTTTGTAAGTATTACGTTTTGTATCCTCTGTGTAACTAATCGATTTTTTCTTATCTTGAATCATTAACTTAAAATTGTATTTAATTTGATATTTTTGCGATATTTGAGATTAGGTTTTTCACTTTAAGGTTAAATCTTTTGAATCTCCAGATCCCAAGTAGCCTTTAAATTGATCAAAAATTGTGGTTTGCTGCTAACCGTGTGGTTAGAAGTGGAAGCTCAGATGCATTTTTAGTTCGTATCTTATCAAAATTACTCTTTTTTTTTCTTTTATTAAAATTGTCATTGCGCTAAAAATTAAAGGTCTTATATGCTACTAGTCAACGATTCACCTAGACGTTCTCCCTAATGTTATGTCTGTTGAACTTCTTTTTAAAGGAACTAAGAGATGGGTTTCAGCTATTGGGAAACCGTTCCAAATGGAGCTGTAACTTCTTGCATAGCTGTTCCTCAAGTTGTCAGGCGGGGTGTCTCATTTTGTTAGCAATCTGACCGCACTGTATGTGCGGTATTGGCTTGGTGAACGGTGGCTCATGTAGAGAAACCTCGTCTGGGAGAGGGTGACGGAGATATTTTTAAAAAATAGCCATTGACGTTATACTAAATCTCTCACTCAGAGGTTGTGGAGGTACCTGATCGTGTTGTAATTCGCCTTTGAGGCTCTGTTTTGATCCTCTGGAGTGGTTTCGATAAGGTTTTACGAGCCACTGAAAAAAGCGGGTATCTAAATTTGTTAATAGGCCAAATCCATGACTTTTAGAGAGGGATAATCGAACTGGATGGTAACGCGTCCATAGATTGGAACGATCACGCCCAGCTTTCTTGCATAGGAGGATCTAACAAAATTGAGATGTACGCTCAAACAGAGGTCAGATGAGAAAGGATTTTCCAAAATACGAAGTTTGTCAACTCTCTTGATACTTCTACTCTTAAAAATAAAATTGTGTCCAATATCGCTCTTTTTGCTATTGCAAGTTCTTTTTTTAATCTATAGATAACATACTTCAAGAAATTGTATAGATTGAACACACTTCAATGATATTCAAGAAATTCTTCTAACACGTTCATCTGTTTCGTTTTTATGCATAATTAATAAATAATGGTCTTATAAACAAATCTGCCGGTATATTAAAGTTCAAGGCATAGCTTGCTTCTTAACAATCAAAATTAATTGCCTGACAGAAAACTTTCTTATTGTTGATTGTTTTTTTTTCAAGGCTAGATCATGGCAAGATGTTCTATTCGAAAGAAGTTCAAAAGTTGCATGCTATACCTAAAACTATCTGATACTGATAAGAGAGCAAAATCAATTGGTTGTTTCAAATCAAACAAATTTCTTAGTTTTAACTATAGAAAGGTAATGATAGAAAAAATATTTTTATCCACCTCTAAGGCCGTAGCAAAGATGGGGAAAGGGGACAGAGTTGGCAGTGCCCTCTATAACAATTCTTAAAAGAAATGGTAAAGATCAGTTCAGACTGAAGAAGTATTTTTTTTCCCTCGATTGTCTATTTCAAGGCCTAACTTAAAGGAATGTCGAAAATAAATTTGTATAAACATTATAAACAAAATATGACTTCTTTGCTTTAAAGTCAATCCTGATCGTGGATAATTCGTTACCTTTTTACTAATCATGAGCGAACTTAGTGATAGACTTCATTTTGGTAATGAACCAAACTCATTTCTTAAAGGCTCAGGGAGGGATCATCAATAGAATACAAAGGATAGGTCTTCTCGGTTACAGTTTCAGAAGTGCTTCTTTTTTTCTTTTTTTTGCTAAATGTGTTTCATGTTTCAGCCTGCAATTGTAATACGGAGTTTTCAATTGGAGCAAGTTGCAATCCTCAGACTGGACAGTGCGAATGTTTACCCGGTGTCATCGGTGAAAAATGTGAGCGCTGTCCATATAGATGGGTTCTTATACCTGAGTACGGCTGTGAGGAGTGCGATTCATGCCATCATAGTTTGTTGGACGTGACTGACGATCTCCGAAGAATGATTGACCCTGTTCAAGATGAATTCAGGGTTAGTATTTATTTCAAAGCTCTTTTGTGTGATACTTGTTACCTCCCAAATTTCAAGCATCGTAATTATTTACTTCAGAAGTTACACGACTTGAGCTATTCAAAACCCATAATGCAGTATTTTTGACAGTTTGAAACCTATACCCTGGTTTTCGATCAAGAATATCATGCTAGGATCAAGATACTTAAGAACCTTTTTTTGTTCGTTAATAGTTTTGTCGGCTTTTCTTCTTTGCAAGTTGAAATTAAGGTGACAATTAAAGTCGAGGGTACACATGAATAAACGTTCGAATTAGTCTAATACAACTTATACATATACAATTTAATACAACTTATACATATCAAAACAATAAATAGACCAACTACAATAAAAAATGTACACTTCGCAAAAAGAGAAAGAGGGTAGAAAATTGGGGTAACTGGAGAAAAGAAGTATCTGGAGAAAGGGACGATAATCGCTGAAAACATACAAAATATTTGAATAGCCCGCTACTCTATGCTGTAAGAACCATCTTTGTTAAATCAAACAATTCGCGACCCGGCTCAATAGTAACCGAAACTCTGAAAAACGGAATTTTGATACCAATAGATACATCAGAAGAATCAGATTTTTATGCTGATTTCAAATATATAAGTTTCATCAAGTTTAGTCTTATCCATCAAAAGTTACGCGCCTGAGAAAATTTGCCTTATTTTTGGAAAAAGGGGGAAACAACCCCTAAAAGTCATAGAACTTTAATAAAAATCACACCATCAGATTCAGCGTATCAGAGAACACTACTATAGAAGTTTCAAGCTCCTATCTGCAAAAATGTGGAATTTGTATTTTTTGCCAGAAGAAAGATCACGGATGCGTGTTTATTTGTTTTTTCGTTTGTTTGTTGCTTTTTTTTATTTTCCCAGGGGTGATCGTATCGATCCAGTAGTCCTAGAATATCGTCAGAGGGCTCATTTGAACAGAAATTAAAAGTTCTAGTGCCCTTTTTAAGTGACTAAAAAAATTGGAGGGCAACTTGGCCCCCTCCCGCGCTATTTTTTTTCCCGAAGTCACCCAATCAAAATTTGAGATAGCCATTTTGTTCAGCATTTTGTTCAAAATTTAATTTATATGTCTTTGAGGATGACTTAATCCCCCACAGTTCCCGGGGGAAGGGCTGCAAGTTATAAAGTTTGCCCATTGTTTACATATAGTATTGGTTATTGGGAAGTATACAGGTGTTTTCAGGAGGAACCTTTTTCTAGTGGGGGGTAGGGGTCAGAGTAGGGGTTACGGGGGAGGACCTTTCCATGGAGGATATTTCTTTGGGGGAAGGAACAGATTTCCCAGCATTCTTTAAAAAACGATCAGAAATTTAATAATAAAAAAACAAGTTTTTTTCAACTGAAAATAAGGAGTAACATTGAAACTTAAAACGAAAATAAATTATTACGTATATGAGAGGGTTCGCCCCCTAGTCAATACCTCGCTCTTTACGCTAAAGTTTTTGGTACTTTCAAAAGAGCTATCTATTCTAATTAACCGGCCTTTGTGATGCAGGGGTTTGTGATTCGAACAAAATTCGAACTTTAGCGTAAAGAGCGAGGTATTGACTAGGGAGCGAACTCCCTAATATACGTAATAAAAACATATAGAAAGTCGTTACGTAAGTTAATTCGTAAGTTACGTCAGAACAAAATTTCGAGAAAGCCAATTAGCCAAAAAAAAAGGAAAATTAATATGCGAATTTCGTTTTAATTATTCATGTACGGTGAGCCAAAATCAAAGCTGCATTAATTCAAAAACGTTCAGAAATTAACTAAAAAAAAACAAGTTTTTTTAACTGAAAGTAAGGAGCGACGTTAAAACTTAAAACGAACAGAAATTATTCCATATATGAAAGGGGCTGTCCCCTCCTCAACGCCTCGCTCTTTACGCTAAAGTTTGACTCTGTCTCACAACTTTATTTTTTAAAACAATAAAAAACTTTAGCGTAAAGAGCGAAGCGTTGAGGAGGGGGCAGCCCCTTTCATATACGGAATAATTTCTGTTCGTTTTAAGTTTTAATGTCGCTCCTAACTTTCAGTTAATAAAACTTGTTTTTTTTAGTTAATTATTTTTAAATGTGAGCAGTGCTAGTGATTCACTTATTAATTCTGATAAGTTGTATTTACTTGCAGTGAGAGGAAGTTGATTGGACTTAATCTTATTCTCTTATTCTCTTAATCTGATTCTCTTATCTCTTATTCTGAACAAACGGGAAAGTGAACTTGTTCCTAGCTCTTGATAAATGACAATGTTGATTTTGAATCATAACCTTCAGTCTAATCAAAAAGTGATCTTTATGTTGGATTTTTAAGAACCAAATTGCTAAATTAAAATGCAAAATTTTTCTTAGATCAAGAATATCAACTAGTAAAAAAAGAAGATGTTTTAGTTTCTGATAATTTTTACCTCGTGGAGTTGAATTAAACTGAAAAGATTATATTTCAAGTTTGGAGCTTCTTCATGAAGCTCGAGAAATGAGGTTCTCCGTTTCCATGTCCACTATAGAGAGGGATGTGCAAGTAAAAGTAGAGGAGAATCATCTTCAAGAATTTTTACAAAATTAAAATTTCCTCTTTTGGTTGCCCTGGTCATATTTGGCCTTGGCAGGAAAATTTTGAGGGGGTATTACCGCAACCCTTTAGTGAAAATTTGATAATATATATGAGTTGATGTCCTAAATATCCTCTTTCAAGGTAATTGACAGTGAAAAAAACAAGCCAAGGGGTTAAATACTTGTGCCGATTTGCCTACTTTTTATTTGTTTCTGATACATTTAAGGGTACGTCAATTATATACTTTTATGGTTCAACTGGCTGTAAAGTCAATATAATGTTTTTTAATCTCTTCCTCTGATTTTTGCCAAAGTGTTGCTCCTGCAACACTTTTGGGGGAGAAGCTGACAATGGATCGCTGAAACACCACTTTGCCTAGGCAAAGTAAATCTGGTTTTAGTTTATAAAGATGAATCAGATCCTGAATATACATGAAATTTAAAGAATTGAACGTAATTACAAATACCCATAGCACATCCGCCCAACAGGTGGAACGGGGGATTGACCACCTCCCTCTCTAAGATTTGTCTATAGAACGTAATAAAAATTCAAAAGATCTTTCATTCGTGATAAAAATTGTAACATTGTGACCGAATAATACATCAACTGTTTATTATTTTAATATCCCCATACATCCATAGAAAACATTGCTTTAATTCCCCATTCCTTAATGATAGGCCTACGTCTGTAGCTATGTTCCTAACTTGATGAAGGGGTGCTTGGTGCTCCAAAATAGCTTATTTAGATACATTTAGCTTTTATTTCCCTAGGTAACCGGAGAGAGAATTATTTTTGGATGACTCTTGATTAATAATTTGCCTAATCACTCTCTCTGTTTCTGTTTTACCTTGTTTAGCTGTGATATATTTTTTGCATACAACAAATATGTTTTATTCCTATTTTAGTAGTTTTCTTTGTATTTATTTGTTATTTTTTTAGTATGTTGCCCTGAGTCACTTCACAAAGCAGCGTCTTCTCTCATTGAACGAAACTGCTAACACACTGGCACAGTCTGTGGCACTATTGGACCCGAACTCAGTTATAATTGACCCTCTTCAGGAAGGAACAGAGGAAGTGGGAAGAACAATCCGCTCAACTAAAAGCAGGGTATATTTTTGCTTTAATTCAGTATATTTATTTACAAAATGAAATAATTATAATAATTGTTTTAAGCTGCAGGTTGCTTTTCCAAGAAAAACCTAATTAGTGGAAATGGAAGATTAATATTTATTTTTCCCATCCTTACCATATATTCCACCAGCTGTTGGACATTACCGTCTCTAACTAAATTCTCCATCTTAACATCTACTTTTAAAATATCTCAAATCGCGCATCCAATCCCATCCAGACTTTCTTTTATTTGGTGCGTTTTGTTTCCTCGGCCATCTCACAATTTTGGCGAACTTGGAAAAGGCCTCTTCCTATTCAGGTGAGATGATATTGAAAGTTCTCAATACCTGTAATGGATTCAGCAATTGTTCGTGTCTTATACTTACTAAATCTTAAAAGAGTTTTAGTCAGCATGGAGTTAAACTTAAGAATCAATTCCTTTGTTTCTTTGCATCCCACCTTTCTATGCCAATTTTGCTCCACCCTCTCCCAACTCCGTATGTTTTTTTCCCGCTTTTTGACAGGTGTGCGTTATGAGGATGTCAGTGATACCCCAGCATTGGCTGCTTCAATCAAGGCTGTTTCATTAACTAGTGGCTCATTAACTCTAATCCCAGATTGTCCTGGAGCCCACATCAGTTTAGATTGATTTCCATTTGATGGTTGTCTCTTTAATGCTTCATAACATTCCAGCTCAATTTTCTGCCTGCTCTTAATAGTCAGAATAAATACACCCTCTTATTGGCCGCTGCAAAATTATTCAGAATAAATACACTCTCCTATTGGCCGCTGCGAAATTATTCAGAATAAATACACTCTTTTATTGGCCGCTGCGAAATTATTCCGAATAAATACACTCTCTTATTGGCCGCTGTGAAATTAGAGCCGAAGAAAAAAAAAATCAGGGCTAATCGTCTCACCGTAACTGCTCCAAGAAAATGTTTCTATAGCTGGAGCTTAAAAGAAGGATTTTCTCCCTAAAATCTGACAGAAGTTGATGAAACCATATTTCTGATAACCTAGTCTGTTCAAGTCACCTTGGAGTATTAGTCATTTCTTACGACCTCGTTTGTAGTGCAATTTGGGGCTCCGTGCTTTCTCTTTACTCTCTTTTAAACTGTTAGTGAAACTATTCTTGAGGTAGGGTAGTGAAACTTTCATGGAAAAACAATCTTTGTTATTCAACTTTAAATGTTGGTAAAAATTGTATTGAAAATTCCAACATGATTCAGATATCCCATAGACAGAATTTGAATGACTGACTGTATTGATACTCTCTCTACAAAGGTTGTGTTACTTTAGTAAACAGAGATGATAATGGCTATTGAAGGAGTATTCTACCAACTGAGGAAAGGTGCAAGTAGATCGCTTATAATAGGCCTAGTGTTATTTATTGTCTATAGTATCCTAAGGTCTATGATGATGAGGACATCTCCATTTTTACGAAATTTACCCTTTTGAAAGGTTAGTAGATATTTAACATAATTGATAAAATATTTAATAAACACTTAGTTTGTAATTTTTGTGCGGAGATTGTTGAGACACCTTGTGTTTCTCTACTTGGGATACCGTTTGGCAAAACTTAAGAAAAGAGGTGGCAAGACAACAGGCCTGCTTAAAACCATCCAGTCATGCAGATCAAAGATCCTTGTATGTCTGATTTTAGCAAATTGTGACCTATTTATAGCCTATGAAATACAATCTTAACGTGTTTGGATATTGCAAGTCTTTATTACAGTATTAGCCTATGGTTTGTAATCAGGAATCTCTTTAATCCTTTCAAACCAGTTTTCGACGGAAATCAAATACCATTGCTGAATATGTACTCAGACTGTTTTGATTTTGACCTAAGCCCTTATTTTGGGCATTCAGGGATATAGATTGTAGATCTTTGGGGAAAAGTAGGGCGAGGGAGTGTTGCCTAAGACAAAGGGTCTGACTTTTCACCTTGCAATCATATATATTTAAAATCCTTGCCTGACTCCCATTTGAACAAAATATCTAACATATTTACCGTTATATATCACAATGTATCTATGAAGCCTCTGTTTTATATGGGCTCTTCGTGAAACTGGAGCAGTTGCTCCTAGGGTTGCACCTGTCATGTCACCCCTGTAGGCACATTTTGGAGATTTCAATCCTTCTCATTGAAATCACGTTGTATCTTTACTTTCTGATCCGATATTGTGTGGGGCTCTGGTTGACCAGGGTCACATAGAGCATTGAAGTGTATCAAATTACTCTGTGACTAATAAAGAATCGTCTATTATCGATGACTGTGTTCTCTTCCAAATATGAATTTGGCCTTATCAAAGATTTAATTCTTGAAATTTATTTGTCTCTCCCTTATTTTTAAACTTTCAAGACCGCACAATTTATACATTGATGGTTTATTCCGGATGCTAAATTCAAAGAATTGTCTTTCTTTTTACTGTCTTGGAATATGTATATTTTATTTACTAAATTGTGTTGATTTGACCAGCCTTACAAAAAATTTGTGATTTATTAAAAATGGCCAAAAATAGCATTATATAAGCTCTAGCTCCAGGACATTTTTAACTTGGCAACTACATTTGTTTTCTACAAGTATGTACCTTCCCCTCCAGCTAAGGAAATCAACATGATTCTTGCTATCTTCGAGAAGCAACTATTTTTAACCTCACTTGTACTTATACATTTGAAATTTTATCTTTCTATTATTTTTTTTTCAGACGGATAGCGTAGCTGAACAAGCTGAGTTGATGGCTTATGACGGTAAAAGTCTTCTTGATGAAATCCTAAAGGAAGAAACAAATATTCAGGATTCAGTACTTCGGACAGAAGAAATCGTGAGTGAAGTTTCCATAGCTGCTGAAGGATTTGGAGCTGATGCAGGTGAATAAGCAACAATTTTGTATGTTTAATTAGACTAAGGTGGTTTTACTTGCCCCTTGTCTGAACTCCACCAAGTTTAGTTTCATATTTAATTCAAAGTGCTATTACGGCTACAAATGTGTTGCAGTGTTAAGCCACTTCGTGTATAGATTCTGTCGCAAACCCCTACACAACCTCACCCTGTTTTAAATTTTCTTTTTTTTGCTATTTCCTTAGAAGCTACAATTGCTTTAGCGTCAAAATTATTGTTATTGTTATACCAACCTAATTTTTGGCATCCATTCTTTCTTTTGCCTTTTGCCTATCTGGTGAATCTTTCCAAGGATGTGATCTTTGTCCGTGCTAGACTGAGACTCAAAAGGCTGTTGAGGCCGTCAGTACGGAAAACAGTACGTTGCGAAAGGATTCTTCGTCATGAAGGATGCGAATTTTTTTTGGCCCGGAATTATTTCAATTGGTTGAATGTTATTTACTTTTTTTTGTTTATTTAGTCAAAAGAAGTGCCAAAACTTCTATTATTTAAGAAGAATGGTATCCATTTGTTATTACTAATATTAAGTTTTATTTCGATTTTTATGCTGTTGTAATTTATATTGCGGAATTTACGCAATAGAAATCAAATTTGAATCTCACAAGTCAAAGCACATTCCTCTTTATTGTCTGGGTTTTTCTTTTGGGAATTTCTTTTAGTTATGATGAACAATTTAAAATAGGTATTCAATTCAATAAAATTCATTTTTTACCCATATCTATAATTTCCCGTCATGTATGCTGACTGGCATATATTCGGAGTATGTTTGATAAAATTGAATAATTTCATTACCCCTGGCAGGCATCTCGAAAAATTGACGAAAGTGGTAAAAAAAAATGGGTACTATGGTGCATTCAAAATAATATAAAAATGTAACATGGTTTTAGTTTCTTTGTTTTTTTCTTCAATTTTAGGACCAGCAATAGAGCAAGCATCAGCTGAAGCAGATGCAACGCTGCAGGAACTTCAGTCACGTACCTTTGAACAAAGGACCCAAAATGCCAAAGATGAACTTAAAGAAGCTGAAGATCTTTTACAGAAAATAAATGAATTTGTATTCCCAACTCAACTAGACTCGGATTACACCGGTCGCCTCAAAAAGAGACAGGTTGATCTAGAATATAAGCTAGAAGATCTTAGAAATCATAGTATGGTTGCGTTAGAGAAGGCTACTAATGCCTCTTTACTTATTCAAAAATTAAGGTAAGAAAAATAAACTTTTTTTTTATCGAATACTGAAGTTAAATAATGACTTAAAGTATAATTATCTTTAGATGACTCCCCTTATTTAATTAGTCACAAAAATTATCCAGCGCTAAAAATATAGCTTTAAAGACTTTCAATTTTTTATAACGTTGTTTTATCATCTATCCGGCTAAACCATAATTACATTTATTTTTGCCTTGCTGGAAGTTGTAGACTTGCCCTCCAATCTCTTGTTACTATTAAAAAGGGCACCAGAACTTTTAATTTTGAATTGAATTAGCTCCTTTAAAAGTTTCAATGACATTTCTAGCTATTATAGAGTGGCGCTGCCTATGATATTGCTTATATGCCCTTTCGAAAGCCCGTAGATTGTTCAGTTGGTTTGTTTTGATTGCCTAGCCTCTTTACCTAGATGGGTCTCTAGGTAAACTTAGAGCACTAACTAATAACTGAATGTCGCTACTGCAATGCAAGCACGAAATAACAAGATTACTATATCGAAATTTTCCGGGGTTTCCCTGAATTTATCCGAAAGAAACTTAGTTCTCCGAAATCTCCCAAATATTAAAATTCGTAAATGCATGAACGATAGCACAAAATTCAAATCCTTAAATTTTGGGAGATTAGGGAACACAATGTTGTTTCAGGGAAATTTTGAGAAACCAGGAAAATATAGGGAGAGAGGAAACACTGCCTTAGAATCACAAGAATCAGTTTAATCATGTAGACTGAATGAATTACTAGGTACTTCTATGTAAGGTTGTCAAGGACCTATTTATTGATCACCTTTTTTTTATACAGAATCTGAAAATTTTCAGAAGCCGAAAATAATTAGGATACACTTTACAATGGTTGTCGTTTTTAAAAAGCAGAATAATAACAATAGAAGGAAATTTATTTAAATTAAAGCAAACTCACTTACCGTATTTCAAACAATAGGCTGTACGAAAAATGTGGTTCTATACCACTCTCTAGGGCTATAATGAAAGAAAGGTTGAGGAGACTAGAACACGTTTTGCGAACGAAGAATGACAGATTGTTGTTCTTTTTGCCCCACTGTCTAGGGCTAAACGGAAAGCAGGTTGTCCTCGTCTGGGTTGGGAGGACGTCATAAAAAAGATTTAAAGGAAATGGGAACTTCGTGGGAGGGTGTAAAAAGGGAGACTTTGAATGGATTGGGATGGAGGAGGAGCGTGCGTAGCTGTGTTGGCCTCAGGCGGCTTGGTGCTACGGTGAGTTGTTAGTAGTAGTAGTAGTAGTAAATATTTTTTTTCTGCATTAGTATTTGTTTCGCTTCGTTTAATAATGCTATTTATTCATACTTTTCAGTGGTTCCCCGACACTCATAGGAGCAAACGATATTCGTCAGAAGAACAAGACTGCCACTTCACAGAATATCGAGTCCTCTGAACAAGTAAAAGAAACATCTCACATGTTAGAAAAGGCCCAATCAAACTTCGACAGCTTGAGTAAGCATTCTTTTCCTTTCTCTTCTTTCTTGCAGTCTGTAAATCCAAGTTTGATGTACTCTGTATTTGTACTTAAGGATAATATTGTGTTTTGATGAAACTAGTCGCTAGGCTATTGATATTTATTGAGGTCGACCATCGAATCTAGTTAAGATATGTTTATATTATTCTAAGTATTGAACTAACTTATTTTGAAAATTCTTATTTCTAAGGGTTTGATTTTTTAAATAAAATTTAGAAGTGTCAGATATGACTTCATTTCTTTTCGGTTTCTTTTTTACTTGTATATTGGAAGACATATCTGTAATGTGAAATTGAAATATTCGGACCGTATTGGTATTTTGGTTACGCTGTTTTGTCAGCAGTTTGCCTGTTCATTTTTTTTATAAATTTATTTTCATAAAGAAAGGAAATGAGTGCTAGGAAACTAGAATTCCTGTGGTAAGGCTTAGTGAAGTGTTGCGGAAATTGTTATCCATGAGTTTCAGCTATGGGCACCATAATTGACAATGTTTATTCGAGTGGACTCGAACTCGTTGAAAGGTGCCAAAGAAGTTCCAGTTGTTAATCTGTACCAAGTTCAATTTACATCCATTGGTCCATTCTTACGTTTATGTTTAGATAATTAACAAGGGTAAGAGCAAAAGACTGTGGACTTTTCTTATGTGTATCTGGGGGAATTATCCAGTGTGTCTGAGGGTAAAGTTATGAGGTTTTCGAATGGAGGAAGTTCGAGGACCATTTTTTGGTGTTCGGGATGAGGGAAGGAAAAAGGGAAAAGAGAAGTAATTTTTTTTTTTTTGAACGAAGAATTAGTATCATTAACTCGAACCGTCGAAATGCGAAAACGAATTTTCAGCTGTTAACCTCGAAATTTCAGCTGATAAGATTTAATGTACATCTATAGGGCTATTCTTACGTTTATGTTTAGATAATTAACGAGGGAGACAGCGTGTTTCTGATGTTTTTGATTAGCATATCTTAGGTGTTTTGATGTGTATCTGGGGTAATGTTCCAGTGTGTCTGAGAGTAATGTTATGAGGTTTTTTGAATGAAGGAAGTTTGAATGGTTGTTTGGCTACACTTTTTCTTATTGGTCGGTAAGTTGAGGATTATTTTTGGTGTTTAGGATAAGAGGAAGAAAAAGGAAAAGAGTTTTTTTTTCTTTTAAGGCGGAATTAAAATAATTGTTAAACGAAATGTTGGCTTAGTTTCAGTTATGTAATGGGATGTGATGCAAGCTTTTGCTCCGGTGCTGTGATTTATATTGTTACTTTTTGTATATACTATTGATCAGGCTATAGAAAAGGATTAGTTTTATTTTCTCCTAGAAAACTACTGAATATCTTGCCATGTTCACAGAAACATTTTATTTTTTCATTTAACAACTACTATGCAAGAATTTTTTTTTTAATTTCCGTCTATTGCTATTGCTGAGCTACATATCACAAAAATAAACAACTACAAACGCAGTAGTGATGCTCTGCAACATAATTGCAAACCTGTTGCTCTGCAACATAATTGCTCTGCAACATAATTGCAACATAAATACCTTTATATTTTGGTTCGTAATCTTGGATTGTTTCCAAACGAGGCAGGGTTGTTATATTTAGAAAAGAAAAGACTTGTCAATTCCTTGGAAGTTATTTTACGAAAAAAAACTAAAAATTTATATTTTTCTTTTCGTAGCTAGGTGTAGCAGCATGAAATATTAAAATCCTAAAATTCATCAATATGCCCTCAAGATTCTTAAAATTTATAAAACCGTCATAATATTATAACACTTCTTTCTGGATCCTCTGCATAAGCTATCCTTTTGATATATTGTCTCACCCTTTGATATATTGTCTTTTGACATCTTGGCTTGAATGTTTTTACTCTCAGGATTTTACAAAGAGTAAAACCCCAAATCTTATGAAGTTGAAAGATTTTTGTATTTGATACAGATACTTTTTACGTAAATAGCGACAAAGACCACACTGCCTTTCCATCATAAATACAAACAACAAGTGGAAACAACAGGGAATATTTTTCTTAGAACAGTGGAACCTAGCCCCTAAATGAATATTTCGACCCCATATCAAAGGGCCGTCCTCAGTAAAACAAATTAAAAAATAAATGAAACTCATACTAAAATACGACCATTAAAACTAAAATCTTTTTAAAATAGTCCTAACATCCTTAGTTCAGGGAAGTTCAACCTGGACTTAATGTAAATTTTATTTACTGTGAATTTCCTTATTGTGAATTTGTAAGTTTTAATGCGAGTCTCTTTTATATTTTCATTTGTTTTTCTGAGGACGGCCCTTGGATATAGGGCCAAAATATTCATTTAGGGGTAAGGTTCCACTTCGCAATCAATTATTTCCAAGGTTTTACTTTCGGCAAGGTTACGCAGTTGTTTCTAATGTTGAAGCTTTCGAAATTTTCTTATTTTGAAGCAGGGGGTGAATTAATTTCTAATCCTGACAAAACAATATAGACTTCGGTTTTCCATATTTATGCCTGTCGATCGACCGGCTTTGTCGCTTACTATATAATCGTGCGGCAATATTTGTTAATTTTGTTAATTACTTAATGTTAATGATCATTTTATGTTGGTTCTTGCGCTGGAAGATATAAGCAACATAATATAAGCAACAGTCTATTTGCAGCATAGTTTGAGAATTTAATTAAGAAGTTATTCTGAAATATAAAAAGGTGAGAATAGTCAATAGAGCAAAAAAGCACAGATGCATAATCACATAATCATAAATAATCACACATAACCACAAGAACTTCAGAATAGAAGCCTTGCTACGGAATCGACGCACATTTAGGAAAATTATCTAGTAAGTTGGTAAAATCCTTACAAGACAGGAGAAGGAAAATAAGATCTCAGAGTAAAAGAAGCGGAGTCATAGCAAAGAGAAACACAGTATAAACGACTTCTTATTCTCACCTCCTCCCTAATTCTGCTTTAATTAGCGCTTGAACCTGGCTTGACTGAGCAAATGCACTAGCATATAGTTTTATCATTGCATGACTCCCCAATACCAAGAAAAAGTACCCACAAATCCGGCAAAAATTCTTAGGACTAACTGAGGTTGCGCCGGATCGTGATTAATGGGTTTGAATTTCGGATAAGCAAAGATAAAACAACACAACGCCTTATATAAGAGAATATTCCTTTTTTGTAAAACAAAATTTTAAAAACTAGTGACTGGCTCACAAACTAGGACTTATAAGTAAAATACCACTAGCCTATAAGGGTTATAATGATATTTCCTCTACCGTCAATTAATTAAGGATGTGCTTGACTAGTTTTCCTAATTTTCTTTATTCCTAGCAGTATGAATGATTAGCCTAGACAAGAGACAAAGTTTTTTCAGTCATTTTTCAAAAGTTGTTCTTGGTCTTTTGATATGACAAAAGAACGGTCAATGGCCATACACTTATACCCAAAAAGATTAGTGGCTTGCCACAAGAGGATCAGACTTGGGACCACCTAACACGGTGCCTTCTAAGGACAAATGCATAGTTGAAAGTAAATTATTTATTTATTTTTCCTCCTTTTGTTCTTAATTACTGTCTTTTTATAGATCTAGAAAACGAGAGACTACGTGGATTCAAAGATACCGTTGGAGAGACTATTGATGAAAGAGAGAGAAATTTGAGAAAAATTGTAGAACCAGTCGAAGAAGCCAAGCTCTATGCTCAAGATCTATTAGAACAAGTAAACGTTTAAAACTTTAAGCCAGGATGGTTTAACCACCTTTGATTTCAAATCGAACCCTTTTATTTAGAAACTAGCTGTACAGTCTGTTGGATGACAGCCATAAAAAAGTAGCGTATACTATTTTGTGAGGATCAGAGAATAATTGTTTTACCCTCGTTCTGCCATCACAAAATTTAAATTGGCCTACTCTCATAAACCAAACATTCCTTGAAAGTGTCACAGTCTTCTGATAAAATGTTCTTTTGAATGTTGTAATGACGAGAATTTAGGGACTCTTATTCCTACACGGATCAGAATGCTCAGAGACTACTGAAAGGCATAACCAGGATATCAACTCTCGCTTTCAACGTCGTTTGAAAGAGATCTGATAACCTATCTTGTTAGATGCTATGATCTATCTTTGGTTGATGTTAGATTTAGTATTTTTTTTTTTACGTATTTTATGTTGAAAGACATTTCGTTTTTACCTAGTAGCTACATTTTGCTCGTTCGAAAGTGTTACGTTATATAGGCAACTTTTTTTTATCTTGGAGAGAATTTGTCTTCGTTACCTTTATTTTATCGTCAAACAGAAAGTTTATTATGCAGAAGAGTGGAGATAAGAGTTAGGATCTTCTAGAATATTACTTCCTTTTTATCCCCCCCTCCCCTCTATTATTTCCTTACCCCCTCTAGTTTAACTGGAAAAAATTCTATTTTTCTTGAAAATTTCAGAGAATTATTCAGCAAATTATTCCTGAGAAATCAATTTCTCACCTTTAGAAGATGTTTTGATATACCTATAAGACTTAATATTCGCTTGGGTTGGCTTTTTTTCCGTTTACGGAATATATGCGAAAGTTATTACTTATATTGCATCTTTCCGTGTATGTTACGTATTTATAAGATTTTTTGTGTTACAATGCAGTAATTTTAAGCTGAAAACTAATAACTCTTTGCTTTGGTTTTGTAAGAAGAAAAATTTCAACTCACCTGCGAGAAATATATATATATATATACTGTAAGAAAAAAAAAATAATCAAGATAGAAACATCATGGATAGTCTATTTTCAAAAAGTCAACGCGATTTTCTCCTACAATGTAAACTGAAGTTACTAAATTTCCTGCTATTTATTGTTGAATTAAAAATGAAAACAATATTTCTTTTTTTTAATTAATAACAATGTTTACACTTGCGTAATTTCAAAGCCTATTTGTCAATTTGAATAAGCTGGGCAAGTAATGCTCAGTTTTGTAAGCTGGTTGGTAGAAATAGAGATAGATGGTACCCTAGTCTAGGTAAATTTGGTGTAGGAAAAGAAAACAGTAGTGGCTACGGACTTTTTCAATTTTGTAGGTATAACAATCTAGTTATAACCAACACGGTGTTTGGTCATAAAATGGCCCATAAGCTGACATGGTATTCACGTGATGGTAGGACAGCAAACCTCATTGATTATGTTATAGTAAACCGAAGACTGGCAGGATCAATACCAGATACTAGGGTATATAGGAGTGCTGTTATTGATCTTAAAAGTAAAGATCGCCATCTAGTAGTGTCTAGGATTAATTTAAAGCTGAAATTTTGGAAGGGTAACTACCTTCCGGTAAGTTATTATGTTGGTAGACTCCAGGATGAGAATTTGAGAGAAACTTTCCAGGAACAGTTGAATACTAAACTTAAGAGTTTAAAATTTGACAATGTGGAAGATGGTTAAAATAATTTTAGAAACAATTTGTGAAGTTGCTGATGGTGTCTTAGGGAAAAAAGTTAAGAATGCAGCTAGGAATATTAGTGAAAAAGCTTTATGTTTAATAGACAGGAGAACGGGTTTGTACAACAACTATCTGAGTGATAGATCATATTAAAATAAAAGGAATGTAAAGAAAGTGAAGAAAGCATTAAAATATCAACTAAGGAGGTGTAAAGTGGAGGCCATGGATAAGATTTTCGATGACCTGAAAGATGCAGCTAGACGGCATAATAGTTAAATATTGTACTGGCGTGTTAATAAATTGAGAGTGAGTAGTCAATCCGGACCTGTCGCAGTTAAAGGTAAAGACAGGGCCACAATTAATGCTAAGGGAAGAGTTTAAGAGAGATATGCAGAACATTTTTAGAATGTGCTAAACCGAGATTCAGTTGGAGGAAAAGATATAGAGGAAAATGAAAAAGTTTGTGATACCTTGTATGTGAAGGAAGATTTGTTTTGTGAGGAAGAATTAGCGACAGTACTAAAACAATTAAAAAATATTAAGGCTCCAGTTGCTGATAGTTTGGTAAATGAGTTTCTTAAATATGGTGGCTCTGAGGTTAGAAATAAGTTACTGAAGGTTATGAATATGATTTTTGAAAAAGGGGAAATACCTAACGATTTTTGAAAAACCTTAATTAAACCACTGTATAAGAAAGGGGATACGAGTGAGTGTGGTAATTATTGAGGCCATAGTCTGGTCTCTGTAGGTAGCAAATTACTAAGTAATAGGATACTTTTTAGACTGAGAGATGCTGTAGACAAAGCTTTAAGAGAAGAACAGTGCGGTTTTAGAAAAGGTAGCGACCTCGAGATTGAAAAGAAATAGGGCATATCATTCTGAGTTTAGTTATGAGGAGCCCCCTGGCGTTCAATGGAAAAGTAAGCTGGCAATATTATGCTGTACAATTAATCTGGTACCTAAGATTGGGTAATATTAAACTAGTAGAGTAGATAATTTTAAACGACAAGCAATGGACTGCGATGCTTTTCTTTTTCTCTCTTAGTTAAATATATTAATCGTGAGAGGTCCTCAACTCAGGTTAACATAGAAAAAATCTTCATTAGCATCAAGAGCGTGTCCAGTATTTTTGTTGGGGGGGGGGGGCAAAAGACTATACAAAACGTATTAAAATTTTTTATTTGTATATTATTTACGTTTTTGCGAATCAGACAAAAATATGGAGGGGAAATTAAACCCGGCGTCCCCTATCCTTAAATACGGCCTTGATTAGCATTTAAGGACAATTTGGATTCATTGATGTGTAACTGTAGACTCTGTGCAATAAAGTTATGTACATTGAAGGCTAATATGCAGTATATGGATACCATCTTTCTTGCAGTGGGGCAGTTTCGTCAAAGTCCTGCGGGGGTAAGGAGGGGCAAAGGTGAGGCCAATTTTCCCAAATCAAGTGAAATGACTGTGGCAGCTGAAAAATGTGCTAACACCATGAAGGTAAAGATATACTAGAGAAAACTTACCTGCTTCTGTGGATGCTTGAGTTCTGAAGGCTTATCTTAGTTTTGACAAGATTTTGAAGAAACCAAATTTCAGCTGGGGAAGGGGGACAAACTGTGGTCGGGAGGGGGGCAAACCGAGGTCTAGGAGGGGCAGTTGCCCCCACTCCATACACCATAGCAAACTAAACCCTTGCTTTGCTTTATTAATTCAAAAGGTGTTACCTTGCAGAACAGAATTTGTTGAAAATAGCGGTAAAAAAATATAATATCACAAGTTCTATTTCTTGCTATTTCTGTGAGGGAAAAAGAGGATATGACTTTTGGGGAATAAAAAGGAACGTCTAAATATCTTGAGAACCAAATGAGATATTAGAGAAAATCGATCGAACAAATCTGATAGAACTGATATGGTTTCAGAACCATATCAGTAACCGATCTGTATTCAAAATTTTTACGGATTCAAATTTACATTTACAGTTGGGCAGGTCAGAATGGTGGATGGTATGTAATAGTATACGTGTTTACTTATTTGTTCATTTATTTTTATTATGTAATGCATTAGGTTTCATTCAGTTACAGTAAAAACTATAAGTACTGCGGATGTTCTATTTGCCACTCAAATGCGTATATGTTATTTCAGTCCTAACTTTGCATTGGTTATTTTCTTTCTCGTTCAATCTAATTTATTTTAGCTGTTTGGTGTATTCAATGGCACTAAACTTAACTGACTGTTTGATTCTAGGCCAATAATTTAGATGGATTATTAGGAGACACTAGAACAACATCTGAAAACGCGGTTAAGGCAGCCAACTCTTACTCAGACATAGTTGACGCTATACAAGAAGCAGCTAAGGCAGCTCAAGAAGCAAATGAAGCAGCTCTTAGTGCATCTTCATACGTGAGTGAACCCTTTTATATCATCTGTTTCCTTATCCATTGCATCGTGTGCCTATGAAAACTTAATCCACGGGTCAGATACCGGTTTTGACTCCCTCTCTCTATCTTGAAATGTGAAAAATCGCTTAAAAGTAGAAAATATTCTGTTGTTTTACAGCTAAAATTAACTTTTTGATTTATAAATCTGATTTCAATTGCTGTAAGTGCAAATAAATAAGTTTTATGTTCAGACAGCAAACATATGTTTGGACAAAGATAGCATATTTGAATAATGAGTATTCATAGTACAAGCACAAGAAGAAGAAGAAGTAATGCTGGCGGTAGACTGGATGGTTGCATGTTGCTTCCAAGTTTTCGTAAATTATTTGCTACCTTTCAATCTCGAAAGGTTTTTGATTTGAATTTTTTTGTGATTATTTTTAGATTTAATTCTTGAGTTTTGGACGCTTAAGTCTAAAAAAAAAAAACTAGAAATTTCGTATAATATCCAGCTATGTAGTAGTGAAAATGCTACTTTGTGTTTGTATGCACTATTGACCTCTTTAATAAAGAAACCTGAGTTTCTGATTAACAAGTTTGAAAATGTTCTACATGGTTTAAGAATATTCAGTATTAGTACACTGTAATTGTTTAAAATTTGTGTAACGAGCTCAGTCCTAGTTCTAGTCCCCTTCTGTAGGATAAGCCTCACTTTGCACCCATGGTGGTAAAAATTTTCTATGAAATAGGAATGAATCTAAAAGAGACATTTCAAAATTTTGTTTTTGAGAAAAAACTATTTCTTGGAAAAACCATTATTTCTGTAATTACTTTAAGTTTGCATCCAATTAAAATAACTAATCATTGCTGCCTTCAATACGGATTCAGAAATAATCATACATATATAAAAGATGCTACTTTTTTAATGCCAATCTAAATGACTTTTCTCATTTAGTCAGATGGCGTTGGAGAGCGCTCCGCAAGCTCACTAGAAGCTGCACAAAAATTGAAAGATGAAGCAGACGAGCTTCAAAACACCATGCTAAATGATATACAGCCGCGTCTAGATATTTCTGTGCAGCAAACGGATGATATTGAGCGTATGCTGGTTGAAGCAGGAGATAAACTAGCTGATGCGCAAAAGTAAGTTTGTTCTTTTGTTTTCTGTAAGTTTGTTCTTTTTTAGTGGATCTGGCCAAAGAATCTGTGGCACATAATTCCATTTCAGCTGCGTATTTTTTATAAGTCATATAATGTCAGCAGTGTAAGTGCTTCTGAAGAGATATTACAATTACCCGAAGCAGTTTCCCCACCTTTATGCTGGAGTTCTTTTTGTTGAATAAATTTTAAATGATGGAATTGTCAACCAGCGACGAATGATGAAATTGTAGATATTTGTGTTGTGTTCTAGTGTTCACGGTGCAAATATATATATATATATATATATATATATATATATATATATATATATATATATATATATATATATATATATATATATATATATATATATATGTATATATATATATATATATATATATATATATATATATATATATATATATATATATATATATATATATATATATATATATATGTATATATATATATATATATATATATATATATTATATATATATATATATATATATATATATATATATATATATATATATATATATATATATATATATATATATATATATATATATATATGTATATATATATATATATATATATATATATATATATATATATATATATATATATATATATATATATATATATATATATATATATGTGTGTATGTATGTATGTATGTATATGCAAATTAGGCAAATCAGGGGGGAAAACTTGGGAAACCAAACCTTGGAATTAGTATAGAAATAGCAAGGGGAAAATCACTAATTTGGCCTGAACAAAAGGAAAGGAAAACCTTTATAGACGGGACTTAAAACCAAACCTGAACAACTAAAAGTAGGGTTGTAAAAAACAAGACTTTCCTTCTCAAGACTTCGCGAGACACTACCTTCTTATACGTAATACAAAAAGGTGATTAAATAGAAGCAACAACCAACTATAGATAACCTATTCAAAGCACATCCAATTGTTAATTAATATTGTTCATAACAATGTTGACAGATAATTCGCTGGATCTTGATTTTCTAGACGTGCTCGTTTTTAGCAAACAACTGTATATTTGAAACTAATAATAATGGATATATTTTCTTATATTCTTGATAATTTGCTGTGAATCAGCATCCACAAGATAGTTACAAATTTCTTTCCCGGATCCTTCTCTATTCTGTACGAACTGTTTCTAAATGTTTCGTTTTTTTTAATGGTTCCGGCCTCCCTAATTTGCTGATACAGTTTTGTTCACGTGAAAGAAAAAAAATCCTCGACAAAAAGAATAAAATAAGGAAGGCTAAAATAGAATCATAATTTTTTGTATTTTTTATTGGTATTGTATTACAAAATTTGTTGAGCTATTGTGCTTACGAAGTTGTTGAGTACTACGAATTTTATAGAAGGCATTGCAGCTGTGGTAACTTTTTTGTTCGTTTAGTTTATCCCCAAAGCCAGGCGATGAATCACAGGAATATATAATGTCATAATAAAATCTGTAAATTGTACAACGAAGCCAAATTCGGCTAAAGTACAATATAATTAGTATAGTTGATCAATCTAAAATGTCGTCGTAAACATACGTCGTGAATCTAGGGATTGTAAATTTGATTTTTTTTTTTTTTTTTTTTTTTTTTTTTTTTTTTTTTGCAAGCTATGTAAATAGTTATGGTAAAAAAAAGAAAAATTTTTTCTTTACAACAGATTGACAGTGTTGAAGGCTTATTTTTAAAATTTGTCCATTTCAGTTCTATCCTGATAAAGTGGTACTTAAGTTCAGCAGAACCGATTTGTATTATCCTTAGGCATTTTATCCTTTATTGGTATTAGCAATTACCAAGGAATTGATTAGTAGCTTGCACACCAAGTTAAATTTGCAGTTTTTTACCTTTTTTTCTTATTTTTTATTAATTTTTAAATAAGATATTAACTGTTTAGAAGCAAAATTACGTAATGTACCAAGGGAAATGAAAATTAAGTTTGATTGTTTGAATTTGTTTATTGGAAAATTACACAACCATACATATCTTAAAAAAAATATGTGTTGGGAAATAACGTAAAATTGGGAATTCAAGTTTTAATATAAAATAGCCCAAATGTAGCTATGAAGTGTTGGTAATAGGGGAGGCAAATACAAAAAGAAGAAAGAAATATGGATATCAAATTAGCAAAAAAGCTAAAACCGTGGGTACTAAACATCTTGAGAAGGTGTAGCTTTCCTTTGAATGCGTAGCTGTCTGTGGGAATTGTTGAATTTTACCAACGAAAATTATTGTCACATTTAGCTAATTAGCTTCGCTAATTTATTCTCACTGTTTAACCTGAAAACACTGACAAAAATATGGTGTTGCCCTAAAAACTCCATAATTTCGAAACAATCAAAAGAAAAAGTCCTAGAGAATCGCAGTTTTCAATTATGAATAGACCTAAGAAGGGGCCAGGGGGTAAAATAGGGGGCATAGGGAGCAAAATACGAAGTGGGCAGGGGACAAAATAAGAAGGGGCCAGGGGCAAAATAAAGATTCTATTTTGGTGTCCTTGGTACTTTGTCTTCTTTAAATTTTTCAGATTCTAGTTACAAAGCGTTTGATATACACTTAAAGTCATATATTCATGAATATATTCTTTAAAAATAAAAGCTAATACAAGAAAATGATGAAAACCAATTTAGAAGTTAATTTTTCCCTGTTAAGATAATATTTCAAGGCCTTTCAGCCATATGCAAAATTTATATATGTAATATAAAACAGGTAGCAAGATACAAGTTTAAATAAACACACTAAGTTCCGCTCTAAAGTGTGTTTCCTGTATGTTGATACTAAAATATGTTTTAGTGCACTCACTGTCTACGCTCTAGCAGATAAATAAACTCCAAAAGAGCAGGGAAATTTTTCCCAAAAGATAAAAAAGAAATGGGCTCTAAAATGTTTTAATATATGATCTACGCTTAAAATGTGTTCAAGTGCACTGTCTATGCTCCAACAGATAAATGAACACCAAAAGAGCAGGGAAATTTTCACCAAAAGATAATTTGTGCATTTAGAAAAAGACAAGCAGTATTGCTCATATTTTGAATTTCCTTGTTGAATGTTGTTTGGACTTACCGTATTTGGCTTCTGATTGGTTCAAGTATGGCTACAAAAATTTATAGTTAATACAATTATAGTGCAATTGAACAGCTTCCAGTAGTGTCCAAATCCAATGAAGTTCAGCATTCCAAGGCACGAGCTGAAAATTCAGGCAGATTAGCCGAGGAGGCTCTACAGTCCGTTGACCAAATTTCTGTGTTTATACCTGTCAAGGTTGAAGCAGCTAAAAACATGTCACGTGATCTTGATAATGCCGACAAATCAGCTGTTTTTCTGGCTAACCAAGGTAACATAAATTCATTGTGCTAAGTTATAAATATCTTTCACCCCAAGAGCGGTCTTTGATTTTTTTTTTTGGGGGGGGGGAGGGGGGTATTAGATTTCCCCCCTCCTTATAGCAGAAAAAGCTAAGCCAGCCAACAATTCATGCTAAAAATACAAGTCACTAGGGAACCTTATTAACCCCCTACCCCCTTTTCTTAGTGGTTGCTTCTTGACTTAAAACTTAAACTTCTAAAATATTGTTTGGGCTCTTTTTTTTACCATGGTCAATACCTACAGCTTCACATTGTGGGTATGCGTTACAAAACGCGATTGTGTGTGTATGTGTAGGTATCCAAAGACTATACTAAACTTTAATCATTTATTTCTATTTTTCTAAACAAAATTTGACTTTAGCCCCTTGTTAAAATAAATGGAAATATTTATACATATTTTGTTTATACAAAATTTAATTTTTTGAAATGTATAGTCCATTTTTATTCTGATGCCTCTAAAATATATAGATTCATAAATACAATTAAGGTCATTTGAGTTTACCTATAAAACTATTCAGAGCCCTGACTGACGTATATCCAAATGCAGGGGCAGGTGGTAAATTCACAGATAGAGCTTTATTTTTACTATGTTATGTGTAATTGTGATGTAAAATTCCACTGCTATTTTTTTGATAAAAAAAATTTTTTGATAAAAGTTTTTTGATAAAAAAATGTTTATCATTACATTATTCATTTTTTTATCATTTTTATCGTACAAGTTTTTTGATAAAAAAATTATTTTGCCCTCTAAAAAGTTCAAAACTTAAAATGAATTCGAAGCCTCTCTGACGTCAGGTTGACATGGCTCTTCTTGGTATTTTTCTAGACTCGGCAACAGTTTGATCTAGCCTACAAAGGTAGAGAGCTGTTCGCGCGAAATTGCACATTTTGAATCTATGTTCTTTATTGTATTTTGTATTTATTATATTATATTGTAACCATGACAATTTCAATAACTAAAAAATATGTAAATAAAATTAAGATAGTAATGTTATGGTTAAAAGAGATTATAAATATGAAATGAAATTTTCTTGATGCTGAAATGTCAAAATAAGCCAAAACTAAGCTAAGGTAATCTTACATACTTGGCCAAAACTTATATAGGGTTCGTTGAAGGCTCATAAGAAATAATTCTAAGGAGTCGGTTTTTAGGTTTTGGGATTTTGCTCATACAGCTCACAAATCTATTTGCTATTTGCAAATTTGCTATTTGCAAATAGATTTGCAATAGATTTGCAAAGGAGGCTATTTGCAATACCCTCCTTTTGGAAAATGTTATTCTTAAAAATGCTTTGGCAACTGCCAATATTTTGCGTTTTTATGGCGATGCTTTTTTTATGATTCTGTTTCTTTTACTATGTTTTAATGGTACATTACTGACCTAGTCTGCTTAAATCAAATAAGGATAATAGATTAATTACATTAAAGACAGTAGCTAAGGGCCACAAAAATGGAAATATTGTTCATTAACGTTGTTTTTGTTTAAATAAAACTGTCTTTAAGTGCAGATGCTTAAAAGACTGATTTCTGTAGCAACCAACACAGAATTGAAAAAGAAAAGTTTCACGAAAGAGTTAATTTGGAAGCACATAGGCTACACAAAAAAGGACCTTGCGAATAAACTTTGTAATGTATCAGATCATGTGAAATAAAGTTGGAGCCGTAAATGTCTAATTTTGCCATAATGAATGTTATTCTTATATATTATCTTTATTATATAACTTTCTAGCAAAAAAACAAAAATGTTTTTATTAAAAGCTTTATTGCAGTGTTATGTAAGAAGCTTCTTTGGTTGCATCATAGGTGTTAGTGGCATATGGGTCGTATCTTGAGTAGGTGTGGTGGATTAGATATAAATTTTAATTGACTATACTTTAACACAGCAGCTTGCAAAGCTCCAATTAAATGACATAGATTAGTATCTTAAACGCTTTTACAGTATTAAAGATAAAAATATATTTTCAGAGTTCGCCTCAGAAATGGAATATCGAATTATTTTTTTTTCCTTGCAAATTGGTGTAGCCATAGGGGAGAACCATGTGATTAGACTGCCTACAAGATTTTGTTTGTGCTTTTGAAAATTGCGATACATAAGACAGTTTTCAAACTCAATACCACATTATTCTACACCAGGAATGTGGTACCTGCACAACTTTAATCCTTTAACGAATTTTGGCTGTCTAAAATCAGAACACATTCCCTGCAAAAAAAAGTATTTTTAGCTGTTTATTTTTTTAAATTACTGAATTTTATAAAAATAAGGTATCAAATTACTGTCTTCTTAAAACGGGTAAATTGTCATCGTTTGATCCAGAAGCGTTACGCCGTTAGGCCAACAAACGTACGCCACCCAGATTTTTAGTCATTTTTTCACATTTTAAATTGTGAGTTTGATAAAAAGCAAATCTACTGAATCCTACTGGTAATATTTTAAAAGAACCAAAACAAACTTATATAGACACTTAGCCCTGACCTTGGTGACTTTAATGGAAGAATTCATACCTGAATTGATTTTCTGTGGGGGGGGGGGGTTCTGAATTATCAGTTTTCATTCATTTTTGTATTGTCAAAATTACGGTAATATATCAAACATTAATAATTTTTCAAAAGAACGTGGTGTCACTCACATGTAATAGGGCCTAAAACTGTTTTGTTTGGTTAAAACTGTCATAACTTTAAATTCAAATTTAATTGGACGTGTTGTTTCTGAGATCCCAGCTATTTTGTCTTTTGCTGACTTGGTAATTTTTAGTTACCAAGTAATTTAATAAGGTAATTTAATTGTAATTTAATGAACGTGTCGTTTCACAAATAATCTTGAAAAGAGGTCAAATACTATGGCCTGAAACTGTTTGTGCTTCGGTAAAACTTTTAAAGATTTAAACTTAATTTTAGTTGGGCGTGTTGCTTCTGAGATTCCAGCCATTTTGTCTCTTGCTGACATGGTAACCCAAAAAGAAAATGTACTTCGGCCACTTGGCACAGGTGTTGGTGATTTGCTCAGGGAGCTCAAGCAAAAAATTGCTGTTGCCCGTGACAATGCTAACAGGTATTACCTTTTTTATTCTATGAACTTCCTAAGAATTTCTAAAATTTTCTATGTACTCGATTCGTGGTAAATGCTTATAAATTAAATGAAATTGCTAGGTAGTATAATTTTTCAACAGGACAAAAGAAATATTCCAAGAAGATGGGAAGGTAAAATTCACCAGCGGTGTAAAAAATTATCACATTATTTTAATTTTGTATTTTAAGGATTTGTCCGTTAAAAAATGGCTGGTAAGTTCATTATTGGGCAGGAAATCTGAAAGGTGATTAGAGCAGTTCTTCTAAATTTGTATTGTAGAAATTGATATTTATAATTTCAAGTTGAACTTTTGTGACTTTTTCAATTTCAATAGTGAAGTTCTAAGTTTGGATCGTCCGCAGAATTTAGGGATAAGAATAAATCTCATGGCACGAATCGATCCACTGTGAAATTTCAAATAAAAATATATTTGTTGTAACAGATATTTATGTGAAAATAACAGTGTGTGAAAAATATCGCTTGGACATTTCTATTTTATCGCTATTAAATTGAATTACTTGTTCTAATAAAGATAGATAGGTAGATTTATTCACACGGAAGCCCAATTGGGGCATGGTGACATAAACAAAACAAGCAAAAAAATACAGCAACAAAACATAAACTGAAAAGACACTAAAACTGATTATTTAATTGTTAATTTAATTGTTAATTGAGGCCAGATCGTATGGGATTTTGAAATTTTCTTACGCTTTTTCTTCTTTGACTCAAGTCAACATGTTAAACTTGGCATTTAAAATGGTTATTCCATGAATTTTGTTTCTCAAATTGTCTTGAAATTTAGCTTCTTGAATTTTGAAATAAATCAAAGTGGGAATTTCTGATCAGTAATTTTTATTAGATTTCAGGAAAGATAAGAAAGACAAGAAAAAATATTATATAAAAGGACAATTCAAAGAATCGATAAAGATCTTGAAGAATGATACTTAATCTCACACACCAAAGATCATAACAAAACGAGAATATGCAAAAGGAAAAGATTTGTTAATAGACAGTTAAAATGAAAGGCTTTATTAAAGGGGGGGGGCTTAGCTTGAACCAACTTATAAAAATAGGTAAGAAAACAAGAAAAACTTAACAAATAAGAGCTATGCAAGAACAGGGGCGGATCCAGGATTTTTTTTAGGGGGGGGGGGCAAAATAGGTTGATCCGATAAAAAAAATTAGGGGGGGGGCGCAAAATAGATTGATCCGATAAACTTGCGTTAGGAGCAAGTTTAATTAACGCAAACTTTAGTTAATTAAATAAATTACACTACTTTAGACTGCCCTAGGGGGGGCACCCCCTCGCCCCCCTGGATCCGCCACTGTACAAGAACAACCTGAGAATTGAAAGAAAAACTCAAACCTATCAATTGGTGTCAGTTCAAGAAAAATTACGATTGGGGAGAGGTATTTACTGCTGAACATCCAGAGGGAGGTGGAAATGTGTTGTTTTTTACATTTTTCTTTGAAAATACCAGGGCAGTGTCATGAGCGGCCAATTTTCAGGTAAGCAAGCCCGTCTTATATCAATTGCACCGCATGCAATTAAATTAACTGCCATCCTCATGAACTGAATCTTGTTTTGGGTGATTCCATTCAGAACTTGAGATGAATGGCATCTTTTTTAGCCACTCTTCCAGAGCTCTACTGTTTTGTCGTGAATAGCAGTACACGCTACCAACTGTTTGTTAATGTTCAGAAAGCCACTGGCATAACTGTTCTTCAGCTGGAGTAATCATCTACTACAAGATGGGCATACTGGAATAGATCGGTAATGAGAGTTATGAGAAATCTGATGTTGATATTTAGTGAAAAGGCTCTTAGGAAATTGTTGGATTTCAATACTATGGTTAGAAAATATATTTAAATATATAAAATTATTATATAAAATCAAACTATATAAAATACATAGTTAGAAAATATTTTTAGAAAAATGAGACCTTGTCGGTTCTCAGTGTTACAATAAAACTGTAAATTAATTTCCAACTTAAGTTATCTCTGTATTCATTAAACACTTTTAAATTGCTTCTTACTATTATTAGTCGATTTTGGGAGAGGCCTGTGCTAACCACTGTGAAGAAATATTGCTCTTCAACAACTGTGAGCCGACCAATTTAGGGGACCCACAGAGGTTGCTTAGCCCCCCCCCCCCTTAGTTCAGAATGAAATGACGCCACTGAAAGTAAGGGAAATAGACTACTAGGAATGTTAAATATGACTATTATTAAGGAAATAGGGATGTAGGATTGCTAAAGTATATTTTCAATGCTATGGTTAGCTCGGCTTTGCATTAAGGGGCGGAGCTTTGGGGGTTTGATAAGTGGGTAAATTTAGAAAGAATGCAGTTGAGGTTTTTTAAGCGTGTGTAAGGCCTTCATAATAAGTTCAATTGGTTAGTGCTGAGAGCGCCTATAGGAATAAAGTGTATGAGATAGAGTAGGTTAATTAGTATGGTTAAATATTGGGAAAGGGTGTCATCGATAGAAGATAATAAGCTAGTTAAACAAGCATTTTTAATGATGTTTCAAGATAGGAGGAAGGATTCGTGGCCAAATCAGGTGAAAAATATATTAGACCATGCACGGCTAGGTAATTGCTGGAATGATGGAAATGGGATAGGAGGGATGGTAATGTTTGTATCTAGGTTAGTTGCTACTAGGCTAGAGTCTCAGGAAGTTCCGGTTTGGCAAGCTGAGAAGGCCACCTCGCCGTCCCTCGGGGTAAATGCGGAGGTCAAGGAGAACTAGGGCGAAGAAATTTACCTAAAAATGGGATTGGCTCCGGACTATTTGAAATGGGTAATGTATGTAAGGGGGAATTTTATGCTTCTTGGAGAACGTAGGAAATATTTAGGGAGGTATGGATTGAGGGGTGGTCCTTACAGTTACACTACGTGTGGAGAGACGGATGAGTCTTTGCATCACTTTTTAAGGGAATGTAGGGAGTTGAGGGAGCTGCTTTTGGAAATATTTGGTATGGAGGACGGGAGGAGAGATTGGATATTGGAAATTTAAATTTAACTGAAAGTAAGGAGCAACATTAAACTTAAAACGAAAAGAAATTATCCATATATGAAAGGGGCTGTCCCCTCCTCAACGCCCCGCTCTTTATACTAAAACTTTTATTGTTTTAAAAAGTAGAATTTTGACAATAAGTCAAACTTTAGCGTAAAGAGCGGGGAGTTGAGGAGGGGTCAGCCCCTTTCATATACGGAATAATTTCTGCCCGTTTTAAGTTTTAATGTCGCTTCTTACTTTCAGTTACAAAAACTTGTTTTTTAATTTAATTTCTGAACGTTTTTGAATTAATACAGGTTTTGAATTTGGCCCACCGAACATGAATAATTAAAACGAAATTTGCATATTAATTTTTCCTTTTTTTAACTAATAATAATCTTATAATAACCTAAGTTTGATTTTTGTTCCAGTAATTTAAGAATGATTTCTGAATCACAAAGGTTGTTCAATTAGAATAATAACCTCTTTTGAAGGTTGTTCAATTAGAATAATAACCTCTTTTAAAAGTTGGAAAAAACTTTAGCGTAAGAGCGAGCTATTGAGGAGAGGCAACCCCCCTTATATACGTAATGTTTTCTGTTCGTTTTAAGTTTTAATGTTGCTTCTTCCTTTCAATTGAAAAAAAAAACTTGTTTTTTTGTATTTAATTTCTGATTGTGTTTTAAATAATGCTGGGAAATACAGCGCCCCCTTCATGAAAATTCTCTTTCCCCATGAAAAATTCCTCCATGGACAGATCCTCCCTCTTAATTGCTTCCCCCCGACCCCCCTCCCCTCACCAGAAGAAATCCTTCCTGAAAACGTCTGTATATTTCCCAGTAATCGATACTGTATTTAAACAATTGGCAAAGCTCATGACTTGCAGCCCTTCCAACGGGGAATGTGAGGGATTAAGTCGTCCTAAAAGACATAGTTATGAGATTTTTCTACTATGCTGAACAAAACAGTTATCTCAAAATTTTGATCCGGTGACTTTGGGAAAAAATGAGTGTGGGAGGGGGCCTAGTTGCCCTCCAATTTTTTTGGTCACTTAAAGAGGGCACTTGAACTTTTAATTTTCGTTCGAATGAGCCCTCTCGTTACATTCTAGGACCAGTGGGTCGATACCATCACCCCTGGGGGAAAAACAGCAAAAAAACAAATAAACACGCATCCGTGATCTTTCTTCTGGCAAAAAATAGTAAATTCCACATTTTTGCAGATAGGAGCTTGAAAACTCTACAGTAGAATTATCTGAGACGCTGAATATGATGGTGTGATTTTCATTAAGATTCTATTACTTTTAGGGTGTGTTTGCTCCTTTTTTCGAAAATCAGCCAAATTTTCTCAGGCTCTTAAATTTTGATGGGTAAAACTAAACTTGATGAGACTTATATATTTAAAATCAACATAAAAATACAATTCTTTTGATGTATCTATTGGTATCAAAAATCCTTTTTTTTAGAGGTTCGGTTAGTATTGAGCCGGGTCACTCCTTACTTACAGTTCGTTACCACGAACTGTTTGATAATACGTCTATCAAACAGTTCGTGGTAACGAACTGTAAGGGACATTGCTATGAAGGGGAGGCCGGACTTCCCAGCATTATTTAAAGAAAGATCAGAAATTAAATATAAAAAAACAAGTTTTTCAGCTGCAACAGCAGCAACATCAAAACTTTAAACGAACAGAAAATATTACATATATGATTGGGTTCACCCCCTAGTCAATACCTCGCTCTTTAAGCCAAAGATTTTTTAGTAGTTTCATAAGAGCTATTTATTCTAATTAACGGCCTTTTTGATTAAGCGGTCATTTTTAAAGAATTGGAACAAAATTCGAACTTTAGCTTAGGGCGCAAGGTATTGACTAGGGGGCGAACCCCCTAATATACGTATTATAAATATATGAATATAGAAGTTCGTTACGTAAGTTAATTCGTAAGTTACGTTTATTTATTACTAATAAAAACGTTCGTAAATAAAATTAAACAAGTTTCGAGAAAGCCATTTAACCAAATAAAAGTAAATTAATATGCAAATTTTGTTTTAATTATTCATGTACGGTGAGCCAAGATCAAAACTTGCATTTATTCAAAAACGTTCAAAAATTAAAAAAAAAACAAATTTTTTTAACTGAAAGTAAGGAACGACGTTAAAAATTAAAACTAACAGAAATTATTCCTTATATGAAAGGGGCTGTCCCCTCCTTAACGCCTCGCTCTTTACGCTATAGTTTGACTTTCTCACAACTCTATCAAACAGTTCGTGGTAACGAACTGTAAGTAAGGAGCGACCCGGCTCAATGGTAACCGAAACTCTAAAAAACGAAATTTTGATACCAATAGATACATCAAAAGAATGAGACTTTAATTTTGATTTCAAATATATAAGTTTCATCAAGTTTAATCTTACTCATCAAAAGTTACGCGCCTGAGAAAATTTGGCTGATTTTCGAAAAAAGGGGGAAAGACCCCTAAAAGCTATAGAACCTTAATGAAAATTACACCATCATATTCAGCGTATCAGAGAACCCTACTGTAGAGGTTTCAAGCTCCTATCTACAAAAATGCGGAATTTTCCATTTTTTGCCAGAAGAAAGATCACGGATGCGTGTTTATTTGTTTTTTTCCCAGGGGTAATTGTATTGACCCAGTGGTCCTAGAATATCGTAGGAGGGCTCATTGGAACGGAAATTAAAATTTCTAGTGCCCTTTTTAAGTGAACAAAAAATGGAGGGCAACTAGGCCCCCTCCCACGCTCATTTTTTTCTCAAAGTCACCCAATTAAAATTTTGAGATAGCCATTTTGTTCAGCATAGTCGAAAATCTAATAAATATGTCTTTTAGGATGACTTAATCCCCCACAGTTCCCAGGGGAAGGGCTTCAAGTTATGAACTTTGCCCATTGCTTACATATTGTATTGGTTATTGGGAAGTATACAGACATTTTCAGGAAGGATTTTTTCTGGTGGGGCGGGGGCTGGCGGAGGGGGTTACTCAGGAGAATCTTTCCGTGGAGGATGTTTCTTTGGGGTAAGGGACATTTCTATGAAGGGGGCGCCGGATTTCCAAGAATTACTTAAAAAACGATCAGAAATTAAATTTAAAAAAAAACAAGTTTTTTCAACTGAAAGCAAGAAGCAACATTAGAACTTAAAACGAACAGAAATTATTACGTATATGAGGGGGTTTTCCCCAAGTCAATACCTCACTCTTTACGCTACAGTTTTTTTTTAGTGCTTTCAAAAGAGCTATCTATTCTAGTTAAACGGCCTTTGTGATTCAGGGGTTTGTGAATTAAATTTTTTTTAAACTTTTAACGTAAAGAGCGTGGTATTGACTAAGGGGAGAACCCCCTCATATACGTAATAACATATACGTACTAAAAAATAACAATAAAAAAAAACAAGTGATACGGCTCAATAGTAATCGAAACTTTTAAAAACAGAATTTTGATGTCAATAAATGTATCAAAAGAATGGGCTTATAATGCTGATTCTAAATATATAAATTTTATTAAGTTTAGTATCACTCATCAAAGGCTACGAGCCTAAGAAAATTTACCTGATTTTTTAAAGAGGGGGAAACATCCCCTACAAGTGAAAGAATTTTAATGAAAATCACACCGTCAGATTCAGCGTATCAGAAAACCCTATTACATAGGTTTCAAGCTCATATCTGCAAAAATCTGCAACTTAGTATTTTTTGCCAGAAGAAAAATATACGAATATAGAAGTTCGTTACTTAAGTTAATTTGTAAATTACGTCAGAACCAAATTTAGAGACAGCCATTTAGCAAAAGAAAAGTAAATTTTTTATGCAAATGTTGTTTACTTATTCAATGACGGTGAGCCAAAATAAAAGCTGCATTAACTAAAAAACGATCAGAAATTGAATAAAAAAAACAAGTTTTTTAAACTGAAAGTAAGGAGTGACATTAAAACTTAAAACGAACAGAAATTATTCCGTATATGAAAGGGGCTGTCCCCTCCTCAATGCCTCGCTCTTTACGCTAAAGTTTGACTCTGTCTCACAACTTTATTTTTTAAAACAATAAAAAACTTTAGCGTAAAGAGCGAGGCGTTGAGGAGGGGACAGCCCCTTTCATATACGGAATAATTTTTGTTCGTTTTAAGTTTAATGTCGCTCCTTACTTTCAGTTTAAAAACTTGTTTTGTTTTATTTAATGGCTACTAGGAACGCAAAAAGTCCGCCGTTATACAAAATAGTGTTTTATTTACGAAGTCCAGAAACAGAGCAGACCTGAGTCAGACACGACTCAGAAAAGAGTCAGAACAGAGTCACAAACAGCCTCAAAGAAATATAGAGTACATAATACTTATAAATGGAGGGGATCACTGCTCCAGAATCACGTAACCGACATGTATAATTTTATTACGGATCCTGGGCCTAATTACTTTGTTGCAATGAAAGCTGGTCACCGTGGCTGTAACAACAAGGCAATAAAAATACGTCGTGATGCATGAAAAAGGAATAATAAATAAATGTGTTTGGAAATGAAGCCCACTATATATTATTGTGAAGTACAGCCATATTAGAAACGGATTTGTTTTAATTGAGAACACTTTTTTACGTAACTTTTTTTCAAACTTCAAATCAAATCGACAGAAGTTGTGACAGCTGATTTGGGGCCCCTCCTAAAGTCACTCCTAAAATCACGCCCCTGCTTACCATCTTAAGATATGTCTTCCAATTCCCTTCTGACGATAGGCTACAACCTAAGTACTAAAATTCATCTACACGGTCTAGTATTCTACCTTCATACGTAAACTGACACTGGGAATCTCTGTTCTCCACTTTTCCTAAAAACCATAACCACTGACTTCTTTACATTTAATACTAGTTTCTTATTCCTAAAATAAGAATATGCTAGATCTAGCAGTTGTTGCAAATGTTCTTTACTTTCTGCTACTCGTGCTATGTCGTCTGCAAAAAGTAACGCAATAACACATGCACTTGAAAGCTTAATTATTGGGGCACCTCTGCCTATGAAATATTCTTCAAAATCATTAATATGCAATGAAAATAGCCCTGGGGAATACATCCCTGCTTAACACCAAGTCTACCCCTAATAACCCTAGAGAAATCCTTACCCACCCGTACTACAGTCTTAACTTATTATATATAGATGCTATAATCTTAACAAATACGCTTGGTAGCCCTAGTGCTAACAACGACTCTAGCATTAAGCTTATATCCACTCCATCAAACGCCCCTTTTAAATCCAAAAATGCAACAAATAGTCTGCCCTCTTTTCTCCTAGCTTGTTTCCTAATCACCCCTAATAAAATAAAAATTTTGATCTATAGGATTATAGCCTTTTCTGAGCCCTGCCTGCGAATCTGATAAATTTTGGTTTATCCAACTTCTATTCTGTTCTATCCAACGATCTATCCTACGAAACAATATCTTAGTGAAAACCTTACTAAGCACATTACATAGGCTTTTACCTCTATAATTCCCATGGTCTAATTTATCCCCCTCTTTAAATAACGGCACTAGAACAGACGTTGCCCAAGACAAGGGCCATTCTGCACTATTCAATACACCAGAAAGTGTCCCTGCTATAACAAGCAGCAGCCACACCCGTCCCCACTTCCAAAGTGTGGCTGGTATTCCATCTATACCTGGAGCAGACCCACCTCTTATTCCTTTCATAGTCTCCCAAACTTCACTTACCCGGATGGGAGCAACCCGTTGATGAGGAGGTTTTCTGCTGTTTTTTTCGGGGGGGTGGAGAGGTCTGAAGCCTCAAAGTCTTATTCGGGAACCCTTAAAGCCTCCGAAAACGTATATGTAAAATGTAACAAAGACTAATGCCACTCGGAGAGAAAAAAACAAAATTAGCTACAAATCCTCGGAGGGGAGGGGGGGGGGGTACTTGCAAGAGGCATCGGATCTTGATCTTATGGACATTTATCTTTATTTCCATAAAGCCTTCTTCTGACGTAAGGCATTTGAAATCCTGGTTTAGCTGTGTTTTTTTTTCATTTTAGGATACCTGTTGGAGTTAGCTTCAAACCAAATACAGTTCTGGAATTGCGTCCTCCTGACGACCTAGAAAATGTAAAAACATCTACAACGATGTCTCTGTTTTTCCGTACAAATTCTCCTGATGGCTTTTTGGCTTATCTGGGCAACGAAATTGGAGCAAGCAAAAAAATGAAACGTGTACTATCGGTAAATATTCGTTTTACTATATAATTTGCTAATCACGTATCTGGGATCCTCAAGGGTAGCTGTCTTCGTTGATAACCTTATCGTAAAGTAGCTTGAATTAACATTCTTTTACTAGAAGGTGAGTGTCTCAGCCACTGTAACTAAGAAACTGAACTTCACCTTTAGAAATTTTAGCGTAAAGAGTGGGGTTTAAGATGATCACAGCCCCCTCATATACAGGAAAACAACAAAAAGGGTCGAATCATGGTAAAGTATCAATTTTAGTCATTTATTATAATTAAAAAGCAGTTTGGTTCAAACTAGCCCAAAACGCTGTCGTATAAAAATTCTGTGATAGCCAATCAGTTTTCAACTGTGAAAATTTTTTATATAGATAATTTTTTGCATATGTACAGTTGTATGCGTATATATAGAAGTAGCCTGTATTGTGTTGGTGTCCTTAGATTTCTTGCCCGAGTTTCTCGTATTGAGTTGAGTGTATGAAATTTCTGAAATGTTGAGTTGAATGCTCTGATTAGTTTTCGTTTCTTTGGTGGGCTTAAGTGGAACATGGTTTGTATATTAAGCTGGATGGATCGAGGTATCTATTTTGAAGTACCTTGGTTGAGTTTACTGAATCTAGCGCTTCCCATTTTTAGTTTCTTGTGTTGAGTCGTATTTGATGAACGTTCCAGGTATCTATCTTCAGGAACGAAATATCTATTTTGTACAAATACATTTAGAGGATTGCAAGTTTGTGTTCAGTGATTCTACCGTATAGTCTGATCTCACATTCTTTGACTTAAAAATAGAGTCTAATTGCTACTTAACTGCATTAACTAAAAGTAACAGAGTTACGTTCCGCATTTATTATTTTAAATTCTCTCGGTACCTTCTGTGTCTACCTCCGTGGTTCCGAAACAAGCATCTAATATCGCGATTCGCCCTCTCTGATTTACGGGAAAAAGTGACTGTGCTTGCGGGAAAGCTGTCGGAATTTGCAGGTCTTACTGCGCACCATAATTTACGTCGCTTTATGTAAATTTGCTTTTTTGTTTTTTGTTTTTAATGTACTCCACTTCTTTTTGTTCATAGTAGGTAAAAATAAATTATTATTATTATTATTATTATAGAATAGTGTTGTTACACAGTACTTTGTTTTCACATCCTTTTGAAGGAGATTCTTAACTATTTCGTTTATTTAATTTATAATGAGTGAATTTAGTTATTATTCAAGTAACTTTTTTTTTACTTTTATGACTATTTTTAGGATGACTATATGGCACTAGAAATCCTGGATGGCTACTTGACTCTAACAGCTGATTTGGAAGTGGTCCTCAAACTGTCCGAAGTGACGTCCGAGTTGACGATGGTCAATGGTATCAAGCTGTTGTCGATAGGTAATAATCCTCGAAAATATTGAATTACATTGTTTTTCTGCTGCTTTTAGTGATAGTGAAAAGACTAAATAAAGAACACATTCAAGTTAGGTTCTATAACGTAAGCAACGATAAAAACTGAAAAGTAAGTTACACTATTAGTTTTTATTGTATTGTCTAATCGTGTACTCCCATTATCATTTCTAATAACCACTCATCTTAGCACCTAGTCATTTCAGACGACACAGTAGAGAACTTCCTCCTCTATGAGAATATCTCTGTGAAAATCAATCACTCTTTACTCTCAGATGACACAGTAGAGAACTTCCTCCTCTATGAGAATCAATCACTCTTTATACTTGTCATGAAGTTCTGATTATCTTCAGAAAAAATCTTTACCCTCTGTTCGCCCTATTCGGGGAAATTTCAGCATGAACATAGAAAAATCAGGGCCAAAATTTCTCTTATGGCAATATATTAAGAAAAAAAAAAAATGAAAGATAAAAAGCCTTTAAGGATCTAGTGAGAAATTAATGCTCCTTTTTTTCGTAGAATATGTACAATGTGTTTTTGTACAATTTAGTTTTAAAATGAATTACGTAAAAAAAAAGATTCCTTGAAACCTTTTCTATTTGCAGAAGGCTTTTAAAATAGCTGCTTAATATCGAATCTCTTATTTCTGTTATATTTGTATGTGACAAGTAAACTATTAATAGGAGTAATTGACTGGTGTAACTATCATAGGCAGCGCAAAAGAACGATGTTGGCACAATGTATTATTTTTTTTTCCTTTAGACCAGGGCACTTCGTTTCAAAGGAGTTGTCGTAGAAACTTGGAAAAGGGCTCATTTGATTGGAAATTGGAGTGGCTAGTGCCCTTTTTAATAGTCGAAAGTGATTGGAATGCAACTAACATTCCTTCCACGCCCACCATTTCCCCAAACAAATCCAATCAAAATTTTGAGATAGCCGCTTTGTTCAGTTTAGTTGATTTCCAGATAAAAATTATGTTTTTGAGGAGGACACTCCCCCCGAGCCCTCAGGGCAAGGTTTATAAGTTATGCCCTTGGGCATATAAGGTTTTTATAGAGAGTGTTGTCGTAGAAACTTCAAAAAAAGCTCATTATATTGGAAATTGAAATGGCTAGTGCCCTTTTTAATAGTCGAAAGTGCTTGGAAGGCAACTAACACCCCTTCCACGCCCGCCGTTTATCCAAACACATTCAATAAAAATTTTGAGATAGCCATTTTGTTCAAAGTAGTTGAAAGGTCTGGAAATTGTCTATTTGAGGATGACACTCCCCCCACAGGCCTCAGAGTAAGGGTTGTAAGTTATGTCCTGGGGGCATATAAGGTTTTTATTGAAAGCTTTGTCGTAAAAACTTGAAAAAGAGCATTTTCTCTAAACAAACACAATCAAAATTTTAAGATAGCCATTTTGTTCGTCGTAGTTAAAATGTTCGGAAATTATGTTTTTGAGGATGACACTCCCCCACAGCCCTCAGGACAAGGGTTGTAATTTATGCCCTGGGGGCATATAAGGGTTTTTTTTATAGAAAGCGTTGTCGTAGAAACTTCAAAAAGGAATCATTCGATTGGAAATTGAAAGGGCTAGTGCCCTTTTCAATAGTCGAAAGTGATTGGAGGGCAAGTTACCCCCCTCTCACGCCCACCATTTACCCAAACACATCCAATAAAAATTTTGACATAGCCACTTTGTTCAAAGTAGTTGAAAGGTCCGGAAATTGTATATTTGAGGATGATACTCCCCCCACAGCCCTCAGAGTAAGGGTTGTAAGTTATGCCCTGGGTCATATAAGATTTTTTATTGAAAACTTTGTCGTAGAAACTTGAAAAAGGGCTCATTCGATTGGAAATTCAAAGGGCTAGTGCCCTTTTTAATAGTTGAAAGTGATTGGAGGACAACTACCCCCCCCCCCCCCTCTTACGCTGACCTTTTCCCCAAACACATCCAATCAAGATTTTTAGATAGCCATTTTGTTCAACGTAGTTAAAAGTTTTAGAATTTAGATCTTTGAGGATAATACCCCCCCCCTCGGAGCTCTCGGGGCAAGGGTTGTAAGTTATAACCTGGGGGCATATAAGGTTTTTATAGATAGTGATGTTTTAGAAATTTCAAAAAGGGCTCATTCGATTGGAAATTAGAAGGGCTTGTGCCCTTTTTAATAGTCAATAGTGATTGGAGGATAACTAACACCCCTCTCACACCCAAAATTTCCCTAAACAAACACAATCAAAATTTTGTGATAGCCGTTTTGTTCGACGTAGTTAAAAAGTTCGGAAATTATGTTTTTGAGGATGACACTCCCCCACAGCCCTCAGGACAAGGGTTGTAAGTTATGCCCTGTGGGCATATAGGCCTAAGGTTTTTTTTTATAGAAAGTGTTGTCGTAGAAACTTCAAAAAGGAATTATTCGATTGGAAATTGAAACGGCTAGTGCCCTTTTTAATATTCGAAAGTTATTGGAGTGCAAGTAACCCCCTTCTCACGCCCACCATTTCTCCAAACACATCCAATCAAAATTTTGAGATAGTCATTTTGTTCAAAGTAGTTGTAAGGTCCGGAAATTATGTCTTTGAGGATGACAACCCCCTCACAGCCCTCAGGGCAAGGGTTGCAAGTTATGCCTTGGGGCATATAAGGTTTTTATAGAAAGCGTTGTCATAGAAACTTCAAAAAGAGCTCATTCGATTGGACAATGAAAGGGCTAGTGCCCTTTTAAATAGTCGGAAGTGATTGGAGGGCAACTTACCCACTCTCACGCTCACCATTTCCCCAAACACATCCAATAAAAATTCTAATATATCAATTTTGTTCCACGTAGTTGAAAGTTCTGGAAATTAGGTCTTTGATGACGATGTTTGAGTTTGATGATCCCCCCCCCCACAGCCCCTCAGGGCAAGAGTTGTGAGTTGTGCCCTGGGGGCATATACGGTTTTTGTTGAAAGCGTTGTCGTCAAGGGCTCATTCGATTGAAAATTGAAAGGGCTAGTGCCTTTTTTAATAGTTGAAAGTTGTTGGAGAGCAACTAACGCCCCTCTCACGGCCACCATTTCCCCAAACACATCAAATCAAAACTTTGTGATAGCTATTTTCTTTAAAGTAGTTGAAACTTTTGGAAATTAAGTCTTTGAGGATGACAACTCCCTCACAGTCGTCAGGGCAAGGATTTTAATTTATGCCCTGGGGGCATATAAGGTGTTTATAGAAAGCGCTGTCGCAGAAACTCAAAAAGGGCTCATTCGATTGGAAATGAAAGGGCTAGTGTCCTTTTTAATAGTCGAAAGTGATTGGAAGGCTTGATATTTTTATAGTAAAGATCGATGTGGGTATAATGTATTAGTATTATTATTATTTTTTTTTCGTTTAGACCAGGGCACTTTGTTTCGAAGGAGTTGTCGTAGGAACTTCGAAAAAGGGCTCATTCGATTGAAAATAGAAAGGGCTAATGCCCTTTTAATAATCAAAAGTGATTGGAGGGCAACTAGTCCCCCTCCCACCGCCCACCCTCCCATTTGGCCATTATGGTTAAAAACTAAATGTTGCCTTAAATCAGAATGCACTGTGTTAATGCTAATTCCCAATAAGGCATCTCAACAGTATCCCAAGAACGACTGAGGGTATTATGTTCAAACTTTCGGGGCTACTTCGGCTCTTAAAATTTAACCAAATCAAAATAGCGTAAATGTATCCAAGCCATCAAAGAAAGTAAACAGATCTTTTTGCGAATGGTATCAAGTTTTTTATTTCAGGTCGACTAGAGGAGGTATGAAACTAAATTAAACACTACCATTTGTGTCCAGATTTTTAAAAGGTTGTATGTTGTTAAAAATTGCTGAAAATTTTTCTCCAGCATACAAATAGCATGCCAAACTATAAAGTCTTAAAAAAACGAAAAGATTTAAAGTATTATTTTCTTTTTCCCTGAAAAGACTATATCAATATAAACCGAACAGAAATTAATTAAAAAAACTTTTTCAACAAAATAAGTTTTTCAAAGAAAAGTAAAGAACTCCATTAAACCAAAAATGAGCAAAAATCAAATCAATTAATCTACCAAGCGTGAAGCTACCACAAATCAGCATCGATAAATAAATAAAACCCAAAACGAAAAGAAATTACAATAAATAACCGAGTCAAACTCAAAACGAGCAGAACACGAGTAGGGCTCAAATTCTCTATGCCTTCCGAAGGCCAGAACATAATTTGCACTTTATTGAAAAAAATACAAATGAATGTGCATTGTCTGTTTAATATACATATACTGATATTTAGGAATAAAAAATGTCGATAAAATAAAAGTTTAAAATAGGGATAAAATCCTTTTTAATAGACAGTGTATAGAAATTCACAACTGTTTTACTACTGATGACGGCCACTGTATATGTGACCGAAATATCTGGTATTTTTGTGAATTTCTATACACTGTCTATTAAAAAGGATTTTATCCCTATTTTTAAATTTTATTTTATCGTCATGGAAAGGCAGTGTGGTCTCCGAAATTATCTACGGAATCAAAATGTTAATATTATTTAATTTATTAAAGTTATAAAAGTAAAAACATCTATATTTTTTCGGTAAAGTGCTAATTATGTTCTGGCCTTGGGAAGACATAGGGGTTTTGAGCCCTACTCATGTTAATTTCTGCTCGTTTTGAGTTTGACTCGGTTATTTATTGTAATTTCTGTCCGTTTTGGGTTTTATTTATTTATCGATGCTGATTTATGGTAGTTTCACACTTGGTAGATTATTTGATTTGATTTTTGCCCCTTTTTGTTTTAATAGAGTTCTTTACTTTCTTTGAAACACTTATTTTGTGGGAACAGTTTTTCAATTAATGACAACAAATTGTAATCCATGGATTAGTCACTAATGCAATAAAATGAAATATCATATATTGTTCTCATTGAGTAGCTGCTGAAATATCTAAGTGATGAATATTTGTTGTCGTAGTTATGAATATTCAGTTTTGAAATATGTTGTTATTCATACAGCGATAAATACTTAGTTTCAGTCATTTTTTAGCATGAACACTATACTAGGTAAAAAAAAAAAAAATGACTGGATACACTTTAATACTGAACCTTGCAACTAATAGTGTCTAAGAAAAATACGCGTCATTCGTAAAACGTGATAGGTACTCTGGTTCTTGAGCAACATTCTAAAAAATACCCTTAAACAGCCCTCTATTATGTGCCAGTGCTCTGCTAGCAGTGGAAGAAAAAGAAAGAGGCCACATCAGTGCTACCTTGTTAAAGGACTTTCCTTGTTGTTAAAGTCGGAGACTGTAAGTTTCCTGTATAGGGCTTTCGACCAAGGTGATTCCATCATCCCTGGAGATTAAAATAAAGGTGATTCCATCCTTGGCAAGTTGATTCCATCATCCACTATATATGTGACCGAAATATCTGGTATTTTTGGTGTATTTCTATCACTGTTTGTGAAACACTGTCTATTGAAAGGATTTTATCCTATTTGAACTTTTATTTATCGTTAAGGTGATTCCAGTGGTGTACTTCTGTTTCAATCCATTGCTATTTTAGGGGGTTTTCATGCTATTTAAATCCCCATAAATTTGTTTTCAAAACAACATTTGATTATTAAGACTGATTTAGATTACAGTTACCATTCATGAATGAGTTAGAAATGGCGATCTTTTCTCAATTGCCAGTTTTTTTAGCGTGTTTTTTAATTTTCGGTTACTATTGACCGGGGTTCGTGTTTTACTAGGTAGCACCTACCGCTGCATCCATAATTATTAATCTGTTTTGTGCTCTAGGAACGGAAAGGCTATCAAGCTAATTATCAAGACCGAAGGAGAGGCAGGAAAAGAATTTGTCTATCCCAAAGAAGTAGTTCTGCCAGGATCTTCGTCAGCTCTCAACATCGAGCCAGATACGGCCAGTATCTATGTTGGAGGCTATCCAGAAACTGCTAAAATACAGCCGGGTGTTCGCTATTCGTCATTTGAGGGTGAAATAGAGGAATTTTCTGTCAACGATAAACCAATTGGCTTATGGAACTTCAAAGATGCTGCTGGGCTAGATGGGGCTCTTGAACGGTAGGCTGAAATTAGTTGTATTTTGTTTTTGGGGTGCTCTCTCATAAGTAATTTTCTTTTCATGTGAATGCAGAATGGGTAGTAATTACTGGTATCTTGATTCTGGTAGCAGTGGTGGCCGCCCTCGCAAATGTGCCCAAGCTTCAGTTGGTTGGTACTCGGGTCTTCAGTCCTCGTAATGACCCTAACTTCTTCTGGCTTCCTTCAACTCATATATATATATATATATATATATATATATATATATATATATATATATATATATATATATATATATATATATATATATATATATATATATATATATATATAATATATATATATATATATATATATATATATATAATATATATATATATATATATATATATATTGGTTATATATATATAACCAAGAAATATAATCAAGATTTGAAAATAATTAAAATAAAAGGCAGCAATCTAGATTACGGACGGCCCTAAATGATGTGTTATCCATTGTTTTGCTTCTCTTTATGCGTCGTGTTTCTTTGTTAACGCAAACATGTATTCTTGACCCGTTAAAAGGATTATCTGGGATAAAAAGAATTAGAATAAGTTGATAAATATATAAGTTAAAAATGATTTTAAAAGTTGGATACCGATGGAAGGAAATATGGAAATCTGATTGGTAGAAACATACTGCGAATTATAAAGTAAATTTTATTATTATAGCGTTGTCTTGTAGTTCTTTATATAGCTTAGAGCTACATCTGGTGACACGATTAGGGGATATAGCCCTAATAATATATTCCTTTGTTGCCTCACATCCCATAATGGATCTTACAACGGGCGGTTCTAGTCTTGGTCTGATGGAATCGACTTTTGCCTGAGCTTTTACAATAGAATCAAGGATAAACTATTTTGTGAAATGCTTTTAAAATAGGATGACAGTGGAAGGAAACATGAAAATCGGATGAAAAATCTGCATTGTTAAAACCTCATTAAATCTAAAAATATAACATTACATTGGTAAAATTTCATCGCTAAAATCAAGGATAAATAATTATGTGAAATGCTTTTAAAATACGATAACAATGGAAGGAAACATGAAAATCGGATGAAAAATCTGCATATTATAAAGTAAGAATTTCATTGTTTTCGTGTCTTCCTTAAGTTTTGTATGTATCCTAGGACTATATGTGGAGCCATTTGGGGGGACCTGCATTACCAGAATAAGGAATATTGTATTTAGAAATAGTGTCGAGGGGGGAATCTAATGGTAATGTTAATCTTTTATTAGGCCTATATTATTTTTTTATTTTTTTACGAGCTGTACCTCTAAAATGCTACTAAATGAAGAATTTGTATCTAGTTTTTTTAATCTAATTTTTTTTAATGGGAACTGATTACAGTGATTACAGTTCTTTTTCTCTTTTCAGAGACAAGCTTAAGGAGTTAAATATTGCAACTGGATATCGCTTCGATTCAGATAGCTACGTCGTATTATCAGGCACTCAATATAGAGTTAGGGGACGTATGAATATTCAACTCAGATTTAAAACTTTTGCTGACGATGGGCTACTTTTCCTCTGTGGTAATAGAAGTGAATTCCTTTCCTTGGATATACAAAACGGAAAAGTCCGATTCCAGGTAAAAATCTAGCGATGAAGTTTAATTTTACACATACAAAAGGAAATATGTCAGTCACAACAACAAAGTCTAAGCTTCTGAAGCAAATTTGACATCATTGAGAAATCTTTTGGAGATTTTTTGTACAAAGACGAATGGATTTTATTTTCAAAAATTTGTTGTAAATCACGCGAAGTGATGTTGACTAATTCTATAGGCATTTATATAATTTATAATTTATAAATGATAATATAATGAAAATGTTGAGAAATAAGCTAAGAATCTCGAATTTTTGGTCTATAACAATAGCATGCTTTATAGAAGAGTTTATCTAACTTGTATTATCTAAATGACAAAGCTTTTTATATCATTACGATATTGTTATACTGCGCTTTTTGCTTCAACAAAACAGTGTTTGATTTAAATATATTTTATTGACAAAAATAAAGCAAAAAAAAAACCTGAAAAACTAACGAAACATATAAGGGCAATAATGATTCAAATAGGAGTACACAATAGCCATAATAATACGAATGGGATTATCTTTACGTGCAAAGATAACAAAATAAGACCAATCTTCATTTTTATACAGTTTGAAAATCTCACGAATTTGTTGCTTCATGAAAATTCGTTTTTTTTCAATGATTTTTCGAAAAAAGACTTTCAAAGAAAAGTAAAGAGCTATATTAAAACCTAAATCAAGAAGAAATTAACTTATAAAATAAGTTAAACTTAAAATGAACAAAAACTATTATGAATGCATAAATGAAATCCAGAGCGAACAGACATCCAAGTGAATAATAACCTCGAATTAAAAGTTACAGATACTGCTATGGATGAATCCTTACGTAGAAACTAGAATGAATAATAATCATGTCAAATTTTAAAACTTAACCAAACTTATTTACGAGCAAGCCTTATTTCTGATAGCTTTAAGCACTTTTATCACCCTTTAATTTTCAATGAATAAATTTTTTTTATTTAAAAACGTTTCTGTGCTAATTTCTGTTTGTTTTAATTTGACTTAGTTTAGAGATTGGTTAATTCTTGAAATATTTATAAAGTTTCTTTAGTTTTTCTCCTTAAGAACTAAGATTTTGGGTTACAATTTAAATCTTAATCAAATTTGGATGTGCAGTCAAAATTTTCGATCAACTATAGTTTTGTGAAGCAATGTTTTAATGATATTTTTACTGATATTTTAATTATATTTTGAGAATATTTTAATATTCGGAATGGATGGGAAGGAGAATTTTTAATCTTAGAGAAATTTACACACAAATCATCCGCTGTTTTATTTCAAGAATTCTTTCGTATTTTGTTATGTTGCAATTGTCACTTCGTTTAAATATTCATATTGAGGTGTCTTCAAAAAAGGGTTCTGTTTTGTTCTTTTGAAAAAGACAAGATCAGAAGTCAGGTGTCCTTACACCGGATATATTATCTAACATTTTGTTATCATTGGATACCCTTTGCCCCGGATCCGGGGTTTTTTTTGTGCTATAGATAGATACGACCCAAGTTTTCTTTCCAAGTGTTACTTAAGTAATTTTTCTTTCCATACGCCAAAAATTTCAAACTAATCAGGGAAAAACAATGCTTGACCCATTTTGAAGTGTCGTGAATCGTCACGACCAATTTTTTTCAGTGAACATTTCTCCTTTTGAATTTTTATTACCCATATACATGCCCAAGCCGCTTCTGCAATATTGCATATGCGCTATTTGATAACCTAGGCACAGATGGTTTCTTTTGACTTACATTGTTACCTTATTAATAGATTTTTGTCCCAAAAAGGCTTAGGGTACCGAAATTTTAAATGGATCGAAGATGAATGTTTGGCCCCCAGCCCAGTCAAAGATAGAGGTCTACTTGCCCACTCCCAACGCTCCCTGAAAGATTTTACCTGATCTCCCAAGCCTTCCTGGAGATGTTCCAGATCCAATTTTTTGCTAGCCTGGGTACATGTAGTGTCTTGTGATTTACCTCGCTACTTAACTGTGAATAGATTCTAAATTCCATATAGGCTTATAGTGCAAAACGGTTAGGCCGGAAGAGGACAAAGAATTGTTGTCCCCTCACACCTGAAATTTGAAGTCTCCTTGCCCCGCCATACCCTGCCTGAAAGTTTCAATCCTTGAAGTTCACTTACCCCTTCGAATTTCAGCTTCACCTCCTATAATCTAAGAATCTACTAGAATCACCTAAAATCAAATAAAATCTAAAACCAAGAAACAAAAACAACAATTATCTATATCCACAATTGTCGCTACTGTGACTGAGTGCCGCAGAAGCTAAATAGAGTTGCTTCAATGAGAAGACTAAAGCGACTGATTTCTTTTTGTCAAGCTGCTCATTTACTTGATACAAAATATATACCGGCGTCAATCCAATATTAGTCATCCAAATGCTATACGTAATTAGGAATATCGACTCTCCTAGTTTTGTATCTGGTAGAATTTTAATTAACCTATAAATCTGTCCACTTATAGTATAATCTTGGATCTGGTCCTGTCATAATAGAATCTTCAGATGCTTATAATGATGGTGAATGGCATGTACTTGAAGCCAGTAGAGCGAAAGGAATGGATTGCTTAAGGTATTCACGTATCTAATTTTACGGATTGGTTTAAAGCTTAAATATTATCTTCGCTTACATCTAATTGAAATCGCTGTTGAGTGCTACTATTTTACTTACGAATAAGGACTAAACCAGATGAACTTGATTACTGTTGAGGTAAGACGTCGTCATCTGACTAAAATAAAAACTCCAAATTCTATTAACAGAAAAATTTATTCAAGCGAACAAAGGGATCTAAAATCTAAGCTGCTTGACTATCAAACTGTAAAAAGTTACCAAAATTTACCATCTACTTTTACCCAGCTCATTACAAAAGAAAGCATTCGAACATTTGCTTTTCTGTTTTCCTTGACATGACATTCTTATTTGTTAGCCAAGTATTTCGTTCTATAGGTACCTCAGGAGAATTTTCTTTTGCTTATGTTGTTTAAGAACTTTTAGTAGTTTTACTGTATTTATTTTGACATAAATGTGGTAGTTATCGATTATTTTTGCAAGCAAGCTTATTATCTGCTCTAAGGGTATTATGAAACCACACGCTGTCCCAGTAACAATCTCTTTAAAACAAATATCCAACATAAATTTTAAATGGAAAAAAATATTGTATAGTTGTTTGGTTAATGTTCTAAAAGAAGTTTTAATACATTTACTATGTTTATTTTGACAAAGATGTAATAGTAACTTGCCATTATGTTCAAGCAAGCTTATTTTCTGCTCTAAGGGTCTTATTATAAAACCACACACTGACCCAGTAACATTTTATCTCTTTTAAGATAAATATCAAACATAAATTTTAAATGAAAAACAATATTGTATATTTGTTTGTTAATGTTCTATAAGAAGTTTTAATGCATTTAGTGTGTATATTTTTACATACATGTGATAGTTACTAGCCATTATAGTCAGCAAGCTTATTTTCTGCTCTATGGGTCTTATTATGAAACCACACACTGATCCAGTAACATTTTATCTCTCTTAAAATAAATATCAAACATAATTTTTAAACGGAAAACAATATTGTATAGTTGTGAGGTTAATGTTCTATAAGAAGTTTTAATACATTTACTGTGTTTATCTTGACATACATTTGATAGTTACTAGCCATTATAGTCAGCAAGCTTATTTTCTGCTCTATGGGTCTTAATATGAAACCACACACTGACTCGATATACCATTTTATCTTTTTTGAAATTAATGTTTTAAGAAATGAATGTTGAATTTTAAATGGAAAAATATATTGTATTGTTATTAGGTCGATGTAATTAAATTAGGGTACTGCCATCTAATCTAAAAAATAGGGGTATCCAAGTCAAACAAAAATTACAATCTACTTTTCTGATCATTAAAATAAGAAGTTCTTTTTCTGTGCCAAACTCTAAACTGGACCATTTATTACTTTTGCTACTTTTACGCGTTTTTGTTTAATTTCTGATGCATCGATTGTCCTAAAATTTTGCTTGGGTGTATATTTCAATGGGTCTAAACTCAAATATTAGTAAAAGTAACATTAAAAGACCAAACAAAATTGTTATTTCAACTAAATAATGATCGAGGCTATCCTAGTTGTCTTTTCTTATACATTGCATTTGCTGGTATCTTTTCAGTCAAGATGAAATGGTTCCAAATAAAAGTTTTAAAAATACCACGCTGAAAATATCATTGTCTATTAAGGTGGATTTTTCTGTGGAACGAGGTTTCCGTTTCTTCTTATGATGAGAAAAGGGATCTATTCTTCTGCTTTTGTTGTTGCCTATTTTGGGTATTTCAGGTGTTTTCTAATGTAGTTCCTCTAGTCATATATTTTTGTTGGACTGTCTAACTTTTCTTGTGTACGAAGAATTCATAAGAAAACTGCAAATATCCCAAATAAATATCTTTAAAAATAATGACAGAAATACTATTTCTAAAAAAAAAAGAAAATCCGATCAGATATCTGAGCTCACGTTCATAGTTGTTTTAGGAATTCATTAATTTTTTGCTATTCTTCGAAAAAGAAATAGTAATAATAACTTTGAAAACCAACCTAGAAAACATGAAACCTCTAGAAAAGATGCTGTTGGCCGCTTCAAAATTTCTCGATGTTGGCCACATAAAACATGTTACGATACATTTCGAGTCAGCAAGAGAAGTTGAAAGGGGTCACCTATTATTTTTTTAGATGTTTTTTTTTTTTTTTTTTTTGTGTGTGTGTGTGTGTGTATGATATTGTTTTCTTAGTAGTATAGTGTATAGCCAAACCTAATTTATTTCAGATCGATGGTCAAATAGTCAGCGAAGGAGCATCTCCAGGACAGCAAGAGGAACTCTCAGTCTCCGAATTCTTTTATGTCGGTGGCTACTTAGGTATTCACCAGTATGACTCTGTTTCAAAGCGTAGTTTTGACGGGTGCATTGATGATGTTGTTATTACTGGAACAAACGTGGACCTTAGTCAGAATCTTCAATCATATAATGTTCTTCCGGGATGTCCTGATAAGGTATGATTCCTTCTACAAATAAACTCAGAGTAATCTACTAGTCAGCGGCACTTAAAGATATTGTTCGTAATTTAAAATAAAGTTAGTTTTGATTTATGCTCCGCTAATTCAAAAAAAAAATCGATTTTGCAATTTGCACCCACTGAAAGTGAAGAAAGTTTACTATTCGTCGATGAATATTATTGCCATCGAATTCATAACTTGCCCCGGAAAAGACGTCCCTATTGAACCACTTGCCGGCAACTGCTAAAGCCTCCCAAAATGTCCTTAACTTACGGTATTTTATCGATAACTGATGGTAAAAAAAATTGAGATATAAGTTGATCGAAAACTATCAAGTACAATAACACAATAAGTACATTATCTTAGGGTATGGAAGATAAAACGGCTAATGATTTCAGGGAGTTTTTCTTTCACAGAACTTAAAATTGATTTGCTGCATTTTGTACATAAATCGTTAAAGCTATATTTATTCCTTCCAAAATTTTCTGGCCCTTCCCCCTTACCTTTAGTAATAATTTTTCTAACCAAAAAGGGAGAGAATGGGAAGATATGAGAAATTTCTTTATTTCGTGACACATAAAAAGGGAGTAAAAATAAGATATTAAATGCTTGCTTTCTATTTGCTATTATTTGGATGACAAAAAGGAAAAAGGAGTAGCCTACTTAGAGGCTCTACTTCTCTTTTTTTTTTTTTTTATTGGGGCAATTGAGTCATTGATCACTAAATCTTTATACAAGACGTCGGGATAAGGGAATGTGATGTTTTTTTTTCTAAAAGTGAAATTGCTATATTACAGATAAATGAAAAGAAATGAAAAACAAAGAAATGCTTTAGTGCTTAAATCTTTCATATATGAGTTACCTATGAAAAAATAAAATATATTTTGACTAGATAGGACATCCTTTCACTTCCACTTGATTATTTTTTATTGTGTTTTTTTTTTTTTCAAAGTCACCGCTTATCAAAGTCTGGTTTAAATGAAATCTGCTCACCTTGTTTTTGTGTTCGAAATTTGTTGTTCAAATCATGTGTCTTTTAGGTCGCCAGTGTTATATCATTCCCTGAGAATTCAGATGGTTTTGTATCCGTTCCTGGTGTCAATCTAGAATCCTTCGTTGAAGTCAACTTAAAACTGAGAAGTAACGAAAAAGATGGCGTTCTTTTCCATATTGCTGATGAAGATCAGTCAAATTCAATAAGTTTGGCAATTGTAGATGGTGCTCTCGTTCTCCGCTCTGGTGGCGGGGAAGTTTCAACTCCAGTGAAGTATGCAGATGATAGTTGGCATGTAGTTACAGCAACACGGGACCATGGGCAGCTTAGACTTGATATCGACGATTATGATACGTTCACGTAAGTTATGAAATATACTTCTATAAATTTTAAAGATTTATAGTGAATGTAAATTTGATGCAGGAATTATATGTTTTAGTAAAAATTCTTCAGGGCTTCACAAAAGGTCCTTATCATGCCTTTATGAATTAAAGGAAACTCGACATTTAAATTGGTCTTAAGGGAATTTCCTTAATGTTTACAAAATGCTTACGGGGTTCCCCAAGTAACTTCATTTAATTGAAGCTAAATAGTGAGAGAGAAACAAAGAAGAAGAATGGGGGAGGAATTCTCTTTTAAAACCTAGACCTTTTACATAAAGCTTCATGTAGATCTTTGTTGTCTAAATGTTATGCCCTACCCTGTCCAATTTTATATGATCCTCCTCCCCCCCCCCCGGAATTTTTTTACTACTTGTAAAAAACGTAACAAAAATGCATAAAAATATTTTTATGCATTAATTTTTTTGTTGGTAAACAAAGGAAAAAATACCCCCCCCCCACCCAACAAAAATCTCAGGTACGCACTTGCATCCACCCCTCTTTTTTAAACCTTTCTTAAAAATTTATTTGTTGAAGAGCGGACATATGTTCAGAACATGAGGCCCAATAGGCCAGCTAACCTAAATAATCGTAGATAGGTTTTCTTAAATTATTAATTTGAACCCATACGAGCCGTATATTCCAGTCTGGATGCCATGAGTTACTACCAAAAAAGGTAATCGTACCGAATTCAATCAGAGCCTATAAGAGAAGGAAATTCAATTGATAACTTCAAAATGAAACCGAAAAAACCTAGTTTTTAAAATGCTAAATATTTAAATGAAAACAAATGTCTTGTTTAATGCACATTATGCTAACGATTAATGCACACTATCCTAACCCACCCCCCTGTAACAATATTGTCACTGTGAAATGTAAATAGTTCGTAAAATTACAATGCATAATGCCAACATGAGTAAAATCAATAAACTCTAATTCCATTTATTTTTGGGTATAATTTAGTTCTAATTTAAAATTCTTTGTAGTGCCAACATAACTGGTCCGGCTCTGCAAGTAACAGCCAACCCTATCTACTTTGGTGGTGTTCCTGAATCAGTCTATACTCCAGATGGTACTTTAGCAATTAGACAGTCTTATGCTGGCTGTTTGGGAGATGTCACAATTAACGGCAAGATTATCAACTTTGCAGACGCAGGTCAAACTAAGAGTGCTGTCATAGGAAGCTGTGGCGGAAAAGCTCCGGAAGTGCCTCCACCTTCTAGTGGTAACTCTTTCGTTAAATTAGTAGCTATGGATTTTATAATGTGTGGAAGCCAAGGGAGAATAGGCCATTGGCTATCTCCTGATATTGTTTGGCATCTTTTTAAGCAACCACTTGGAAGATTATCCCGCCATCTATTTAAGAATCGGAGGATTATTTTTTCAAGGCACGTTCTGAAATTTGGCCCCTCCCAGCTTCCAGCTCTCAACAGTAAATTAGTTAAGAAACTTGTCACTAAAATCAATATTAACTCTTTCCTTGTAAAAATTTCTTTCTTTCTTCTTATCAAATAGTCCAATATCTGAATCGTTATTCCAATCCTCCCCTGTCCGCAGTGAAGAACCCCAAGGTATTCTCCTAGCTTTCTTCCTTTTCTCAATTGTAATTAACAGCCTTGCTAAGAAATTTCCTGATAGATAGCGATTTCTCGAGAACCCAAAGGTCATTGAAACCTGCTACAAAATTATGTTGAGCAGCCCTATGAGTATCCTCAGTGATATTGTGCATGATGCCTCAGACTTAGACATGGAAGTCAACCCTTCTAAATCCGTGATATTGGCAATATGTTTCCTGCTATCCCCGCTCTGTTTTCTTAAATATATCTCCTAAAACTTCTTTGGTCTCAGTTAAAGTACTTGACGTCATGATTTCTTCTGATTCAGTGGGTTATCCGTATTAAAACTATCGTCTACAAAGCTTTCGCGCCTGACTTTCTTAAGCTCTCAAACAAACTTGGCATCCCTCCTTCTTATTAGGGATTTACTCTTCCTTTGTCTGACCTCATCTTAAATATGCCTGTCCAGTTTGGCACCCTGCGCTCTCCCGGGAAGGGTCAGATAAAATTAAATCCATCCAGAAAAGAGCCCTGTGAATAATTTTCAAAGATTTTGAAGTCCCATATCAAACAGTTCGTAGTAACGAACTGTATAGTAATGGTGACTCGTCTCAACAGTAACCGAAACTCTAAAACACAGAAATTGTCATATGAATAGATACATCAAGAGAATAGAATTTTTATGCTGATTTTAAATATACAAGTTTCATCGAGTTTAGTTTTACCCACGAGCCTGAGAAAATTTGCCTTATTTTCGAAAAAAGGGGAAAACACACCCTAAAAGTCATAGAATCTTAATGATCACATCATCAGATTCAGCGTATCAGAGAACCTTATTGTAGAGAATTCAAGCTCCTATCTGTAAAAATGTGGAATTTGTATTTTTGCCAGGAGAAAGATCACGGATGCCTGTTTATTAGTTTTTTTGTTTGTTTCTTTTCCCCAGGGGTGATCGTATCGACCCAGTGGTCCTAAAATGATGCAACAGGGCTCATTCGAATGTAAATCAAAAGTTCTAGTGCATTTTTAATTAACAACAAAACAAAAAGTTAAAATAGAATCACTTTTTCCAGAACACTGCATTTTGATGTCTTCATACCGAGGTCTTTTCAAAGATATTTGATTTTTGAAGCAAGTCCCATTCCTAACACCAATTGTCTACTAAGCTTCACACTTTTGGCAATTCACACTTTCACACTTTTGGCAGTGTTTTGGGCTTCACACGTTTGGCAATATTTATTCTTTCGACATTTTTATTTTGTTTTTGTTCTTAGTTCAGGATCGCGAAAGTTATTATGTAAACTGGAAAAATATTTATGGTATGCGCGCAATAATTTGAATCTTTCAATTCTAACTAGAAAAATACCTCAAAATTTTAAAATTAGTTTTATTTTTCGTTAGGTTCTAACTGCCCAGCGCGGGATTTAATGTGTATTTTCCATACAAAAAAAAAATCATTTTTAATTTTAGTTTTCAGTTCAGAATCGCTAAAGTTATTATGTAAACTGCAAAAATATTTATGATATCTCAGCAATAATTTGAATATTTTGATTCAAACTAGAAAAATACCTGAAATTTAAAATTATTTTTATTTTAATGAAACTCAGAGAGGAAAGAAAATAACAAAAAGTGAAAAAACAAGGATTTTGTCAGCCAGTGGCGAACCATGAAGAAGAAGAAATAAGCAAATATTTCGACAAGGACCTCCGCCGAGTCGTCCTCAGTGCTAAACTAAAAAGAAAGAAAAGAAATGAAAACAACGAAAATCAAACCTTTCGAAGTTTACTTATCAACGACAGAACAGAAACTAAATAAGAACCAGATTGGAATCAATGAAAAAGAAAACTACCAAGATGATTTGGTAATAATCCTTAGTTTTGCTATTGCTTTGACTGGCCTACAAATTCGTTCATCATTTGATGTCCAAATAGGTTCTTTTAAGTTGTACCGGGTGAAAATATTGATTGAGTCCTTCAAAAATAAACTGTCGTAATAAATAAGAATGTATTTATTTTAATTTTTTGTTAGGTTCTTGGTACTCTATACATGACTTAAATAATGTTTCTTTCCATAAGAAACTTATTTATTATAATGGTTTCGCGTACGAAAGAAAAAACTTAAGGAGAAGGAAAGATATGAAAGTCGAGCTAAACAGGTTGCTGGCAAAAAGAAAGAGAACTATGAGAAAAACAAAGACGTTCTCAAATTTATTGCCGAAAATCGATATAAGCAGGATGAGAAAGCAGCAGCTCTAAAGAAACGTTGTGTTTTAATACTATCAAACCTGCATCAATCCGGTGAAACATCAAATACAGAGATAATGAAGAGTATCGTCAAACTTACATAATATCAGTCTCTTGGATACATCCGGGTTGCAGCGGTAGCTAGCAATCTAGTAAGAGACGTTCACGTCCAATACTAAAAAATATAATAACCCATAACTCCTAAAAATAGAGTCAGATCAAAAAAAAAGTACACTATTAGAACCGCCTTGTCCAATACTCCTATATAGGAAACTTGCGTCCCTTGGCTTGAATAGTAAGGAAAATATGTTGGTTTGAAAATTAAGAAAGTGGCTGCAACGGTTTTATCCCTATTTGAACTTTTATTTATCATTACAGAATCGCTAATGTTATTATGCAAATTGTAAAAACATTTATGGTGTCTGAGCAATAACATTGATTTTTTAATTCAAACTAGAAAAATACCTGAAAATTTTAAAATTAGTTTTGTTTTTTATTCGACTTTATGTTAAAAGATTATCATTAGAAGAACAAACCATTCCATAAATTGGACTTAGTTAGCTTCCTGATTCTTTGATGTTCGTCTCTTACTACGCCAAAGAAGGAAAAGCCGTAGGCTTTTGGAATACTTGAGTGCTGGGGAGCTACATTGTGTCCCCTTCTTTGAAAAATTCAATGACAAACCGTCGTACGAAAAATATTTTTTCTGAAACGAGACACTGGACAGAGAAGTTTTTTCAAAATAGGGGAGACTTTTGTCCCCTACATTACGGAAAGAAAAAATAACAAAACGTCCCGTTAGTTTTTATTTTATTTTAGCACTTGTACAAGCATTGCCTATATTTTGCATATGTCCGTTCGTTTTACTTCCTTTTTGCATTTTAATAACTTTATTTATTTTTTTTAATATTTTAAGGATTTTTTCTTGTTTGTAATCTTTTGACGTGTTATGTGCCATACATATTTACACATTCTATTTTTTTTTATAAATTCAGTAAAATGACGGTTTTTAATGTTAATCAAGAAATGATTTATTCATTCTGTCAATATAATTTGGCATTCTTTATCGATTATAAGTATATTGTTGCTTTAAACTTGTTTGAAGTTTCTGTCAGCTTTTATTTTTTATCCTGAAATACAACTTTGGTGCTTCGGGGCTTGTAATAGCAATTTTTAAAAATAAATATTTAATCTCTTAAGTACAAGACTATATCTCTTCCACTTATCAGCATATCGAATCAACTGATAAACAATCGCCACATTGACATTGAAAACATCATTTCTATTATTGAATCCTTTAAAATAAACGAAACGTGAGGAACTGTAACAATTTTTTAGATCGGATCTTCTGTCTAAATCTGTAGTTATCACTTATTAATTTGTTGGCTAATTTAATTGAAATGGAAGCAGCTCATACTTTGTCTTGATTTAAAAGGCTAATTAATGTCGTGACGAAGCCACAAACAAACTATGAACCTAATTTATAAACTAAATAAAAATACTGGAGGCTGGAAGCGCAAAACTTGTAAAAAATATTTTGGAAGGTGGTACTGTCATCCAAAAGTAGCACTCTTTAATAGTCAGGGGTAATGTAGATTTTGGGTCTTTGTCAACCCTCTCCACTAAAAATTGCTCTCCAAAAGCTCTCCACTAAAAATTGACTGGTATAAAATTAGGTGCTATCTTCTTTTTAGATTTCCAAATACCAGTATCTGAAGGGGATGACATCCCAGGTGGAGAAGAACATCTTGGTGAAACAGTCTTAGATTACGAACTCCCTCCACCAGAAAGACCATTAAATCCAGAAGACTCAATAAGAGAAGAAGATAAGACAGAGGAGATGACAAGTGGTACTCCTTCAACTGTAGAGACTACTACAGAAATGACTTTTGATGTTACTGAAAAGTTGTCAACCTCAGAAAGCTCAACTACGCCCCCATCTTCGCCAAGCTACGAAGAGGAGGGAACAACATTTGACTTTGACTATCCAGTGCTGCCACCTTTGGTAGAAGAAGAGGAAAAATTTAAAAAACCTGAGCCAAAGAAGGAAACTATTCCAATAACAGAAAAACCAATCGTTGATGACAAAGGACCAATGAGAGGTGATGCTGTTCCTGAGTCAGGTTAGTTTCTAAAAAAAATTTCTAAATGCGAATAATGTTGATCAACGGTTGTCCGAAAGTGACGCAAAATCTTTTACTTTGATTTAGTAAAACTACACCCTTTTTGAATTTTTTTTTTTTTCGTAGACTGCATTTTTTTAAAAAACTTATAATGTATTGGATAATACGTTATATTAAAATTTGTATGTAATATACCGAACTATATTGTATGTAATATAATAAATTGAAATTTATTTTTAAACTGCACGTAGCGCATAACATCATTCCAAGGTCTATAATGACTGTCATCAAGTGTCAATTCAAATTCCGAAGTTTTTAACAAGCTTTCGACACATTGTTTTTAATTTTCTATCATCTTTGTCATGTTCTACATTAATAAATAATACTTTCAAATCAAGAGGCTGTAACTTCTCGTGCTTTGGGGTAAACCTGAAACTTGTCGCTGTTTCATGGGCATTTTGCAAGAACGGAGTCATTAGGGTGATTTTTCTTCGAAGATGATTGTAGACAGACTGCGACAGTGAGTGGTGATTAATACTGATCAAATCATAATGAGTTTTTGGCACTTAAACTGAATTGAAGTGAATCATTGACTTAAAGTGGAATCAACAATTGATTGAAATCAATTGTTGCATCTCACGTGATCCAGTGAACCTTCTATTTTGACATTTTTTATGTTGGACGTTTTATTTTTTAAAAATGAAACTTTCGATTAGTCTCAACTCCCTTGCGGGTTCACGCTGTTTTTCCTTTTTCTTTTTTTTATGTCAAAAATTTGGCAAACAGAAAAGAAGGAAGACCGAAGAACAATATTCAAATTTTAAAAGAAAACAAGTCCAACAATTCTATTGAAAATTTTTGTGTTGAAATTGATGCTGGTTAGCGTAGCTGTATACAGGTAATGCAGGCATATACTTGAGTGATATCCAAGTCCGAATGCAATTTTATTATACTAAAAAGACAGTTTCAAGAGATCCTGGACAGTTATCCATTTATTTACATTTTAAGAAAAACGAAGGACATTCAGACAATTTTATAAGTGCAGCTGAGGCATTGCTTTCTCTGTTTTTTCCTTGTCTTTTCTTATGCGCGTTTGAAAGCCAATGAGCTTTTTATGCAGTTGGGTCAATAATATATGGTGGATAACGACAATATAAACCGTTTGATTCTTGACACGATAAAGTCTTTCAACTTCATAAAATGTAGCATTCCTTTGAGACACCGTGGAGATTGAGATCCTGGGATTCCGTTGAGATTAAGAGTCCGGGATTTTGTTGACATTAAGGTTTCAGGATTCTGTTGAGATTAAAATTCTGAAATTCCGTTGGGAAGTCATAGATTTTTTCTGCTTACTTTTATAATTTGGGTGGAAATAGTGGCTCACGGAAGTTAAATCATGATAATTTTGAATAGAAAGGCTTTATTTCTCCTTTGGTATCCCACTAATGTTATTGTCATTTTTTAATTTAATTTGTTTTTTCGAATGACAATACTATTTACATATTTATATTGGAATTTGTTATTTCTACCCGTTTAAACAGAAACTGAAAAAAGATAATAATTTTTTCCAAGTGTTGTTACCAAGTTTTTCCAATGTGTTACCAAGAGGTTGTAATTACTTTTGAAGGAGCTTAATAAGGATTAAATTTCCTCCGAGTTCGTGTCATCGTGCACTGAAAAAAAGGGAATATACTTCACGCCATTGGGACAACTAGTAATTTATTACTCATATACACCAAATGTAGTAATTTGTTGATAATATTTCACTGCAACTCTGGCTTTATTTGCTCAGTAACTAACAGTGGGTGCTCAACGATTTTGTACTTGTAAACTTCTGAAAATTTCTGCTATTTCCAAGAAACGAGATTTGGCGGTGATTTGGTGTGAACTGTCGTTTTTCGCAAGTTCGGCTTATGGTGGTGCAATGTGCACGAACTTTAGAGAGCCATTTAGTATTTTTTTTTTCTTTAATACGAAATTATGGCTATCATCATGATTCCGCTCGGAGGCAAATTACAATTTCGTTTAGCATAAAGAAATTAACTTGCAACTTTAAAAGATGAAGTCTCTTTTTATGCGCTGCTGAGATAGAAAAATCTCAATTGGAAACTGACAAAAAACAATTCTCTTGAAAATTAGGCACTACGCTGATTTAAATTCCTGATGAAAAACTTGCAAATGCAGTTTTTTTCCGGTATTACTTATTGACACTCTTCCTGGCATATTAATTTAAGTGAAATACGGGATTAAGTTTACATTGGTTAATATGAATATTTGTTTTTTTAGAAGATGATTATGACTATGTCGAAGAAACAACTCGGGCGCGTGTAATTACTGTTCCTTCTACGACCACTACAACGGAGGCCCCAAAACCTGTTGGTCAATGCAAGCTGCCGATTAGACCTGCAGGAGATCCAGACATCAACTCATACTCGGGATTCCGATTTGGTAAGAATTTAAACGATGAAATTTGTTTGGTGGTTTTATGATTGCATCTTAGAAGCTCCGAGATTCAAGGGGTGGAATCAGCCCCCCCCCCCTCTATAAGGTTTTTGGGTGTCTTCATTCTTTTTGTTTTTTGCTCTTTTGTTAAATAAACTTGTCAATTTGGTCAATTATTGGCACCCTTGTCATGTTGCCCTCCCCCCACACACAAGATTTTGTTTTAGATCTGTCTTTGCTGAGATTCGTGGTAATTTTTCAGCCTTTCAGAAGACAGCCTGACGATTCCACTTTATAGGATTTTTAAAGATTCCGCGTTAAACAATTGTATTGACCCTTATCTTTACAATAACAAAAATATATTTCCTATTAAAAATAAGGTTTGGTCCAAAAAGAAGAACTGTTATCTGTTGAGCGCTAATTTTTTGGAGAACCCAATTGGACTAGATTCACTAAGGATTTTATGATCATACTCAACATTAACCTCTACAGGCTTTATACTTAATATTCATACTCAATGCTCAATACTTCAACAACTTCTCTTCTTGCTTAATGCTTCAACACAGTCAATACTCCCACTCAATGCTTCAAGAAATTGTTTTTACACTAATGCTCTGTATTTCATCAACATTACTCAACAGTCGCACTCAGTGGTCAATACTTCAAAAGCTTGTTTCCCTGCTTAACACTCAATGCTCAAAATTTCAGCAACTTATTTTTATTCTTAAGTTTGATATTCTCCACACTCAATTACGAAAGGAAACATCATGGGAAATTTTAGATCTAAATCTGCCTAATTCAGCCGGATTTATTTAGAATTTTAATTTTTCATATGAATTTCCTTTCAAAGTCAATCAAAGATTGACAAAGATATATATATATATACATCAGTATTAACAGCCACTCCGAGAAGAAAAAACTTGTCCGAGGGGTGGCAAAAATACGCTAAAAATAATACAGAACTAGTAAATTATAAAAATTGCACATCCTAATCGGTACCACAAACCTTGCAACAACAAAAAATCAACTTTACTATTAAAATCATACCCCGATAGATCATAATAAGCTATTCAATGATATATTTACATCCCCCCCCCCCCACACACACATAAAAAAAAGCTAAAATTCATACTTACTAAAACAGATTTCTTTAATTTCTCTCTTAAACAAAGAAATATCACTATTATTTTTAGTACTCTGATCTAGATGGTTCTAACTTCTAATCCCCCTATGAAGCACAGAAAAGGTCGACCGGGCCGGAACAATCAATGGAATATTAATCTCACCAGAAGATCGAGTCTCATAGTAATGGATCATTGATCTTAAATTTACTAAACTGTCAAAGCTTGAAAGATTTGTACCATTTTGTACAAAAGTGTATCTAACTCTCGTAGTCCAAAAGCTGGCAGTATCAAACTGCCAGAAGCTGGCAGTGTAAAAGGTGAACACAGTTCGATTGTTTTCTCAAATGCTTACTTGTTCTTTTTACTGATACAGTTCTGTCTATTTCAATGACCATATGAAATTTGGGATTTACCATTTCTCTCATTTATTTGTCAATCTTTTTAACTCAAAGAAATTTGAAAGAATTGAAATATTTAGAAAGAAAATTGCAGAGTATATTAGAGATATTTTCTGCCTCTTATCATCTAAGGACCTACTAATTAGTTGTTTGATTCAAATTAATGAGTTATTATGGAATGAGGGTAAGGGCCATAACTGTGGTTAACTAGTTCTTTCGCAAAAGCTCTGATAATTCGTAACTGTTATTATTTATGTCCTGCCTGTAATAAGTTGTATAAGTCGTTATCACTGTTGCTTTTTACTGCTATTCTATAACTATTATTTTTGTGCTAGATTACATTTTTAATTATTGCCGTCAAGTTATCCAAAAAATTATTTAATTGTTCTACATATACAGAGAGAGAACAGAGGAGGGAAGGGACAGAGAGAGAGAGAAAGAAGTCTAGTTGCATAAATAATCGTAGCTCAAAATGTGTGGCGCAACAAAATATATTATTGTATACTTTTACACAATAATGTAAAAAAGGCACGAAATAGGTCTGATAGCGATTTCTTCGAGCACACACAGGCATAAGTTTTAGCTTCTGTCTCGTAAGGCTATTTATTTTGGGCTTCTGGAGGTAAAATGTCATGGTGAGCAGGGTTAGACAGTAGCATTTTGTCAACCAAAGCTCTAGCTTTGGAGTTCGAGTATTTTGTTATCGGTCCCCGAAATGTCTCTGTTACTCAGGGAAATCCTGGTCGCCTGTTTTTTCAACACACTCTAGTTCCTGCAGTAAATAGGCGCCTCTTAATACTGACAGGCCACGGACAGAATAGGTATATTCGAGGATGGGACATACATAGCATAGGTACACCTGAAGAATATTACGGGCGTTACACCCCAAGCCACGCCTTTTTGAAAGTTGGAAGAGATGTGTTTGCTTTACCGGTGACACTTTTGATACGGGTTGGAAAGATGCAGATATTTTAGAAAATGGCACCTTGCATTTCCCCCTCATTTACAACAGTTAAAGGAGCTTCAGGGGTGGGGGGGGGGCGGGTATCTCTCTTGAGCGGGTTGAATCTATGTATTTTGAACTTAACAGGCATGATAATCAATCTAAAAAAGTAAGGCTGTGAACTTAGCAGATCGAAATTGTTTTCGGGGATTAGCTTCGTGGGAACATTTCTTTGAAGAAGATAGGCAGGCAAGAGTGATAAGTCGTTGACAAATTTATATTTTTTGTTATGTTCTACCAGTGAATGGTCTGTGCTGGCATGAAATGCATGATGCCAGTGTCGTCCCTTGCGGGGCACTGCATGTTACTTCACTCCACTCTGAGTCACAGTCCTCTTCGTGTAAAGCGGATATTTTTTGTTGCATTTCGGACAGAAAGTCCAGCACAATTACCAATGTTTGGTGTTTTGTACCCAACCGTTTCAGGTGTAGGCTAGCCATTAGACATAGGAAATCCCCTATCTAAGATCTATCTTTAACCATAAAAAATTACAATTTCTTTGCATCTTCTTTAAATTTGTAAATTGTCTTCTGTGTTCACCTTAATGTATTTTTAAAAGTTAGATGTTGTAACCCCCCAAATTATAAATTGACAAAATAATCGAGATATTTTTGAAAGATAACACAAGAAACTCATAAATAGGTTCAATTATCTCACACAGTGTCTTTATGTTCATCTAAATGATGTTTGCATTTACTTCCAGTGCCTTTTTTTCTCTTTTCGTTAATGTTACTCCATTATGGGCGTAAGCTTCTGTTATTGCGGTGGGTTAAACATAAATTAAGCAACTAACACATTTATCAATTCACTCCGTTATTTAGATATACTAGCCCTCAGAAATCATTTTTTCATAAGTATATTTTCTGAAATGTATATTTTTTTTATAACGGAACTTTCACTGCTTAGACCTCTTGATCTACAATCATTAAAAAAAAAGTCTTGTTTGTAAATGGTTAGACCCTCAGTGATGAATAGCCAATGTTTATACATTATCCTGAAAATAAAGAAAACATTTTCTGAACAAGTATTTTTGAGTAATTCCAGTGTATAGATAATGAAAAAAGAGGCGTCCTCCCTTCTGTGCGGTTTTACCGCTGGCCATTCCAATAAGCTAGAAATTATTGCTGTATTATATGCTCCAATTTAAAAACGAAGAGATATGTGTGTGTTTCACTTCCGGCTATAATGTATTCCGGTTTTAGCTATTTGTACTCAGTTATTCGTTTTAACTATCCCTATTTTTAATTTGTATCAGAATGCTAAACCTCCTGATGCTTAAACATGAAGCGAAGAAACCAAAATCACTGTACTTTCTATTAAATAAAAACTCTGTACTATCTATATGTTATGAAAATATATAAATTTAAAAAAGAACCTGATGTCTATATAGTCACAATTTAAATCTCAATTGTTAAACGTAATGGAAATGTCTAATGCAATGTAATATTTGAATTAAAATGTCAAATTTTAATGTCTATTTTTCAGACAAGTGTCGTGATTTTCACATATTACAAACTTTCTTCTTCTCTAATGTTGATTATTCCTCTATATCTTTTAGGCAACACTCGTTTTAGTCGCCAAGAATACCAGACACTACCTGCCCGCCCAAGAGCCAAATCTTCATTCTCAGTTGAGTTTAAGACTGTTTCACCAGATGGTATCATTTTCTACTCAGCTGATCAAAGGCATATTGATTTTATTGCTCTTTACCTTAGAGGCAAGTGTTTTTTTATTTTCTGCTATGAATTAGCAGTTTTTTTTTGTTGAGATTATACTATATTATAGACATCTATGAGAAATAGAACCGTGGAAGGAATAAATACATATCCTCCACATATGTTCAGGTTTCAGAATTTGATGGGCGTAGTTTGCAAAGAAAAAGACTTCATAATAATCCTTCACCTACTATTAGGTTTGACATAACAAACACGCCAATTTCACCTTCCTGAAAGAAAAATTGTGGAAACAATGTTTTAGAACTACTTACCAAACATATACTTTTCATCTGTCTTAGCAAACTCATAGAAAAACTACATTAGCATATTATTTTCTATTTTTATGCCTTTGGCTCCACAAACATAGTCCCATGGTGGGGCTATCACATTTATACTTGGGGAGGGGGGGGGGTATTCTAAGAGTGTTGTTCGTTGCCATCCCAAAACAGTTTACCACAAGATTTTGTGATTTTAGTTTCTCTTACTTTTTTTTCCTGATTATCTAGCAGGACTAGAAAAATATTCATTGTCTGGTTGGATCTTTTTTTTTTTATTTCTATTTTTTAAATAAAGTTGAAATCCTGTTAAAAATTCATTTGGCTGGAAATTGATCTGAACAAAATTCCTTCAGTTTTTGTATTGTAGACATTTGAAAAAAATAGAGGATCGCTCCAATCGTTTGATTAGAAGAACAAAATTAAAACGTAGCTTCAGTGCGTTTTGTTTTTAGTAACATTCGATTTATTCCAGTGATTTTTGGACGATTTACTAGTGTTTTCAGACGATTTGTCTTGTATTAATTTTTATGCATTGGCAACCATGGTTTAGATTCATCAATCAAGCATGTCATTGTATGCATTTTTTTTTTTAGATGGAAAGATCCACTACTCCTTCAATTGTGGCTCAGGAGCGGGACATCTTGCAAGTCCCCTTGATTACGCTGACGGAGATTGGCACATGGTAACATTCTCAAGGGAAGCTCAAAACGGAACACTTATAGTTGATGGGGATTTAGTTGCCGAAGGAATGTCTCGGGGAAACACAAGGTTGGTACATTTGAGGATTTGTAAGCCAATTTACATCATTCTACATTAGGTTGTATAGTCCACTTTACAATTCACCCCAATTCTTGGGGAGATTGTTGCAATAAACAATGCAGAATTAATTCTAAAAGTTACAATAGGGATAAGTAAAAAAAAATCCCTTGGGCCGCATTTATAACAACCTCATTGAGCCTAAATCCTCTCATATTTTGTCTTAGGAAAACAAAATTCAAAAAGGTCTGCCATTTCGGAACTACACTCTGTTTTGTTTTGCTTGATCAACGCGAAGCGTTACAGCAACTATTTGGTTGGGTCCGCTGACAAAAATGTTTCGAGAGCAAAAATTTGGTTGCATTCGTCAGCCCCTAAAAACTCGAAATGGTATGTCTCAAGAAGAAGTTTTCCTTAATAAGACATAATTCAATCACTTTCATTAAAGACGGTCTTAAAATATATCGTTTCTCACTTAAACCTTCTTTGCACCTTGTATACAAGCTAATACTGTATTTCTTTTGCCCCAACACTTAATACCTAACTCAATCTGTGGTGTTACGTCAAAAAATGCAACAACCTAATTTAAAAGCTAGTGCTGCGCTACTTTGCCTCAAAATATAACTCCTTTCACTTGTTTCCATTGGATTTTGTGATAGAACAATTTGATTTTATCAACAATCAGTTTTATTATTATTGCAATCCATATGCGCCTTAAATGTATTAGAAATGAATACAATCTAGACCTTATGGCATAGGTATGTAACACAAAGCCCCCTGAAGATGAAGGTGCTTTACGATTCTTCCTTACAAGTCACTTGTTATGATAGCTATAAGCTCACATTGAACGATTCAGAGCCGTGATTCTTAACGTGGGCTGCAGGCAAAGTCCCCTGCCTCCTCCTATTTTATATACATCTATATAAAATAAAGTACCATATATGCAAATATATATATATATATATATATATATATATATATATATATATATATATATATATATATATATATATATATATATATATGTGTGTGTGTAAAAAAAACTGCACAAAAGGTTGAATTAACTCAATCATTATAAAGACTGAAGTTATAAAGGTTAAAGATGTTAGGAAAACCTATGCAAATATATTTTTGTTCTGTAATTTGTAACTATAATCCGTAGTAGCAGCGTAAAAACTCTTATATGGACAACGATTACAATTAATTTAGTTATTTTTGCTCATTTTTGTCATTCGAAATATTGCAGAGCAGTATCCAAGTACTTCTTTTTTTTTCTAGGTCAATAAATATCGATCCTCCTTTCTTTGTTGGAGGTATCTCTCCTGAAGCAGTAGATTTTGCTAAAGGAAATATGAAGGTATGTAATTTGTATTTAAGACCTTGGAAATCTGAATATTTCTTGTGTTACCTTTAACCTATAAAAGTAATAACTTGAGTGTCTGTGATTTCAATTGTGAAAATTGGTCAATAGGAGTGCCAATTGGTTGGGGGGATTGCCCTTCCTCTTAAATTTTGAAGAATATCTTTTTCACCTATTTTCAGTTAAAACAATGAAAAATATCCCTGCCACTCCCTAAATTTTCGTTAATTAGTGCCCCTTTTTGTTAGTATATGTGTATGTTTTCATTATTATGATCTTTCACTTCATATCTCTACATTTCTTTATCTTAATTTTTACTGTTATACGTTGATAATTTGTTTTGTGTAACGATTCTTGATTTTTTTTTTTGATTTTTTTCTTCTTCTTCCTCCTTTACTATCTTTGTTACTGAAGACGGACTGTAAATATCTGTCTTCAAAATCTACCCTTCTATTTGCTTAAGCTTTTGTTGACCTTGTTTTTTTTTATATTTGGAAAAAATTATATCTTGTCTGCACAAATTCAAGATTCTTTTAAGCTAACTTATTGGGAAAAACACTTGTATAACTTAATATACCACAAAGGGGACATAATTTCAGTTGCCAATTAATTTTTTCTTTTTTCAATTACAGAATAAGTGCTTTCTAAATAAATAATAAAGTTTTTATTAGGCTCAGTACAGACAATCAACAATAATCAAAGAAATACACAATAAGTACTCGACTTCAAAAAGGAGTGCCTTAGCTCCGCCATCGAGTTCAAATGAAACAGACGCATGCATTCGTCTAGATTGACCCACAGTACTATCAGTTTCACATATCTGATAAAATTGTTATCCCAAAGATGAATGGTGAAATTTAGACTACTCTGTCTTCCCAAGCCAAACAGTTAGATGGCTATGCACTGCAGGCTATTGTCCACTAAACTTTCCATGTCTTAGAAGCAGCAAATAGAATTCTCGCACTTGAAGATTGAGATATTGAAGAGAAGGTAGTAAAAGAAAACTAACAGATGTGGTGCACTTGTTGGGTCTTTCAAATTGTAACCTCAGCGTTGTTCGTTCAATTGTGAGTTCGGACCATACGGTAGCGTCAGATTTGTGTTCCCCTGAGATCAGTTACAGATTATCTTTTTGGCAGACATTTTGCTAAAACAACGTCTAAGGTCAAATCCGTTGTAGATTTGAAAAAAAAAAGTCATTTGGTTGGCCAGAATGTTCAGGGAGGGGGGTCTACCGTTATTACTGTTGGTAGAATGTGGCCCATGTCCCTATTGTCAGCATGCAATAAGTATTATAGTGGCACAAACAAATAATTTATTATAAATACAAAAGATTTGATACTTTGATAAGGTATTTTGCAAAATAATTTTGGAATCACGAGAATAGCAATGGTAAATAAAAAAAAACTGAAAGCATTAATTCAAGATAAAAATATCATTGCGCAAAACTAAATTAATGAATTTGTTTTCAAAAGTGGCGAAGGTATAATGATTGCCATATATTTTGTGACTGCAAGGACTGAAGACCCTATCTGCCGACCGTGGTGAGTGAAGCAAGTGGAGATGGGAAACATCATTCTATATTTTACGGGACGAAAGGCCCAAGCGAACGCAAAGAAGTGGCAAGCCAACTGTTTTTGGAGTGGGCTATATTATATACTATAGAAGTAAATATATAGAAATAAATTTAAAGTCGCCATTTTGATGAAATCTTTGTATTGTTTTAAATTTATTCAGTAAGTCACTCAAAAGTTTAAAAATATTCATGTGAATGATCAACACAACTAAGACCAAAAAGAGGATGAAAAAGGTGAGGATAAATATTATTAATGTGAAATATTATGTAAAAGATGGATTTTTGTTTCGTCACTCTCAATGACAGCAAGGGGTCCATCGAACGCGTTAAAATGTATGTTTCTTGATATTCGCTGGGTTTCTTTTAACTTCACTTGTTTTACTTATTTTTTAGCTTTACTTGTATTAATTCCTGAAAATATGCTATGTATGCGTTAACGCTAAGGGAGTTTTTCTTTTAGAGAAAGAAAGAGAGAGAGAAAGAGAGAGAGAGAGAGAGAGAGAGAGAGAGAGAGAGAGAGAGAGAGAGAGAGAGAGAGAGAGAGAGAGAGAGAGAGAGAGAGAGACTTCTACGTGAAAAAAAAGAAATCACAAAATTAACAGTTAACAGCCAATGGTATTAACGTTTATCAGCTATGTATAATTTGTCCTGTCTGTAATTTATTTCCATCCTGGTAACCAGTTAATTTTGACAGGGGCTGGATGTTGGATTCGTTGGATGTCTTCGGGATTTTAGAATGAATGACAGACCTCTAACTGACCTTGTAACAGCGGAAGGAGTTGAGCCTTGCTCTTCAAAGGTTGAAGAAGGGTCTTTCTTTTCAATTGATGGAGGATATATCAAAGCATGTAAGTACAGTGTGCGGTGTAAAATATGTAACAAAGTAGTTTCACCATGCTAGAGCTGGAAGATGTCAGTAATCCAAAATAAAGGATGATAATACTTTCCACCATACACTAACTGTACGACCTGCGTAACTGTTCACTCCCTCTCCCCAATTTTAATTACTACGATTTATTCCGATAGCTACTTTTTTCGTCTAATTCATATATATTGAGTTTTTTTCAAATTCAGGCCCCCTCCTACTTCTTCCGTGCAAGTTCTGACGTACGTACCTGATCTTTGCAGTGCTCATATTTGTTAATTAGACTGCCAACCAGCAGTAGATCAAGCGACTTGCTGGTATAGTTTGTTATGATCAGTTGATTTATGTTGGTAAGAAAGTTGATGAAATCGAGTTAAAGAATAATTTCATTTCGGATTAGATTATTGAGTCAAACAGTTCGTGGTAATATATGTTTCATCAATTTTAGTCTTACCCATCAAAAGTTACGAGCCTGGGAAAATTTGCCTTATTTTCGGAAAAAGAGGGAAAAACCCTCTAAAAGTCATTGAATCCTAATGAAAATCACACCATCAGATGCAGCGTATCAGAGAACCCTACTATAGAGGTTTCAAGCTCCTATCTGTAAAAAATGTCTTGTTTTTTCCACAGCTGTAACATAATGGAGAGCTGTTTAATGGCTCATTTTAAAGATGATTCCTGAGAAAACTTGCTTTATTTCCGAAAAATATGGGAAACACTCCCTTAAAGACATAGAATCTTAATGAAAATCACACCATCAGATTCAGCATATCAGAGAACCCTACTCTGGAGGGTTCAAGTTTCTAACTGCAAAAATATGGAATTTTGTATTTTTGGCCAGAAGAAACATCACGGATGCGTGTGTTTTTTTTTTTTTTTTCAGGGGGGATCGTATCGACTGAGTGATCGTAGAATATCGCGAGAGGGCTTATTCAAACGGAAATAAAAAGTTCTAGTGCCCTTTTTGAGTGACCAAAAAATTGGAGGTCAAATAGGCCCCTCCCACGCTTATTTTTTCCCAACGTCACCTGATCAAAATTTTTAAATATCCTTTTTGTTCAGCATAGTCGAAAAAGCTAATAACTATGTCTTTGAGGATGACTTAATCCCCCACATTCCCGGGGGAAGGGCTGCAAGGTATGAATTTTGCCCATTGTTTACAAATAGTATTGTTTATTGGGAAGTATACAGACGTTGTCAGGGGAGATTCTTTTTGGTGGGGGTTCGAGGAGAGGGGTTTACATGGAAGGATATTTTCATGGGGGGAAGGGAATTTTCTATGAAGGAGGTGCCGGATTTCCTAGCATTATTCAAAAAACAATCAGAAACTAAATAAAAAAAAGTTTTTTCAATTGAAAGCATGGAGCAACATTAAAACTTAAAACGAACGGAAATTATTACGTATATGAAGGGGTTTGCCTCCTCGTCAATACCTCACTCTTTACGCTAAAGTTCAAATTGTGTTCTAATTCTTTAAGAATTACCCCTGAATCACGAAGGCCGTTTAATTGGTATAAACAGCTCTTCTGAAAGTGCTAAAAACAATTTTAGCGTAAAGAACGAGGCATTGACGAGGGGGCAAAAACCCTCATATACGTAATAATTCTGTTCCTTTTAAGTTTTAATGTAGCTCCTTACTTTCAGTTAAAAAACTGTTTTTTTTTTTTTTTTTTTTTTTTTTATTTAATCAAAGAGAACGAGAGAAAGCATTGAAACAATTTTATTGAATCTTAGCCAATTCTGATCGCATGATTTGAACTCATTAGTTTTTGTATAAATTTTGTTTGGTAATTTGTGTTAAGCATATCGTTCTGATTCACCCATTTCTAAGGGTTGGTTTTCTGCACATTTCTTATGCTTCTAATATCCCAATTCCTCAAAATTGGCTATTGTACTTATGCTTAATTTTACTTATTTTGCTTATTTGAATATTTATTCGAAAAAGAGATTTTCTAGCAATCAGAACAAAGAATGTGGTAACATTATCTGTCGATAATGTTTTTGTTGAGCCGGGCATTGGAGCGGTTGGTGTTAACTCAACTGATACTAACTATCCCCTTTATAAAAAGCTTAATAACCTAGTTTTTGCCCTGCTATAAAATTGAAAAAAAAGCAAGTAAACAAAAAGTTAAGATACCAGTCAGAGGAAGTATAAAAGCAGTGGTAGATATACGGGGGAGGGTTGGCCTATGCCTCCTTTGGCTTAGATGCTGTTTAGTGTTTTGCCGTTTTTACCCAAGATACACGAGTCTGAGGAGCAAAAAAAGGTCTTCAAAATTCACGCCAGCCCCCCCCCCCCCCCGCCTCTTTATCAAAATCCTGGGTCTGAATTTGTATTGAAGATGAAACATGATGAACGATGTTAAACCATGCCTTGAGTTCTAATCGTATCTAATGGTATTAGTTTTTATTTATATTGAAGCAGCTATGTGATTTTTATAGCTTACTTTTGAATTTGACTACACAATGCCAAAAATTAGATATAGCCAAGTTTTAACCTATTCATTTTTAGATGAAACTTTTCGAGTCGGACTCGATATTGACATATCTATGGAGATCAAACCTCGAAGTATGTCAGGCATCTTGATGGCAGTCCATGGACGTCGTGATTATTTGGTGCTTCAAATCGTCAATGGAACGGTTATATTCATTGTCGACAATGGAAGGGGAGCAATTTCATCTTCTTATACACCACCTCATGAACATTACTTGTGTGATGGTCAGTGGCACAGTATTCAAGGTAAACAGTTTTTTTCTGTTTTCTTCATTGTTTCTTATATCAATGAGAATGGTCTAACTTTTTTCAGTTCGGAAATAAACTACTCATTTATTTTCTTTGAATTTTTTTAAATAAACGATACTACAAGTAAGCATTTAGGAATCCTTTTTTTTTCTTTTTTTTGAAGATGTACCGCTTAGTTAAACTAAATCCCTAAAAAATAAACATCGAATATTTAAAAAAAATGGGTTTTCTTAATTTCTTTTCGGAATTTAAATTTTTTAGGTAGTGTTATATTATCTTAAACGAAATGCAGACGATGGAACCTAGGCCATAAATTTGGAGACCTGATCATGTAACAGTATTATATAACGAACTATGAAACAACATCGATTTTAGAAACCTCTAAAGTCTTAAGCATTCTCTTTTGTAATATCCCCACCAAGGTTGTCGGTAATGTAAAGAACCGTTTGTGGTACTTTTTTTTACGGGCTATGGTACCTATTTACTCTGAAAAAATTATGTTTTTCTTCAATGTAGAGCGTACATCATTGCTGGTCGAGAAGCTTTAACTTATATTTTAGTATATGGTAGTCTAGCCTACAGTTCACATCTAAATATGTATCACTTTGTAATACATACATACATGCGTGTATTTAAAAACCAGTGGCCATATACCCAAAAAAAAAAATAAACAAAAAACAATAAGGAAAAAACAATAACACTCAACAAATTTAAACTACAGCTTCTTTCCGCGCCATCAGACTATTCTCTCTAAAACAACCTAACGCAATAATTAGGTCCCTCGAAGTAGTCCCCAAACGCCCGGTAGCAGCTGTACATCCCCATGAAAAAATTTATCTCTAAAATTCGCCAAACTTTGGCATCTACTCAGAAAATGGTCCATCCATCCCCAAACTCTCCACAGAGGGGGCAGGCACGCCTACTTCCTGAGCCATCTTCATCATAAAACTCCCAGTATCCTTTACGCAGTGGTATACAATTTGCCTGCGCCTGCAACCAATACTAAGCGTTCTTCACGGTAGGTTGAGCTTCAAATAAAACTCCTCCCCATACACATCTTGAATCTGTCTATAAAAATTCAGGCTACTAGACTTTTCCAGACCCGTTAGCCAAACCTGAATCTCTTGGTCCCGAAGGCGCGATGCAAACTTACCGAGGAAATCTTCAGGTTCGCCTAGAGGACCCTGCCCCTCATTCCATGCCCATGATAAACCAGCAATATCCAACAATGCTTTAACTTGTTTTGGCCATGCTGCCTTTTTGGTAAAAATCAACATCTCTGTGTAGGCCGCTTTCGCCTGGCAGTTATGCGGTAAGCACGTAACCTGTAACCAAAACTTAATCATTTGTATAGTCCTCATATGACGTAGATCCTGCAAACCCAAATCACCCTTTAGGACCAAACTACTAAAATTATTTTAGAGGCCTTCGTAATATATATCATTTTTTATATTTAATATTGATAATCTTTTTTACCAATGCACTGCATAAAATTGCTACAGTTGTGTCTTCTTTTTCTAGCAATCAAAACAAGGAATGTGGTAACATTATCTGTCGATAATGTTTTTGTTGAGCCAGGCATTGGAGCGGTTGGTGTTAGCTCAACTGATACTAACCATCCCCTTTATATTGGAGGACACCCAAATCCCATTGGAAGAAGAGGAATACAGACGTCTGAACAATATGTGGGCTGTCTTCGTCGACTTGTCGTGGATGAGACTGAACAGAAACTTTATAATGCAGTTGTAGTGGGTAGTGTGACAACAACCACGTGTCCAACTATTTAAATTAAATGCCATCACAGATACATGCAAAATAGCTGCAAAGAAGGAACCTATGTGTTGAAACATTTTTATCTTTCCGAAATGATATTCAAAATATTATACTATACAAAATGTATTGATTATTTTCTTCATGATTTAAGCATAATCAAAGTTTTTGTAGCTGGATGATTTATAAGAAATAATTTTTGTTTAAACAGAAAGGAATCACTGGAAATTTTTTAAGAAATTTGATAGTGTTCAATTATTTAAAAATGGTTTCTGATTTCTTTTTTTATTTTAGAAATAGTGGTACGTGAGTGTTAATTGCTCCAAGTCCGTTATTGTATTCCTCCAGTTATTCTTACTTTTTTCTTTTATTATTACAAATATGTTCTAAATTTGCTTGATAATGAAAAATATATGTTTATCGCATGGTTTTCAAATAGGGAGCCAGTGTGCTGTCTCTTAAACTATTAGTTTCATATTGGGTTTTCTTTTTGTTGCTGCAATGCTGCCAATATAATTGTGCCTTTCTCGTTTTACAATAAAATTTTCATCTCAAAGCTTGAAATTATTGCACGTGTAGAGCACTGTCGTCCTAAGTGTAATATTCGTTTATAAATGTTTATCTTATTGTTTCTTCTGTATTGTGAATATCAGGTATTTGTTTAAAATAAGTGAAATATATATCTCAATAGCTATGTTTCTGAAGCAGTACTGAAAGCCAAATTCAATCTAAAAATTCAATCTACCTAAGTCTTATAGCCTCTTATATGCATTAAAATGACACAATTTCACACCCAAGTCTTAAAAAAAAACTTTTATTTAAAAGCAAATCTGAAGTGGTCCAATTCAACTCCATATACTGGTGTCCAATATTCAATACAGTACCAAAGGTATCAGTACTCAGCAATAGCAATCAATCTATTGAAATGTCTTGAAAAGTTCTAATAATTTTGATAGATTATTACCCTCTGTCTGGATCTAGGCATGTTTCCAATTTTCCCAAGGGAGCCTCGGATTCTTCAAATAAGCTCAAAAAGCACTTTAAAAAAACAAAAAGCAAAGACTTTAAACAGTATCACTTACTGTTTGCAAGCTCCACTGGAAGCTTGGTGCAATGATCTTTCCATGTGTATCATTGCTTAGGCAAAGGTATTAGCTAGGAGGTGACCTCTTTCCCATCAGTAAAATGAGCGATGCCTAAACTGCCGAATGCCGAATGAAATTTTTAAGCTTTGGACCGTAGTTGTGTTGTTAATTCATTTTAATCTTTAAGTGACATTCCTTGTTCCTAAAAATATGTAATAAACTGCTGCAGTAGATTTTAATAATAATAATATATTGCGAAAACAGGCTTGCGCCTCTATCTACAAAAATTTAAATAATTGAATGCTTTTTCAATATAATGATTGTCAATCTTGTTCTTAAATGCATTGATTGAATCTGAGTTTACAGTGTCTGATGGTAGTGCGTTCCACTCGGAGACAATTGCGGTTGCTGAATGCCCATCTACCAACAGCTGTTTTAAAACGTTCTTCGGTTACCTTAAACTCGTGACCTCTCAGGTTATTATTCTTGAATGTAAGTATCTCTTCTGGAGGAATGTTGTCGTAGTATCTGTTGCATATTTTATATACTTCAATAAGATCTCCTCTCAAAAATCGGTATGAGAGACTTGGGAGCGACAATTTTTTCAAATGGTCTTGGTATGATACGTCTCTAAGTGATGGAACAAATTTAGTAGCCCCCCTTTGGATTTTTTTTTCTTTTGTATTGCTGTCTTTTTGAAAAAGCGGTCTGGTTGTTGTATGACCGTATTCGATCATTGGTTTCACTAACGATTTGAAGAGTGTAGAAAACAGTGTTGAGTCAGTAAGAGAGAAATTTCTTCGAATAATTCCCAAGACTTGCGATGACTTAGAGATGATTGACTCGTAATGCTTGGTGAAAGTCATGTCACTGTCTATGTATCGCGCTTCTTCTTGTATAGGTATCTGCTGTCCTTCAAAGCAGTAGTGCCGAGAAATGTGTTTTGGGCCTAGCCGAACATGACAACTTTTTTTCTGTATTCACTTCCATGTTCCATTTTTTCATCCATTCTGCTATTTTGTTTAAGTCTTGCTCTAGTATTTCTGTATCTTCAAAGCTTGTTATTGCGCGAAAGATTTTCGTGTCATCTGCATAAAGCAGTATCTCAGAATCTATGTTATTTGGGAGATGATTTATGTAAATATCGAATAGTAAAGGCCCCAGAACACTACCTTGAACTACTCCACTTGTGACTTTCGTTTCATTGCTGCTAAGATATCCCTCCAGTCTTACTCGTTGAGATCTTCCCTTCAGAAAGTTGAGAACCCACTTTAGAATAGTATCGCCAACACCGATAGAATGTAGTTTTCAAAGAAGTTGACTTTGTGAGACTTTATCAAAGGTTTTTTATGAGATCTAAGCATAAAATATCTACCTGCATCCCACTATCCATATATTTTCTCCAGGCGTTTGTAGCGACAAGTAGCTGGCTTTCTGCTGATCTTTTCTTGAGAAATCCAAACTGTGCGGGTGAAATGAGGCTTCTTTCGAGTAGGTACTGTAATATATTATCGTTGAGTAAAGATTCTAGTATTTTACATGTGATACAGGATAAACTGATAGGTCTGTAGTTACTTGGATCTGATTTGCTTCCTTTTTTGAAGAGCGGTATCACCGTTGCTTGCTTCCATGAATCAGGCAGGTTCCCTGTTTGTAGTGACTTGACAAAAATGTAGTGCAATGGCGCTGCAATTTCCTGTGCCAGCTCTTTTGGTACTCTAGGATGTAGGCCATCTGGACCTTCTGATTTGTAAGGGTTTAGATTTTTTAGTTTTTTGTAGACCATTTGTACTGTCAGTTTTGTTTCTTCAAATTTGCCTGTGACTAGTGGCTGACATTCCTCTTGACTTTCATTTTTGTCGCTCTCTGTTGTGAAAACTGTGGAAGATTGCTGATTTAGTAGGTTGGCTTTAGCTATTGGGTCCCTGATTGTTAAATTTGTTGCTGAGTTTCTAAGATAGGGAATAACCGGTTGTTCTTTTCTTTTTGAATTCACGAAGTTCCAAAACGCCTTGGGGTTGATCTTCGAGTTCTCGGCTACTTTCCTCTCCTTTTCGCTTGCTTCTTGTCTAGTGGCTTTCCTCACTTTGTTGGCGATTCTGCGATAATTTCTACGATTACTTTCGGTATCAGTCTGCTTGAGCGTCTCCCAGGCTTGCCGCTTGGTTTTTATTAGGTCAAGGATCTCTCGTTTTAGAGGCGGACGTTCAAATATTTTGACTATTGGTACATACTATTTTGTGAGCTCTATGATTAGGGATGCAAAATTGCTGTACACAGTTCAGTTAAAAACTTCTAGCTCCGTTCGCATGGTATTGTAATCGCCTTTTGAATACATCCACTCTCTTTTTTTCTCATAATTTCGCAACTTATAGTCACCTCTAAGTAAATTGTAGCGTGGTCCGATTTTCCAACGGGAGGACCTATAGTAAGTTCTTTTATTAGTTCCGTATTACTGCATAGGGCTAGGTCCAGTAGTGTTGGCTTGTCGCTTCCTCGGATTCTTGTTGGTTTTTTAATAAGCTGTTCTAGGTAATTATCGTTCACTACCTTCAGAAATTCCCTCTGTGAGGGTGACCCGCTATGCTCTAGGAGGTGAGGAAGGTCCCAATCTATGTTAGGGTAATTGAAATCTCCAATGATGAGAGTTGGTTCTGTTAATCCTTGACATATAGCGTGAAAATCTTTAAAGAGTACTTGGTCATTCACGGCTGTGCTATTCGGACTTCTGTATACTACAGCCAAATTTAGAGTTGCTTGGTTTGTGTTTGATATCTGAAGCCAAATAATTTCCTGTTCATTTATTGTTGATGATACTTTCTGGACTGATAAATTGTCTAAGACATAGCAAATAATTCCCTGACCTTCTTCTTGATCTATGTTCAAGGTGTGGCTTTTGTAGCCGTTGATGGCCAACTCTGGTAAAGTTGGGAGATATCGACAGTGTTTTGGCTTAGCTTTGACCACTGCTACTATGTCTGGGTTCTTTGCTGAAATTTCTACTTTTAATTCTGATAATTTGTTTGGTAGTGAATCAGAATTTAAATATAGTATCTTTAGTGTTTTTACTTTAGTAGCTTTTTTGTTAGGCTTGAAGGATGGTGGAATTTGTTTGGCTTCGGTTATTCTACTTCATATTTGCCGTTGCTCTTCGTTGGAGTCTTTACCTCGCCTCCAATGGCTCTGCATCTCCATTTGACGATCGTACTGGGTGCGGGCATTCCTCTTCTGTTGTCTCTTCACGGCGAGCATTTTTCTCTGCATGGGCGTGAGATCTGGGCTTATATATACTTTGGTACGAGTTTCTTCATTTGATGATTTTCTTATATTTGGAGCTGTCCTCAGGATTGTTTGCCTTTTCATCTTAAGCTCTTGTGATTTTTTAGCTTAACTAACAAAGTGCGTGGACCACCATCTTCTTTTGGTCTTCCAATCCGGGCAGTTTCTGGTTTGCCCCGAGCTCGTTTTTTTTAGTCAATTTGACAACCTGTGTAGTGTCATTGACAGCAGTAGATTCAGGTAGCCCCATGACTACAAAATTCATCTTTTTCTGTTCTCTTAATTCCTTTTCTACTTCTACCTGAATAATTGCATTTATTGTCGGCTGGATGTCGTGAGGTGAGGGTTTTTCACTATGATCCGAAGGTGTTGCTTCATGAGGTCCTTGAGGTTGAGCTTCTGTTAGCTGTCGCACTTGAAGCTGTAGAAGTGCTACTTTTCGCTTGGAGCAGGAAAGGCATTCGTATTTAAACAGGAGACAGTCGTTGTCTTCTCTCTTCATGACCAGCACGAGATCGGCATTTTGTGAAATGTTTGTTGATCTTGGCTCCACCATAAGCTCTATCCTCTATCCAGAGGTCGCCAACCTGTGGTCCATGGACCACTTTGGTCCATGAAAACGTTTAGGTGATCCACGAGGAAAAGGGACCATTATTAAGCAATGTCAATTTTTCATTTCATGAACATAAAAAAAAGAAAAAAAAATAAGGAAACTTATTATAGATTAGAAATTTTAAAGTTATGTTTAATATTATAAGGCCTTATTGCGACTGAAAAAGGCTAAACAAAAATTGACATGGGGTTTTGTTGGCACATTTAATTATTTTTGCTGCTGTACATTCTTGAATCAATATACATCTATGTATGGATGCATTTAACGATTTTCACTTGTGTATATTCTTGAATCAGTATACATATAGACTGGATACATTTCCTTTTGTCTTTCTATCTCTGTGAACAAATTTCGGCGAAAAAGTTTCATTCTGTTTCAATTCAGTTGCCAGTACTAGTTTAGTTCCTATGAGACCTGGGAGTTCATACTGTAAACAACTCTGTTGGATATAGTCTGGGTATAATCTTGTTATACAGTAACACTCAATTGTGACTCCCTACGGACTTATCATAATTAACATAATCAAGTCTGGATATAATCTCATTATACAGTAAGACTCAATTGTGATTCCCTAAGGACTTATCATAATCAACATTTTTGAACTTTTGAATTATTTATTATTTAGTTATTTGATTACCCTACGGACTTTTTCTTGAAGATAGTTTCAGAATCAGAACTTGGATTATTTGACAGCCAATCATTTTGGAAGGAAATTGACTTTGGACTCATTAACTCGATGTATTACCAGTAAAATTTGGACTCATTAACTCGTTGTATTACCAGTAAAAATTCAATACGAATATGACACGAACCAGAGCTACTTATATTTGCCCTGGATGTGAGAGGCCGTGTGGGAAAGGTGTGACGATTCAGTGCTCGAAATGCCTTCTATGGTTCTATCCCCCCTGTGCTGGAACATACGCTGTCGTTAACCCCAAGAATATGTTTTCCCCGCCTTTGGAGAGCCCATCCCCTCAAAATTGTCCCAAAAAGTTGTGAGAATTGCCTTTCAAAAGACAATTTAATCCTGCAACTTGAAAAAAATTAGTGAAAAATAAAACTTTTTCACTAAGAATATTAGTGAAAAAGCTTTATGTTTAATAGAAAGGAGAAAGGACTTGTACAAGAATTATCTGAGTGATAGATCGTATGAAAACAAAAGAAATGTAAAGAAAGTGGAGAAAGCATTAAAATATGAACTAAGGAGGTGTGAAGTGGAGGCCATGGATAAAATTGCCGAGGATCTGTAAGATGCAGCTAGAAGGCATAATAGTAAAATATTGTACTGGCACGTTAACAAATTGAGAGGGACTAGTCAATCCGGACTTGGCCCAGTTAAAGATAGGAATGGGGTCGCTATTAGCGATAAGGAAAAAACTAAAGAGAGATGGGCCGAACATTTTGAGAATTTGCTTAACCGAGATAGAGTTGCAGGATAAAATATAGAGGAAAATGAAAAAGTTTGTGATACCTTGGATGCGAAGGAAGATTTGTTTTGTGAGGAGGAATTAGCTACAGTACTAAAAGGATTAAAGAATAATAAGGCTCCAGGTGCTGATAGGGTGGTAAATGAGTTTCTTAAATATGGTGGCTCTGAGGTTAGAAATAAGTTACTGAAGATTATGAATATGATTTTTGAAAAAGGGGAAGTACCTAACGATATTAGGAAAACCTTAATTAAGCCGCTTTATAAGAAAGGTGATAAAGTTGAGTGTGGTAATTATCGAGGCATTAATCTGGTCTCTGTAGGTAGTAAATTACTTAGTAATATGATACTTTTTAGACTGAGAGATGCCGTAGACAAAGTTTTAAGAGAAGAGCAGTGCGGTTTTAGAAAAGGCAGAGGATGTGTCGACCAAATTTTCACTCTTAGGCTAATAATTGAGAAGTGCCTGAGTTTTCAAACACCTTTAGTCCTCAATTTTATAGATTATGAGCAAGCGTTCGATTCTGTTGATAGAAGAGCTTTAGTAAAGGTTTTATCCTTGTATGGTATACCAGACAAATACATTAAAGTTATTAGTGCTGTGTACGAGAATAACACTGCTGCGGTTAAGGTAGGAAATGAGGTTGACAGCTGGTTTTGTATTAAATCAGGAGTTAAGCAGGGTTGTGTTCTATCCCCCTTTGTATGGATTATTTTGATGTACTTTGTTTTAAGGAGCACAGGAAAGGCAATGGGAGACCACGGAATCAAATGGGGAGGAAAAAGTCTCCTGAACTTTGATTATGCTGATGATTTAAGCATCCTAGATGAAAATGTGAGCAAAATGAATGAAGTTTTAGAGGTTTTGCGAGTTCAGGGTGCTAGAATTGGTTTGAAAATTAATGTTAGGAAGATAAGTCACTAAGGCTAGGAATAAGTGAAGATGAAAAGGTGACGTTGGGTAATGAAAAGATTGATCAGGTGGGCAGCTTCACTTACCTTGGTAGTATTATTATTAAAGATGGTGGGAGCAGTGAAGATGTTAAACACAGAATAGCCAAGGCCCAGGGTGCTTTTTAACAGTTAAAAAAAGTCTGAAAGAATAGGAAGATAAGTCTGCAAACCAAGATTAGAATATTAGAAGCTACAGTGATGACAGTGGTCAAATATGGCTCTGAAGCATGGACGCTCCGAAAAGCGGATGAAGATTTGCTAGATGTTTTCCAGAGAAATTGCTTAAGGATTGTTCTGGGTACCCGGCTGACTGACCGTATTTCAAACAATAGGCTATACGAAAAATGTGGTTCAATACCGCTCTCTAGGGCAAAGAAAGGTTGAGGTGGCTAGGGCACGTTGTGCGGATGAAGGATGACAGATTGCCGAAGATTGTTCTTTTCGGCCAACCATCTAGGGCTAAACGGAAAGCAGGTAGTTCTCGTCTGGGGTGGGAGGACGTCATAATGAAAGATTTAAAGGAAATGGGAACTTCGTGGGCGGGTGTAAAAAGGGAGGCTTTGAATAGATTGGGGTGGAGGAGGAGCGTGCGTAGCTGTGTTGGCCTCAGGCGGCTTGGTGCTGCGGTGAGTTGTTAGTAGTAGTAGTAGTAACTTGAAAAAAAGATTCACAGCATGGAAGAAAAAAATGAATCTCAAGCTCGATCCCTATCGATGAAAAAGACCGAAATCGACGCTCTGAATTTACAGCTATTTGAAAAAAGCTGTGACGTTGTGGTGAAAACTGCCGAAGGACTAGGAATCGCCGAAAGACGAGAAACTAAGAAAAAGTGTTTCTTTTTTATATCAACTGGTACAAGCAAACTTGGTGAACAGTGTCCATTTATTCATGAAAGCAAAAACGTTAATGATAAGAAGAAACAACCAAATCAACGAGAGAATTCCCGCGTAAATAAAGTGTGCAAGTATTTCGAAGGAGGTTCCTGCAACAAAAAAAGAATTGTAGATTTCTACATATATGCCGAAAATATAGACTGAAAAAGTGCAAAGCAACAAATTGCAATTTCGATCATGTCGATCTTTGCCCTATGATGGCTTGTGCTAACAAGTTGTGCAGTTTTGCTCATAGTATTAGTAATTTAAAATGTCGCATTAATCGCTCAGTGCCTTTTAAGTATTTTGACCGTTTGCCTCGTTTTAATCGTTTTAACCGTGATCCAGTATTCGATTATAGTATGCCAAGCCATAGCCAGACTGTTTATGGAAGCAATGCTTCAAGCAATAATCCTAGACCCGAGCCGGTGTAAAAAAAACTTGTCGAGACGAGGGGGGCAACAGCTGAGCCTGTTAGACCCCCTCCCTCCTCCTCCCCCACCTATCCATTTCATCAACAGCCAATCAACAACCAATTCCGTCCCTATTCTATTCCCCCTCCTCTTTACCCCTTCCCCTGCAGAAGGAAAAAAATTGTTGGTGACTTCAGTTTAAATAATCCTGTTGCTGCTCCAGTCGCGATAGGGGGCAAGAAATTTCAAAATAAACCTTTTTCCCGGGAGTTTCATGACAAACGTTACGTATTCCCTTCTTTCCTTTACATCAACGCCGAAAGTTTAAATCTAGAGAAATTTACAGAACTTCAGACTACGGCTCAAATGCTTGGCTCTTCCGTTATCTGTGTTTCCGAGGTCCACCGGCAAGATCTTAATTTATTGAGGGTTGCTAACTTTTCTTCTTTTATTTAACTTTGGCCTGATGACCATCCTATTGGGAAAAAAGGAGGAGGAATTATGACACTCGTGCACGAATATTTTAAACCTCAGCTTTTAAATATACCTTTTCTTGAAGATAATGATGAAATTATTTGGGTCAAAACCCAACCTAAGCGACTCCCTAGGCCGCTCTCTGCCGTAGCAGTGTGCGTTTTCTATTATTCACCTGGTCAGCCGGCTGCAGCAAGAAAAGCTTTTTGTATGTATGTATGTATAAATTTATTGCCCATCATAAATGTAAAATACAACACTGATGGAGTATAAAGAAAGAAAATGAAAAAAAAAAAAAATCTGACAAATACAAACAGAACCAAAACAGAGAAGAACAGACAAGAAGAAAAAAAAATTACAAATAGGGGCAATTATATGTAAGAAAAAACCTATTATCAAAGACGGACAATTTCAGAGGTGCTTTCACCAAAAATCTGCCTCCGATATCTCTCATTTCTTTTCTGTACCGCGGACACTGGACTTGCAACTCCATACGGCAAAGATAGTGAGCTGTTGTTAGTCCAGAGAGGCAGCCTTAGCAAATATTTCGCATACTTGTAGAAACACTTCCGTATATCCCTAATATCTGAAGCAGTAAGAAGGGACCAAAATGGTGCAAGGGCAAGCCGATGCGGAACAGCAAATGTATTATAAGCGCTAGCTAAGATACGGCGGTTAAATTTAAACTTTAACGCAACTAGTAAACCATACGCATTCCTAGCTTTTCTGGCAAAAAAAATATTTCAAAAGTTGACGCGTGGTGCGAAGATTTGACCCAATCGGTACACCAAGATACGTCAGTGTATCTTGTGCTTTAATAACATGTTCACCTAACTGAACATTTGTCGGGCAATCTGAACGGTGGTTGAACACCAGGAACTCAGTCTTACTCTCATTAAATCGAAGACCGATACGTTTATACTCCCTATCGAGAATTCCAAAATTTTCCTCAATTCCAAAGGCCGTTCTACTAATATCAAGGATGTTATCATGATAGTTAGCTAGCGAAACATCAATACCATTAAATATACATGTGGTTAGAACTTTCTGTTGTGGCACAATGACAGTATTATTAAACAGGGGGGGGGGAAGTAACAGCGCCCTGTCTAATGCCCTTTTTTACTGGAATTGAAGGAGTGAGTTCCACCGTACCAGGTGAGATGGTAACCTTAACTTTGGCATTTAGCTTTTTATACATATCACGTATCGATTTGATGACAGAAATATGGACTCCACGCTTATAAGCAGTCAAGAAGATATGTGGATGTAAACCCGTGTCGAAATCTCTAGATATGTCTAACCCGGCAAAATATACTACCTCATAATTTTCATGAGCATATAGAAGTAAATTAGCAATCAAATGGTGAGCATGGTGACGGCCTACTCCTTTCTTGAAGCCGAATTGGTTATCCGGTGTGTAACTCTTAACAGATATCTCAAAAACTTTGCATAAAACCGGTGACACCGTAATGGGTCTAAAAGAAGAACATTGGTCCTTGGGCTTTCCTCTTTTTAATACCGGGGTTATTACTCCAGTACTAAATAAATCAGGAACTATACCACAACAGAATATCATCTGAAAGAGTAAGGTCAGATGCTCAATCAGGAGAGGAGACCCACATCTTAGATGATGTGCACAGAGACCATCAATACCACGAGAAGTTTTCTTTTGTAGCTTAGAAATGCACTCAGTAACCGCAGATCGAGTAACAATAAAACTGATCTCATCAGTTGATTGGCCTAAGTAACCATCAAGCTCCCTTTCATATTGGTTTGACAATGATGGATCAGGCTCGGAAAATTCACTTTTAAAGTAACCATACCACTGGTCACTGTTAATTTTGAAAGCATTATAGGCTTTTGAATTATTTCTTTTGAGCAGTTTCCATACGAAATTAGGTTCTCTTGTGGCTTTACTTGATAGTTCAGCTACTGATTTAGCCTGGTGTTGCCTAAGTACTTTCGTAAAATGTCGCTTTGTTTTCAGACGAATTTCATTTATCAAACCTTGCCGTGGCATACCACACTCCTTCCAGAAATGAAACCAGAACTTCGATTTAGCACAAGAATCAACGAGGCCAGGGCTACCTGACCAACCAAGCTTCTCAGTTCCAAGACGTACTCTTCGTATGGGTAAACTAGCACGCTCGGCAGAGCGTAGAGCGTGAACGATCTCTGCACAGTAAATATTCAGCAATATTTGCTTCTCTGCAAAGGTTAATAGTTTTTTGGGGGAAAGTAGATGAAACGGCACTTTGATCTTTTATAAAATAGAATCACTAACAGCCCGGAACATAAACATATCTGCACGAGCCCAGTCAGTGGTTTCATGTCATTTACTATCATTGTCTGGACTTGGACCACTCGGTGCAATAAGTTGAACAGGGAATACATTACTAATAGGCATATGGTCCGAGACTTGGAAAGTGGAAATAAGTGAGGATCCTGAGTCTGGTTTTACATTCGGGGAACACATGAAGAAGTCCAGAGAAGAGGTACTGCCAGAGTTATGGATATATGTGAAACATTGGGTATTCTCGACCGCCAAGAGCTGAGGGCATATACTATTCAGAATATTAGCACGACTGCTACTGTCGTCAAAAAGGTTACAGTTCATATCACCAGCAAGGATTACTGCTAGGTTTTGCAGTTCACAATCAGACACGAGGGAACTGACTTGGCGGCATGCTTGATCAAATTGTCTGTCTGATGTAGCATTACGGTAATCGGTGGGTAAATACACTGAGACCACCACATAATTCTGAATTTTGACTGCCGTAAAATAGTCACTGTCGCGAAAGTGTTCGGGCATGAGGACATTTCTAGCAAGAATAGCAATACCTCCACTCGGCCGATCAGCCCCAGAGTGTCTAGCGGCACGACTTATTACGACAGTAGAAGCAGTCTTGCTCAACAAACATAGACTGTCGGCAGTGAGAAGGTGCTCTTGTAGTCAGAGAACGTCATTCGTGTCACATAGAGTTTGGATTATGGGTAATTTCACTGAGACGCCTCCACTAATATTCCATGATGTAACGCGTAGATCAGTGCTCATTTTAGGGGATTCATAAGTTTCTGTGCGGCAGGATATTTGTAGCTGTAACATGGATGGTCAGCTTGGTTGCACAGCGCACACTTCATTTTATTTTGACAGGGGGTTTCCAGCTTGTTCGAATGTCCTGTCTGCGCACAACACGAACAGCCAGTAAGAGCTTTACAGTGCTGGGCAATATGTCCGTAAGCTTGGCAGTTGTAGCAGCGAGGAGGGAGAGGGAGAAACGTATCAATGCGGATTCGCTCGTACTCGATTATCACTGCCGAGGAAATGGCTGCTAATAAGTCTTCTTGGCGAGAGAACCGAAGCTTGTAGGACCTAGTTTTGCCAATGCGGGAGACTTCGGTACAGTTAGTTATCAAGTTCTGCAACTGACCGTCAGTAACACTGTCAGGAACGAAACGGGCAGTTCCATAATACACTGGAACTTTTAGCTGTGAGCTTAGCGATTGGTCCTTAGATTTAATAGCATCAGCTACAGCAGTAGCTTCATTTTTATCACTTACGACGAGGCGCCAAGTATCTTTTCCCGGTCTAAGCTCAGTTATCGCCGACTTCAAGTCACTACACAAATTATCAATAAAAATTTTGCGGTCCTTGTGGTCATTCAGCGTTTTAGGTGGATTCTTTAATATAACGGCAAAAGAGAGTTTGGATGATTGTGTGGGGGCTTGAGACAAAGAAGGCAGCGGGTTGCGCTTCGACAGGACGTAATTATCGAATTTGACACATAGTTCGTTAACTTTACGAGTAAGTGTAGCACTTGATTCCCCTGCGATAACTGGCACTTTGTCAGGCTCGTACAGCACGAAACGGGCTAGGGGTATCTGCTTTTCATCACACTTTTCAAAATTTTTTAGCATGTCCAGACAGTTATCTGCAGCTTTTTGTCAGTTACTTGGGCAATTTTTGCACTTTGTAAAATTCCACAATATTTTCTTTGCTTCCATTAACGAATCAGTGCTAAAAAAGTCCGCACCAGTTTTCGCAATATCGGCGTGAACATTTCCCACAGCCCGGGCACGGTATAAAAAGTTCAAGACTGGAGACCATACAAGCTGCTGGCTCCGCATAGTATGTAGCAAACAAACATACAGCAGGTATCTCACTTAGTCAGAAACAAGGTTGAATAGCCGCACAGAGACCTGCTCACCTGTCCCCTGCAGTTTAATGCTAATTAAAACCGGCAGGTACCAATACGGCGCTTCCGGCAGGTTCTCTCCCCTCTTCTGCTTGGTCCCAAGCGATCCACGCGGCACTGTTGACGCACCTTAAGAAAAGGTTGAAATTTGGTTTAAATTGACTGAATTCTAGTAATTTGGATAAAAAAAAAAATTTATACCAGATTCGGCGGAAAAAATTATCTATTGGCAACCTCCAATCGGCAACAATGAGTTAAAATAATTGTTCCCAGGGGAAATCACAAAGGTCAAAATAACCAAACAAAAGATAAGCCGATTATAAATAAAACTCTTCAAATGAGAGTCCACTGGGAAATCACTCACAATGTAAAACAGGGTTTTATCCAAAAAAGAGTTCTTTATACCACAAGGATTGTTCTTTATACCACACCTTTCTTTTCTAAATCCACATTAGTGGTCCATCAAACAAAAAGGATATTTTTAGTGGTCCATGAATGTCTAAAGATTGGTGACCGCTCCTGTATCCCCCTCCCCAGAAAAGGAACCTACCCGTAGGCTACAGCCTCATTGCTATGCGAATTTATGTCAGAAATCTCCACAAGATTAACAAGGTCGAGGTCTCTCAGACAAGGGCAGGCTCGTAGCTGAAGAAAATTTAAGCCTAACGAATCTTATATATTTAGAATTAGCATAATAAGCCATTTTTTATATATTTATTGATATCAAAATTCTGTCTCTTCTAATTTCGGTTACTACTGCGTCGTGTCACTCCTTGCTTAAAGTTCGTTGCCACGAACTGCTTGACTATCAGACATCGTTTTTGGATCAAGTTCATGTTTCGAAAGTGAAATTTAAACGTCTATTGACAGATCATTACACAACACTGTAAATAAGGCTTTATGAGAGTGTTATAGTGGAGTACCAGTGTTTTCTCCGGCAAGGTCTTCTCAAATTTTATTTATTACTCCAACATTCAAGGATAGCTTCAGCTCCACTGCTCAGATATGATGCAGTGATAACAATTTTTCATAAAGTACGACCCCCCCCTGGTATTTTGCAAAGCACTTTACTGGTCCATCAGACCTCTAGATGTTTGGATCTCCCATATCTTCGAACGAACACCCCCTAAACCGGGAAAACATTAAAATGCGAAAATGATCAATCATAGGCAACACAGTAACGCTGCCTAAGTAAAGAGCGATTTGGGCACAATGCATTATTTATTATTTTTTTTTTTTTTTTTTTTTTTAGACCAGGGCACTTCGTATTGAAGAATTTTTCGCAGAAACTTCGAAAAGGGCTCATTCGATTAAAAAGAGCACTGGCCAATTCAATTTCCAATCGAATGAGCTGTTTTCGAAGTTTCTATGACAACAAATGACCATCTCAAAGTTTCTATTAGATGTATTTCGGGGTATGGGTACGAGGTGTGGGTAGGGGTATCCGGACCTCCGATCACTCTGAATCTTAAAAAGGACACTAGAACATCTGATTTCCAATCAAAAAGGCCCATTCCGGAGTTTTTACGATCACCCTTTCTACATATACCTTATATACCCCCAGGGCATAACTTAGAACTCTTCCCCTGATTGCTGTGTGGGGTTGTCATCCTCAAAGACATAATCTCCGGACCTTTCAATTATTAAATAGTCAAAAGCGGCTGGAGAACTACTAACCCCCTCCCACACCCATCATTTCCCCCAACACATTCAATCAACATTCTGAGATAGCTATTTTGTTCAACTTCGTTGACAGATCCTGAAATTATGTCTTTGAGGCTGCCCCCCCCAGAGCCCTCAGGGAAAGGTTTGTACGTTATACCCTGGGGGCGTTTAAGGTTTATATAGAAAGGGTGTTCATATAAACTTTGGAGGGGGCTCATTGGATTGCTAATCAGAAATGTTAGTGCCCTTTTTGAGATTCAGAGGGATCGGAGGGTTGATACCCCCCCTCCACTCCCACACCTCGTATTTTACCGAAATGCATCTGACAGAAATTTTGAGATGGCCATTTGTTGGCGTAGAAACTTCAAAAAGAGCTCATTCGATTGGAAATTAAAAAGGCTAGTAACCTCTTAAATAGTCGAAAGCGGTTAGAGGGCAACTAACCCCCCTCCCACACCCACCATTTCCCCCAACACATTCAATCAAAATTTTGAGATAGCCATTTTGTTCAGCTTAGTTAAAAGATCCGTAAATTATGTCTTTGAGGATGAAACCCCTCCCCCCCTCAGAGCCCTCATGGCAAGGGTTGTAAGCTATGCCCTGGGGACATTTAAGGTTTATATAGAAAGGGTTTTCGAATAAACTTCGGAGGGGGCTTATTGGATTGCTAATCAGAAATGTTAGTGCCCTTTTTGAGATTCCGAGTGATCGGAGGGTTAATACCCCCCCCCCCCCTCCCCCCACTCGCACACCTCGTATTTTACCGAAATGCATCTGATAGAAATTTTGAGATGGCCATTTGTTGGCGTAGAAACTTCAAAAAGAGCTCATTCAATTGCAAATTGAAAGGGCTAGTGCTCTTTTTAATAGTCAAAAGTGATTGGAGGGCAAATAACTCCCTCCCACGCCCGCCATTTCTCCAAACACACCCAATCAAAATTTTTAGATAGCAATTTTGTTCAATGTAATTGATAGGTCCGGAAATTATGTCTTTAAGGATGACAACCCCCCACAACTCTCAAGGGAAGGGTTATAAGTTATGCCCTGGGGGCATATAAGGCACATATAGAAAAGATGATCGTTAAAACTCCAAAATTGACTTATTTGATTGGAAATCAGATGTTCAAGGGTCCTTTTTAAGATTCAGAGCGATCGGAGGGTGGATACCTCCCCACATCTCGTATTTTCCCGATGCATGCACAGAAAGGGTGATCGTATAAACTCCGGAGGGGACTGGATTGGTAGTTAGAAGTTCTAATGCCGTTTTTAAGATTCAAAGTGATCGGGGGGTGAATATCCCCATCACACCTCATATTTTTCCGAAATGTATCTGATAGAAATTTTTAGATGGCCATTTGTTGTCTTGGAAACTTCGAAGAGCTCATTCGATTGGTAATTGAATGGGTTAGTGCCCTTTTTAGTTGTCGAAAGTGATCGGAGGGCACTCCTAACCCCTCTCCCTCGCCCACCATTTTCCCAAACTCATCCAATCAAAATTTTGAGATAGTCATTTTGTTTAACGTACTTGAAAATCCAGAAACTATGTATTTGAGCATGACAACCCCCACAGAGCCCTCACGGCAAGGGATGGAACTTATGCTCTGGGGCATATAAGGTATATATAGAAAGGGTGATCGTATAGACTTCAGAGGGGGCTCATTGGATTGGTAATCAGAAGTTCTAGTCCTTTTTAAGATTCGGAAGGATCAGAGGGTTGATACCCCCCACCCCACACACCTCGTATTTTCCCGAAATGCATCTGATAGAATTTTGAGATAGCCATTTGTTGTCGAAGAAACTTCGAAGACAGCTGATTCGATTGGAAAATGAAAGAGCCAGTGCGCTTTTTAATAGTCGAAAGTGGTTGAAGGGCAACTTGTTCCCTCCAAAGCCCATCATATCTCTAAACACATCCAATAAAAATTTTGAGATAGGCATTTTTTTAAAGTAATTGAAAGGTCCGAAAATTATGTCTTTGAGGATGACAACCCCACACAGCCATCAGGGGAAGAGTTCAAAGTTATGCCCTGGGGGCATATAAGGTATATGTAGAAAGGGTGATCGTAAAAACTCCGGAATGGGCTTATTTGATTGGAAATCAGATGTTCTAGTGTCCTTTTTAATATTAACAGTGATCGGAGGTCCGGATACCCAACCCACACCTTGTATTTTCCCGAAATACATCTAATAGAAACTTTGAATGGTCATTTCTTGTCGTAGAAACTTCGAAAACAGCTCATTCGATTGGAAATTGAATTGGCTAGTGCTCTTTTTAATAGTCGAAAGTGATTGTAGAATAACCCCCACCCACGCCCACCATTTCCCCAAACACATTTAATCAAAATTTTAAGATAGTCATTTTGTTCAACGTAATTGAAAGGTCCGGAAATTATGTCTTTGAGAATGACAACCCTCCTACAACCTTCAGGGCAAGGGTTGTAGGTTATGCCCTGGGGGCATATAAGGAATGTATAGAAAAGGTGATTGTATAAACTCCGGAGGAGGCTCATTGGATTGGTAAATAGAAGTTATAGTGCCCTTTGTAAGATTCAGAGTGGATTACCTTTTTACTTGTGGATAAACCTAGGAACGGAGCCAATTGATTTTACGTAAAAAGAAATTTATTAAGCTAAAATCTGATTACACAAGTGACTTGTATGTGATTACGGCTTAAGAATTATTTATGGATTGTGGCTTTGGATTAGTGTTCAGCACTATTATCATGTAAATCGTGCATTGAAATACTTGGATTACTTGCAATTACTTGAAATGATTTGCAAATTACTGGATTAATTGGCCCACTCAAAGATAAGTAATTATTTATTTTCAGTGCTACGCTCATGTAAAAATTCAAGCCTTTTGACATTGTTCTCGCTAGTTTCAAAAGTTACCCCCCTTGGCCAGCAATTGTTTTGCAGTCAAAAAGTGGTGCTAAAGTATTATGGAGATATATAGTTTTTTGCTACGGCGATCATTCTGAGCACCAAGTAGCAGAGTCTAATTTGAAATTACTTTCGGATAACCCTAATGCTAGCAAAAGAACGGAAAAAGATGTACGTAAAGCATTTACCGAATTAGATTCGTTTCCAGACATTTATAAATCGTCATCACCTACTTATCTAGTATTGAACCCAGCAAGCGTTACTGCAGAAGACTCAGTGGCACCTAGCGTAATCCTGCAAAAAATAGCTTTTACCCAGGATGAATTAAATCGGACACAAGTGAATCTTACAGCTGAGATTTCCCGTCAAGTTAAAGCTAAACTATCAGACCCTGATACAGCAAATCAAGCAACTGATATTATAGTAAAAAAATTCAAGATACTATTATAGAAAAGATGTTGGATTGCTTAGTGATGAATGGAGTAAGGCAGAGGCCTGTAAATAATCTAAAGAAAGAAGTATCGGTTTTCATTAAATAATTTTCTTACATCTAAAGATTTTTTTCACGATTTTCAATTTGGTTTTCGAGCAAATCATTCGACTGAGCATGTTTGTGCAGTTTTACTGAATTATCTTCACTCTGCCCTAGACTCCCTTTTGATTCCTGCTGCTTTGTTTATGGATGTTCGTAAAACCTTTGATTCTTCAACCCACAGTGTTCTTGTATTTAAACTTTCTCATTTTGGCGTAAGAGGTAGTGCGTTTTATTGGTTCAAGTCTTTCTTGTCTGGTAGAATAATTTCTGTTGATACACTTTTTCGCTCACCATCAAGTGTCGACCAGGGAGTCCCTCAAGGATCAGTTTTAGGGCCGGCAATATTTTTAATTTATATAAATGACCTAATTTTTTCAGTTAAAAATAAAAATCCTCTTTATTGCTGTCGTCTATGTCATCCAGCAGTCTCCCGTACCCATAACTATAGTTTGCATACCTCGGATTCTCTTGTTAATTTTGCCGATGATACCATCCTTATTACTTCTGGGAGAACAGAGGATGAGGTTCGTACAAAGTTAGTGGACCTCTTTGAGAGAGTTTCAATTTGGTTTGATGCTAACTCTCTTGCCTTAAATGTTTCTAAAACTAGTTTTTTAGTTTTTTCTCGTATATCCCAGGCTTGTCCTCAATTATCTGAAATTCATGTATCCAAAGGCTTTATCAGTAGACCAAAGGATGGCCATATCCGTTTCCTAGGTATCCTCCTAGATGAAAATTTATCTTTTAAACGCCATATTGATTTGATTAAAATGAAGGTATGCAGAAACCTCGGTATTCTAAGAAAACTAAAACATATTTTTCCAGGACCAATTCTATGAATCCTATTTCATAGCTTAATTCATTCTTATGTTTCCTATTGTTCAGTCATATGGATGTCTACTTTCCCTTCTTTTCTCAAACCGCTTTCGAATACTTACGATAAAGCTATAAATCTTATCCAGGATGTAAATCGTTCGGGAACTAAACCGTTACTTGATTTTAAAAAACTTTATATTCTTTCCTGTGAGTCTTTCGCTTTTCTTCAGCTCCATGGTGATTTTCCTAGGTCCCTTAGGTTTACGTCATCTTTTTTATCTGATCGGTCAAATTATCAACTCCGTAGTTCTCTAAATATCCAAATTCCCCATACACCAACAATAAGATCCGATTTTAATACTCTTGTTGCGTGTCCTTTGACATGGAACACCCTCCCCGATTCGGCTCGAGAATGCCACTCGTTTGGCACCTTCAAAAGAATAGCAAAAAAATATTGGTTTTCATATGATTAATTTTCTTTACTTTTGCCTGCTGCCAATAGTTTTTTCATTTAATTTTTTTTTTTTTTTTTTTTAGATATTGTGATTCATTGTAGAGTGATAAAGCTTATTTAGTGAACTCTCCTTGTTTTTTTCTCCGTTTTATGGAGCAAATGCTTTTAAAAGTTCAAATGCTTACGTTTATATGTTCAAATGTTAATGTTAGTGGAGAGGCCCTAATGACTCTTGACCCTACATAATTTATGCATGTTTTTAGGGTTTTTGTCACTGAGAATGAAAAAACAGGATTTTTCTCACTTTGATGTATTTTCAAGGTCGATTTATTTGTTGTTTGTCCAGGTGTAATGACACTGGGGTGAAGTTTGCACATGCGCATTAACGGAGGAGAGAGATGTATTGATCCACGAAGGGGAGAGAATTTCCGAGAAATTGATTTACATAATCGGTGGGGAGAATGTATTGATCGGATAACGGGAAACAGGATCACGTGTCCCCTTCTAGGCCAATCAGGGGGTCGGAAATATTAGCGGGAGAGAATTGCAGAGAATATATGGAAAGGATTTTTGCTATATTTTTTATTAGTGTGTGAATAGAATTCAAAGGAGCAAGAACAGTTTGACTTAACTCATTTGGATATATTTGTGCTGATGATGAGTGGAATGTTTACCCTATTAGAAGTTAATAGTGGAGTTGGTAGCAATAATACAAGAGCACCAAACATTGCGGTAGAAATCACGAGAGGATCACGGCTTTGTCTGGAATGGGATGAAGTATATGCAAGATATGTGATATCCTTGAGCAAATTTAAAATGGAGGATCAATTATGTTTCGCTGCAAAAGTTGATATAGCGCATGTGAATAGACTTCAATGTGCTTTAAGTGCATTAGTGAAACATATCAAAGACAATAAACAGTATCGCTAATTGTACATGTCTACTATTATTGTTGTAATTATTTAATAAAATTGTTTCGAAATCGAAAATGTTCCCTTTCTTTTTGTTAGAATGTTAGGCTAACGAATCATGGTCAGTCTAGAGTCAGCAGTCAGAGTGATAGGATTGAAAAAATGAATAAATTCGAGAAAGGGAGAATTAGATCGAATCTGGTGTTAATGGAAAAACATTTGATTCTGGATGATGATTTTCTTGAGTTATCTCTTCAACGCAGGATATTCTGTCGGGGAACACTTGACAATATAATGGGGACTGATTCTCCCTCATTGGACTATTGTATGAAGCTTTGTCGATGTGACTCAAATGCTTATACTCAATTTATTGATATATTAATTGGAACAATGCAGAATAATATCGTGGATATACTTTTGAAAACATTGCCATAGATTCAATGTAGATGGCTTCCCCAGCATTCGAAAGAGGTGACGTCACAGAATTACTCCTCTCCCATTCCGCCACCCTGAATTTATCCGTCAGCAGGGATGATCAATTTCGTTTTAGCTGTGAGAGAGTTGACATCGGAAACCAAAAATGTTCTATACATGTCCACTATGCATGTACACTCTTGGCAGTTGGACTCAATGTGAGAATTGTACAATCATTGATGACTATAATGAAAAGTGTAAATTATGTAATCCTTGTAAATTACATAGAGGATATGCAGCACAAATTAAAGGATGTTATTCATGTCTTGAAGAGATTTGTGACTCTCACCCTAGAGGACATCTGTGCTCCGATTGTCACTATGATAAATGTGATCAGTGGGAGAATACTTACCCCGCTATGATTGGAATGAATCCCAAACGTGATTTTAGTTTATTTCTACGAGATTGGTATCGTCGTGGATTTAAATTATTCTGGGAGGAAGAATCTGGTCTACGATTCAACTGTTGGGGTAACAAGACAATTTGGTTTCTACGTCATCGTTGTGACGACACTGCCTATTATGACTATAAACCAAGTGATTTTTATTTGGCAGTTACCGAATGTGATTCACCATTTAAAAACGCTGTATGTGATATTGCTTCGAATAGACTGACTGAAGCTCGTGAGTTTCATAATATGAATGCAAAAAGTATCATTGACTATACAAAGAGGTATGACAAGAGTGAGGTTACAATATACTGTAGAAAATGTGACCCTGACTTTGCAGTCAATCAAGATCAATATACAGTGAATCCAAATGATTTACCGGCATTAGTGGTTCACTACAGTTGCCTATACACCGAAGAAGAAATCTAAAGTGAAGATTTAAAGACATTGTTGAATATATACATTTTATTAATAAACAAATTCACATACACTTTTTAAGCACTTTACTCTTAGGGCACCGAAATCAATATTATACAGGTCTGAGAGGATATTTTCCACTAAAAAGTCGTTCAGACGTGGATTGTCACCATAAATGTTGAGAAACTGCGTGTAAGTATAGCCGCGACATCGGAACACACAATATAGTAGTGCATGGAAGCCACAGCTTTTAGTTGTCAGATCCTGCACTCTCCTCCGATTTCGAATAATAGTTTTCCCATTGCTCTCAATATGGTTGCTGATGTGGGGTGTGCAGAATGTATAGGGTAGGCCAAGAGGATCAAAAAATTCAATCGTCTTCATTGTTTGAAAGATGCACAGCCAATGACCCGTCAGCACAGTCGACGGACGGCTATTAACAATAGTTAAAATATTGTTGCCACTTTGAATTTTTCCAAGAAAGTCCGAGGGCAGACAATAGGATTTGTACTGGGACCTGTAGGGGTCCATATTAAATACATTGATTATTTTACTGGTTTTTGTGGTGCCAAGTCTAGTAGAACACTAACTTCGGGAGCGATTCCCCAATAGGCTTCATATTGATTTAGTGAGATTAGTGCAATACTCTCAGCCAATGGGTCGTCGAATGTACACTCTAAACGCACATTCCCCGTTCGTACTATACTCATATCCTGCGTGCCAGACAAATCCAATACAATGATACCATGTGTTTTAGCGAACATTTCTTCGGTTATACGATTTTCAAATAGTTGGGAATCATGATCTAGGGTTTGCATGGTCAACTCATACAATGTTCTATAGGATTTATCAAAAGATAGATTGTAGAGTGGGATGCCGTTTACTTTGCACACAAGAGATGAAAGCCCAAACATTTCGAATTTATGAGGACATCCAGTCCACGATCCTATTACACTGGCACTTTTTACAAATGCCAAAGCGAGTTTTGACGGAATTTCGCCATTGATAAAGGATGAGTCGGTGAAGGTACGTGACCCCACGTTAATATGACGTTGATTGGTGATTGTATGAGGAACAAGTAGTTTAATACTATTTCCACTAGCTCTAAGTTTTTCCACTGCCAAAGTAACAGAACTCATAACTTGTTGTTTGCGTACATGTAGTATTGCCGAGGTGAGGGAGAGAGTCACATCAGGATTGGCATCAAGTTCTTTTGTCAATATGAAATTGGATGGAGCAAGCGTTAATTTTATATCCACTTTAATATTGGGTGGTAACCATTGGGGTATATTAAATATTTCATGATATATTTTTCCAACTAGATGTAATTCGCTGGTTGTAGCATTTTTAAGTGCATCTCTACTATCAGTATTTGTAATATATTCATATCCCTTGGAGGTGCCTCTCAATTCCTTGTATGACTTGGGTGTCATCAGCATGAATTGCATATAGCTTGTATAATTTGAGAGATTGTTGCTTGTGCTCACCAGCATGCCATTGATGTAGACACTGATTTGACGAAATAAATTATGTAATATACAATTTTCATAGGATATTCCATCGGCAAGAATTGACAATGTATTATCGGGTTTCCGGACTTTCATTTATAAATCTATAAATATCGAAGACATGTCCATAAAGTAGTATTCATTGGAATAAATTTGAAATTGGATATTATCGGAGAGGGGTTGTTGAGGATAAAGTTGTTCATAGTATCCATGCTTGACACTCACATCAACATTTTCTGCATTGAATAGATTCAGTGAGGAGGTGATTGAAGGTTGGGAATCCTTATGTGGTAGGTAGGACATCTTAGGAAAAGAAATCTAGTTTCGATCTAACAATTCTCTTCCTGGGGCTTCTTCTTCTTCTACTACTGTTTACAGTACGTGTTGGCTTTTTCCTTCTTTTCTTTGACAGGGGGGATGTCTTTCGTTTCTGACCTGAGTAGAGACTGATGAGTGATGCATTGTTTCTCGACCTTTTTAAACCTTTTCCATTTTGTTTTAATATCTCGCCAAGGGTTCGTGCACTGGACCTAAGATATTCCGAAGCACTTTTTTTAAAATCCTCGCCAGAGCCCCAATCGCATAGTGTAGAGGATGCAAAATCTGTCGCAGCCGGTACAATGTATTTTCTAGCCAGAGGTAGTGCAGAGAGAAACAGCGTAGCAAACCAACTGCCAAGACCGTAGCCAGACATCGACGAGCGGCCTTTGTAATAGTCCATTCCGTTGCCCTGTTGTCTTGGGCCAAGAGTATTAACATAGCAGTCAATATCAGGAAAAATGAATACCACTTTTCTATTAGACATCTTGTTGTTGAAAGATGGGTCAAAAATGGCATGTAATCACAGCCAAACCTTTTGATATTGCTAGAGGGTCACCTATTTCAGTTCTTAGTGTTAACTGACAGAGTTCCAAATAGGAAGTGTTTACAGGATTATACTGAAGATGCTTTATATTGTAGTGGTGAATATGCTCTTGATTTGTTTTTTGTTCAAGAACTCGTAGGAGGGGAACATTGCTATTGCCAACCCGGGATGTTTCCACAAATGAAGCGTAGAGAAATATACAAGTGTCTGAGGCGAAATCAGGTCGATAATCAGCAAAAATAATATTATCTATCCCGTTAACAGTTGCAGCATTTCTACCATTGATCATATTCTGTTTAAAACCAAGAACATTTCTCAGATTATCATTGAGATGAATCATTTCAGTGTCGACAGGTGAGGTAATGTAAATCCTATCGTATTCCATTGAATAATTAAAATGGAATGAACCATTCCTACGATATGAGATTTTTCTATTGATTTTTGCACACAATTCCATCATATTACCATATTCTTTATATTTCAATGTGACATGAGGATATTCATTAGATTTAAGTGCTTCAACCCATTCATACTCTGCAAAGAGTGACCAATTGAATGGTATAACTTTTATCTCATATTTACGATCTTTTCTCAGGATGTCATATGTAATTTTGAGAATACAGTCGACAAGAGCCAATTCATACTTTCCATTGTCGTCGAATTTGATGGTGGGAGAGAGTTTCGTCCAAAAATCACTTGTTCTATTCAAGTCATTGTAAAGAGGATCAGAAACATTGGACATTAAAATCACATAGAAATCATTGGGCATTGTTAATATCTTCAACACTGACCCAAGAATCAAAATCAGAGTTGTATCCTAGCCAGCAAACAAGCAACTGTCTCTTGCCCCTACTAGTACGACTCTTTAATATCTTTTCAATTTGATAAATTTCGCTAGTGTTTCTAACTTTTTGCAGTTCATATTCATAAAAACCGCCGAGAATCTCATCATCTTTAGTGTCTCGCAGTCGATATGTCGTGGGTTCGGTGTCTAGGATTTTGGACACTTTAAAAAGTTCAGTGCTCCATAAATAATTCCCCTTTTCAAAAATATCGGTGGTTCTATTAATTCGAACAGTATCACCAACATTGAATTTCTTCTTCATATTTTTTTCTTTTTCACTGGAATATTGCTTTAGAAAAGCATCAAATATATTTTCACTACAATGAACTTCTCAAGGGCTTGAGTTGGACAGAGATCGACGGGGTCGTTGGTTATATATCTGCATGATTTTATCTAAATCATGAATAAAAGCAGGTGTATTTTTCAGTGTACAATATCTTGAAATTAATAGATGAATCGTTCTTATCAATCGTTCAGCCAATGCAGCCTTTATCGGGATGTGACTATGATACAGTGTTGTATTATATTTCTATAGAACCTTTTGCGCATAGGGATTAACAAATTCGCTACCACGATCTGATTGAATTTTGCTATAGCAATCCTGTTCAAGAATACTTTCTAAAGCATGAGCAACTTCAACACCTCTCTTTGATTGCAATGGAATGGCATAGGCATACCGACTAAAGACACTGATTGCCACTAGAATATATTTGTAGGGTGCATTGTAACGTCGTTGAATCGCGTCTAGAGTTAAAAGATCAGTTTGCATTATATGCAGAGGGAAAAAGGCTTTAGTTTGTCGATATTGTTTGCCACGAAGCCTGCGATTCCGATGCAGTGTGTAACTCGGTTCATTCTGTAGATACTCTTTTACTTTTTTTTTTAAATGGTGTCAATTTATAGGGTTTAGCCATTCTCTAGAGAAAACTGTTTACAAGTCCTGCAATTATTGGCAGTAAAAGTGTAAAAAAGCTAGCGCCTGCTTGAAGGAGACGTTTTCTTTTAAAAATTTTTCCCTTGTTTTTGCAAGCCAAGGCACGTACAGTGGAACGATGTTGCTTTGTCTGTTGTCTAACACCTTCTGGCAAGTGTACATTGCCCTCAGTTAAATTTAAACAAAGTTCAGATATTAGATTAATGAAATCATTGTCAATACCATGTTTGAGTATGGCCTTCCTGAGTGGAGGTTTTGAAGTGCCTAAAACGGAAAATAAATGCCGTTGTTCGTGTAGTTTCTTCAGTGTCACAATGGCAACTAATAGCTTTTTCTACTGTTCATTGGAAGATATACGGTAATTTCATTGTCGAAAATATCGGTGACTACACGTAGATCCTCGGGTGTGCTCTGATTAAGATCTAGCAAAATGTAGCCGTAGGGCTTATTCTATATATCTACACCTCATATTTTCCCAAAATACATCTGATAAAAATCTTGAGACGGCCATCTGTTGTCTTTGAAATTTCGAAGAGCTCATTCGATTGGAAATTGAAAGGGCTAGTGCCCTTTTTAATAGTCGAAAGTGATTGGAGGGCAACTAGCCCCTTTCCCACGCCCAGTATTTCTCCAAACACATCCAATCAAAATTTTGAGATAGCCATTTTGTTTAACGTAATTGAAAGGTCCAATAATTATGTCTTAGAGGATGAAAACCCCCCACGGCCCTCAGGGCTAGAGTTGTAATTTATGCCCTGAGGGCATGTTAGCTATATATAGAAAGGGTGATCGTGTAAACTTATGAGGAGGCTCATTGGATTTGTAATCAAAGTTCCAGTGCCCTTTTTACGATTCAGAGTGATCGGAGGGTGGATATCCCTTTCACCACACCTCATATTTTACCGAAATGCATCTGGTAGAAATTTTGAGATGGCCATTTGTTTGCGTAGAAACTTCAAAAAGAGCTCATTCGATTGCAAATTGGAAGGGCTAGTGCCCTTTATAATAGTCAAAAGTGATTGGAGGGCATATAACTCCCTCCCACGCCCACCAATTCTCCAAACATATTGAATCAAAATTTTGGGACAGTAATTTTGTTCAACGTAATTGATAAGTCCGAAAATTATGTTCTTAAGGATGACCACACCCCACAGCCCCAAGGGCAAGGGTTATAAGTCATGCCCTGGGGACATACAAGGCACATATAAAAAAGATGATCGTTAAAACTCTAAAATTGACCTATTTGATTGGAAATCAGATGTTCAGGGGTCCTTTTTAAGATTCAGAGCGATCGGAGGCAAAGGATACCTCCCCACACCTCGTATTTCCCGAAATGCATACATAGAAAGGGTGATCGTATAAACTTCGGAGGGGACTGGATTGGTAATTAGAAGTTCTAGTGCCGTTTTTAAGATTCAAAGTGATCGGAGGGTGAATATTTCCATCACACCTCATATTTTCCCCAAATGTATCTGATAGAAATTTTTAAATGGCCATTTGTTGTCTTAGAAACTTCGAAGAGCTCATTCGATTGGAAACTGAATGGTTTAGTTTAGTGCCCTTTTTAATTGTCGAAAGTGATTGGAGGGCAACTTACCCCTCTCCCACGGCCACCATTTTCCCAAACTCATCCAGTCAAAATTTTGAGATAGCCATTTTGTTTAACGTACTTGAAAATCCAAAAATAATGTATTTGAGGATGACAACCCCCACAGAGCCCTCAGGGCAAGGGATGGAATTTATGCCCCGGGGCATATAAGGTATATATAGAAAGGGTGAACGTGTGGACTTCAGAGGGGGCTCATTGGATTGGTAATCAGAAGTTCTAGTCCTTTTTAAGATTCGGAAGGATCAGAGGGTTGATACCCCCCCACCCCACACACCTCGTATTTTCCCGAAATGCATCTGATAGAATTTTGAGATAGCCATTTGTTGTCGAAGAAACTTCGAAGACAGCTGATTCGATTGGAAAATGAAAGAGCCAGTGCGCTTTTTAATAGTCGAAAGTGGTTGAAGGGCAACTTGTTCCCTCCAAAGCCTATCATATCTCTAAACACATCCAATAAAAATTTTGAGATAGGCATTTTTTTAAAGTAATTGAAAGGTCCGAAAATTATGTCTTTGAGGATGACAACCCCACACAGCCATCAGAGGAAGAGTTCAAAGTTATGCCCTGGGGGCATGTAAGGTATATGTAGAAAGGGTGATCGTAAAAACTCCGGAATGGGCTTATTTGATTGGAAATCAGATGTTCTAGTGTCCTTTTTAATATTAACAGTGATCGGAGGTCCGGATACCCAACCCACACCTTGTATTTTCCCGAAAACATCTAATAGAAACTTTGAATGGTCATTTCTTGTCGTAGAAACTTCGAAAACAGCTCATTCGATTGGAAATTGAATTGGCTAGTGCTCTTTTTAATAGTCGAAAAAGATTGTAGAATAACCCCCACCCACGCCCACCATTTCCCCAAACACATTTAATCAAAATTTTAAGATAGTCATTTTGTTCAACGTAATTGAAAGGTCCGGAAATTATGTCTTTGAGAATGACAACCCTCCTACAACCTTCAGGGCAAGGGTTGTAGGTTATGCCCTGGGGGCATATAAGGAATGTATAGAAAAGGTGGTTGTATAAACTCCGGAGGAGGCTCATTGGATTGGTAAATAGAAGTTATAGTGCCCTTTGTAAGATTCAGAGTGGATTACCTTTTTACTTGTGGATAAACCTAGGAACGGAGCCAATTGATTTTACGTAAAAAGAAATTTATTAAGCTAAAATCTGATTACACAAGTGACTTGTATGTGATCACGGCTTAAGAATTATTTATGGATTTTGGCTTTGGATTAGTATTCAGCACTATTTTCATGTGAATCGTGCATTGAAATACTTGGACTACTCACAATTACTTGAAATTATTTGCAAATTACTGGATTAATTGGCCCACTCAAAGATAAGTAATTATTTATTTTCAGTGCTTTGCTCATGTCAAAATTCAAGCCTTTTGACATTGTTCTCACTAGTTTCAAAAGTTACCCCCCTTGGCCAGCAATTGTTTTGCAGTCAAAAAGTGGTGCTAAAGGATAATGGAGATATACAGTTTTTTGCTACGGCGATCATTCTGAGCACCAAGTAGCAGAGCCTAATTTGAAATTACTTTCGGATAACCCTAGTGCTCCCAAAGGAACGGAAAAAGATGTTGGTAAGGCATTTACCGAATTAGATTCGTATCCAGACATTTATAAATCGTCATCACCTACTTATCTAGTATTAAACCCAGCGAGCGTTATTGCAGAAGACTCACTGCCACCTAGCCTAATCCTGCAAAAAAACCTTTTACCCAGGATGAATTAAATCGGACACAAGTGAATCTTACAGCTGAGATTTCCCATCAAGTTAAAGCTAAACTATCAGACCCTGATACAGCAAATCAAGCAATTGATATTATAGTAAAAAAAAATCATGATGCTATTTCCATTGATTACAACCCAAAATTCCAAGAAATAAAAAAAGTCTCAAAGGACTATTTGCAATGGTTTAAAGCTTGGAAAGTAGGATTTTGTCATTGGAATCGAAAGTGGATGATTTTGAACAAGAAAAGATGCTGGATTGCTTAGTGATGAATGGAGCAAGGCAGGAGGCTGGAAAGAATCTAAAGAAAGAAGTATCGGTTATCATTAAAGCAAGATGCTGGTCCCTGGTTTTGAAGTCAATAATATTGTAAATGTTTATCGATTTAGTTTGAATGACTCTAACGACCAATCTAAAGTGTCTCCAGTGCTAATACGCTTCAAAAATGTGGAATTAGCTCGAGTTGTTTTCAAAGCAAAGACTAAACTAGCAAAGAGCAGTGTTTCCACTTATCTTTTCAAAAAATCTGTAAAATCTTGACAATTTTCGGGAGAAAATCGGGAGATGGCTCTCAGGATTCGGGAGAAAATCGGGAGATGGATCTCGAGATTCGGTAGAATTTTCAGTAAGAATCTTTTAAGTTTTTGGAGGTTCTTCAAGCGATTTGCGAATGAAGTGCCACATTCTAGAAGTTCAGAGAGCAGATTTACTTGAGCCAGCTGCAATTCCGGAAATGTATTGAATTTTGAAACTAAGTGCAGTAATATTTCATTCAGACTCTAAAGCTGTTTAATTAAGACATTTCTCTTCATCGACCCTTACTTTTTCTCGCTCTTTCAGGCTCCACACGACAGCCCGGTAAGTTCATGACGGGACAGAAAATCTGGACGAATTACGGACACCAGGCCTTTGACCATTGAGTCTGAGTTAAGCGGATAATTTGTTTTTACCACCATCCCCAGAGTTACTCACAAATAATAAAGAGAAAACGCAAATTTGCAGCTCATTAGTATTCATATAACTGAAAAAAAAAAATGGCAAAACTTTCTTACACATATACCGCATTACATTCATAATGTGTCTATCTCATGGCCTTTTTTTGTGAGCAGTCCACTCTGATCATGCAGTAACTCAGATATGCTGGCAGACGCTGGTCAACCGTCAATGTTTCTACTGTAATTCCAGCTCGTTTCATTCCAAGTTTCGTCTGAATTGTGGAAGCTAAAGTTACAGTTACCAAACGATTCCTTCTGTCTGTCTTTACTTCCTTGAGTAAGCTGAACAGTCTTCTGAAGCTACGTTCGACAATGGCAAGGAAAACAAGTATTGTACAAAATTTGCTAAGTTTGGTTTCCACGGTGGTCCCACGGTGGCACTCAAAGCCGGTTTCCAGTAATCCAAGGCTGTCAGAGTTACTGTCTCATCATCATTGGTACTATCGAAATGTTCCCGCCACTCTTTGTCAATGGCACTTCTCGACCCCCCTGACAACGAGTAGCGCCTTAAATATGGGCCACGGATGGGTGGGTTTAGTTACTTAGCTTTTTCGGGTTCAATAAAACTAATTTCATTTTTTTTTCACTGGCTGTTAATTGTCCCCGTTTTCATCCTTTCTTCGCGATTTTATGTTTTATAAATACACTGGTAGGCCCTGGCGGACTATATTCGTCCCTTTCTGCTTACCCAGTCTTGCTTTATCAGTAGCATTCTTATGCGGCATATTTTTCAGGAATGGGACTAACTTGTCAACCAGCAAAAATGGTATATTGTTTTCAAAATGCTGCAATTTTGTCTCTGTATCTTGTACTGGATAATTTGATGCAAACCCCTTCAGGTCTACAGAGCAACTGTAGACAAAGTCTGATTTTTGTCATATTTCTTTAAATTTGTAGTAACTTTGGATTATTTTGAACCTACTGAATCAGTTGGATCCACACAGTGCTAGTTCCCATCTTCTTGGTGCAAGCAGACACCTGTGGCTAGTTTATGAATTGAAAATAATTAGTTAATTACAAACCTTGAAGGTGTTTAAATGATCAAAAAAAGAAAATCAATGCAACCACTGTTGAATGGATAATGCCACTGTTGACAACCACTGTTGAATGGATAATGGGCAATGTTCATACATATGCCAATAAATTCCAATCGCGCTGCCTCGATTGCCTGGGACGTTAAGAAAAATCCCTAAAAGACCATAGACCACGGTTAAGTAAAAAAAAAAAAAAACAAAAAAGAATGACCGTAAAGTAACATTTTCCGGGGATTAAGTTTTATGGAGATTTTGTCTCTTCTTTTTTCGTCGGGAGATTGATTAGAAATTCGGTAGATCTCCTGAATAATCAGGAGAAGTGGAAACACTACTTAAATCGCATGTCCAGTGAGATAAGGTGGGGATGAGCCTCCTGTGGAACGTTAATTTAAGAAAACAAGTTTTTTCGAGGAAAGTAAAGAGCGAAGTTGAAACTTAAAATGAACAAAAATTATTACTTCACAGCCTATCTAACATATATCAATAAAACTGATACAAATAAACCAACTAATTATGTTTCCCTGTGTTTCTAGGATTATAGAAAACTAGCACTTTACTGAAAACACAAAATAATATAGGAGTTTTGGTACAATAAAAGCAAACCAATTAAGGGCACTTTTTACAGAATAAAAATAAAGTATTTTAGGATTGTTGCTTTATTTTGTTTTTGTTGAATTTCGCATCACTTTAAAAATAGGGAGTATAATTTTGAAAGTTTTGCCTGCATAAGCTCTCCTGGTTGCCTGGAAACGACAACTGTTATCTATTTGAAACTAAATTTGTATTTTTAGCTAAGCACCGAATTCTTCTTGTAAACGATAATTTCCCAGACATTAATTTCTGACCAGATGCCTTTGGAGAGAGGATAGCTAAAAAAAAAAAGGGACGGAAGGGAGACTGGATGCCTTCTGGCTGCTTTTAAACATGCCCTGAAAATTTGAATGCTTCAGCAAGCGAGTACTGCTGCAAGTGAGAGAACAATCCCTTTAAGAAAAATCTTGTGAAATTTCTGGAGGAGGCAGGCCCCCTTAAATTAGCCACTCCCATTTGGTCCGTAAGCTCTTAATCCCTTTTTGTGGTCAGAGATCAATATCGATACACTTTTAAAAATTTACTTAGCATGGCAACATACTTAGCACACCCAAATCACCGCAAAAACATAGGGCTAAATATAGACATGCTGGTGGTGCACCGCCAAAATCTTTCACGCAGGTGCACCATTTATAAATCGGCGTCACATAAGGGTATAATACAGATCATAAAAAATATAATGACCAAGGCAAAAGAAAACGGAGAAAATCCTTCCCTGGGTGTATCAGAACTCCGTCATACAGGACTTGATGGATATACATATGAAACTCAGCTCCATATGTCCCACCAATTGAGATACAAGCTATCATGCACCTTACATCGCCTGAGGAAAAAGTTACCTGAAAAGGGCAGCCTACTCAAAAAAGAACTGAAATGTAGACACATCAGAACTTTGGCCACAACAAGTCAGCCAAGGCTTTAAATTACTGAATACCGGTGATGCAATCCTCATTCAGAAAATGCCTCACATATCATGGAAACAGGTCATGGTGCTTTCCCAGACAAAACAGCTGTGATTGTACATTTGCCAAAAAGCGAATGCATATTTCTGCAAAAGAGCTTCAAACAACAATCGCCTTGCAAAAATCAAAGCTTGGAAAGCTTAAGTTTTGTTACAAAAGGATTTTACATAGCCGTACTGGCAGATAGACTACCAAATCTACCATCTTCTCTGGTGTTGACTGACCTGTCAGGGGCTTCAGGATTTCAGGAAGAGAGTGCCTCCCCCCCTGTATTTAAATATTGAATTACCTATGTTATAATATCTTATTTTAATATAGTTTCTTATAATCGTTATAGCCTATACTTTTCAAATAATATTTACCTATGTTTGGTCTATCTGAACGATTATTCTACTTATGGCTAAAACTGAATATACTATATAGAACTAAATGCTGTCTGGCGTCTGGCCTGTTTATCTGTAACTCTAACCTGCCCTGTAATGTACTAATGTAATTGAAATGAGCGTCTTCAGCATCACAAGACAAGAGAAAAATCGATAAATGAAGATGGAAGCTAGTATGTTATGCGTTACTTCCTGTTACACGAATGTTTGTCAGCAGAATTACCGCAAATCGTTTATTTTTTACGGGGAAAGAATACTTTTTTTTTCCGGGGATTATGTTTTCTGGAGATTTTCGGGAGATTTGGTATCTTCTTTTTTTATCGGGAGATGGATTAGAAATTTGGTAGATCTCCCGAAAAGCGGGAGAAGTGGAAACACTGGCAAAGAGTGGAATATTTTTGTCAGAATCGCTAACAAAAAAGCGTCGTGAAATTTTAAATGCGACAAGAGATTGCTTCGGTAAATTTAATGTATGGACTGACCGCGGGCAAATTTTGGCCAAACCACCTGGTCAATTAATGATACAAAAGAATCGATCATTCGCGGATTGTGCTTAGATATGGTGTTTTTGTTTTTGTTTTTCTTTTATTTTTGTGTATGTAATTTTATGATTTAATGCCATATCTAAAAATTTTTATCTTTTTTTTTACTGGCAAATTAGAAACGCCCCCAGTTGTAGGACGACTTTTTGAGCTTGAAAATAACCCGTTAGATGTTTAAAGCATTATCAATAATTCTATCGGACATGTCAACAGTGATTTGACCACAATGAACCACGCAGTAATGAGTAAATATGTTTCTAGTCTAAGGGAGGCTGTCAAGCGGGATGGATATTTTTCAGTGCTCCAGTTGAACATCCAGGGTCTTTGTTCTTCAATTGACCATCTAAAACAGATTGTTTCTGATGGGCTACCTGACGTTGTTAGTTTATGCGAGACTTTTTTAGATTCTAAAAATGATATGCTTTTGGATTTGCAAGGTTGTAAAATGGAACGACTGAATCGCCAAAAGATGGCCAAGGGTGGTCTTGCTTTGTACATTTCTAATAATCTCCCATATTCTCTTAGAAGGGATTTATCCAGAAATATCGAAGGTGTCTTTGAGTCGGTTTTCGTAGATATTAAATGTGGAGGCAAGGATTTAATTGGTGGTATTATTTATCGATATCCTAGTGGCTCTATTCCACTGTTTCTACACACCCTTAATGATCTACTGGATGCCATCCTAAAACAGTCGACTAAATTAATTGTTAGGGGAGATTTTAATATAATTTTGATGGATATAAGGTCTTCTGTATCTTTGGATTTTCTGTCGTCCATGCTTGCCGCAGGTACTTTACCTTCTGTGTGTATCCCATCTCGCATAACAGACAGTACGTCATCTCTGATTGACAATATTTTCTGTACGGCTACCTTGATCCAAAATTATGTTTTAGTGAGCGACATTTCCGATTATTTACCTGTTTACTCTAGATACTGTTTTGATAAACTGACTATTGAGAGGACTGGTGAGTCTGGTAAGAGGCCTTTTAGGTTTGGTGAAGTGGAAATGGTGCTTCTTAGGTCAAGATTAGCAGAAATTTCTTGGGGTGGTTTTGAGAGTGATTCTGATTTTAGTAATTTATTTGATACTTTTTATGAGTCTATTAAAGATGCTGTTCTTGATATTTGTTCTGTTTCACCTTCTAATCGTAAGTCTAAGAATGCTTTTCCTCTAAATCCTTGGATGACCCCTGGTCTCCTTAGGAGTTGTAGGAGAAAAAATAATCTCTGGAGGGCCTTTAAATCTGCTAGCCCTTCAATGAAAGCTATTTGCTATCAGCAATTTAAAATTTATAGGAATATTCATAATTCTGTGTGTCGAAAGGCCAAGTCCCAGTATTATTTTAATTGTTTTTCAGATTGTGGTAAAGATATACGAAAAACTTGGCAGGTTATAAATTCTGTGCTTAGGCCCTCTTTTCAGTCTCCATCAGCCCCTTCTTTTTTGGATCTCGATGGCAAAATCATCGAAGGTTAACTGAATGTTCAAGATGCATTCACTTCATATTTTGCGAATATTGGTAAAAGGACCGCTTTGGCTGTTAGTTCTTCTCCCTCAGGATCCAACTTCATGTCTTATCTTGGGCCACCTTGTATGAAGTCAATGTTTTTGGAACTAGCGACGGAGAAAGAAATTGCTAAAATTGTTGTGGGATTGAAAAATTCTTCGTCGTCTGGCCCTGATAATATTCCTACTAAAGTAATTAAGTTCATACTTCCTTCCATTATTTCTCCCTTAACAAAACTTATTAACCTCTCCTTTCAGCATGGTATTTTCCCGAGTAGTCTCAAGCGTGCTCGAGTCATCATATTATATAAGGGGGGGGGCACGAAATTATCCAGCCAACTATCGGCCAATTTCTTTGTTGTCTGTGTTTAGCAAAATATTTGAGAAGGCGATGCTTTCTCGTCTTAATAATTTTCTTACTCTAAAGATTTATTTTCACGATTTTCAATTTGGTTTTCGAGCAAATCATTCGACTGAGCATGTTTGTGCAGTTTTACTGAATTATCTTCACTCTGCCCTAGACTCCCTTTTGATTCCTGCTGCTTTGTTTATGGATGTTCGTAAAGTCTTTGATTCTTTAACCCACAGTGCTCTTCTATTTAAACTTTCTTATTTTTCCAGGGCCAATTCTAAAAATTCTATTACATAGCCTTAATTCATTCTAATGTTTCCTATTGTTCAGTCATATTGATGTCTACTTTCCCTTCTTTTCTCAAACCGCTTTCGAATACTTACGGCAACTAAACCGTTACTTGATATTAAAGAACTTTATATTCTTTCCTGTGCGTCTTTCGCTTTTCTACAGCTTTATGGTGATATTCCTAGGTTCCTTAGGTTTACGTCATCTTTTGTATCTGATCGGTCAAATTATCAACTCCGTAGTTCTCTAAATATCCAAATTCCCCATACACCAACAATAAGATCCGTTTTAATCCTCTTGTTGCGTGTCATTTGACATGGAACACTTTTCCCGATTCGGCTCGAGAATGCCACTCGTTTGGCACCTTCAAAAGACTAGTAAAAAATATTGGTTTTCATGTGATTAATTTTCTTTACTTTTGCCTGCTGCCAATAGTTTTTTTTTTTTTTTTTTTTGTGATTCATTGTAGTTTGATAAAGCTTATTTAGTGAACTCTCCTTTTTTTTACGTTTTATGAAGCAAATGCTTTACATGTTAAAAGTTCAAATGCTTACATTTATATGTTTAAATGTTAATGTTATGTTTATATTGTTTAAATCTTAAGCGTTTAAATATTTGATCTTTTCATAATCCCCTCCTACAGGCCATGGAGCCTTTGTGGGTATTTGTAGATTGTTATGTAATTATTTTACTGATATATGGAAAATAAATCTATCTATCTATCTATCTATCTATATCTATCTATCTATCTATCTATCTATCTACACCTCATATTTTCCCGAAATACATCTGATAAAAATCTTGAAACGGCCATGTGTTGTCTTAGGGCTAGAGTTGTAAGTTATGCCCTGGGTGCATATTAGGTATATATAGAAAGGGTGATCGTATAAACTTATGAGAGGGCTAATTGGATTCGTAATCAAAGTTCCAGTGCCCTTTTTACGATTCAGTGTGATCGGAGGGTGGATATTCCCTTCACCACACCTCATATTTTACCGAAACGCATCTGATATAAATTTTGAGATGGCCATTTGTTGTCGCAGGAACTTCGAAAATAGCTCAAACGATTGGAAGTTTAAAAGGCCAGTGCTCTTTTTAACAGTCAAAGTGATTGGAGGGCAACTAACCCCCTCCCAAGCCCACTATTTCCCAAAACACAGCCAATCAACAAATGTTGAGATAGTCATTTTGTTCAACATGTTTGAAAAGACCGGAAATTACATCTTTGAGGATGGCAACCCTCCCCCAGCCCTCAGGGCAAAGTAATTTACGCCCTGGGGGCATATAAGGTAGAAGGGGTGATCGTATAAGATTCGGAGGGGGCTCATTGGAATAGCAATCAGAAGTTCTAGTGCCTTTTTTCAGATTCAGAGTGATCGTAGGGTGGATAACCCTCCCCCTTACACCTCGTATATTCCCGAAATGCTTGTGATAGAAATTTCGAGATGGTCATTTGTTGTTGTAGAAACTTCGAAAAAGGCTGATTCGATTGGAAATTGAAAGGCCTAGTGCTTTTTTTATTAGTCAAAAGTGATTAGAGTACAACAAGCCCCCCCCCCTAATTACCATCAATTCCCAAAACACATCTAATCAAAATTTTGAGATAGCCATTTTGTTCAGCGTAGTTGAAAGGTCACCAGAACTTATGTCTTTGACATCCCCCATACCTTCTTAAGCCCAGAACATCAATTGCACTTTACTGAAAAAAATGGCTGTGGATTTTCAGTTTGGTATACATATACTGATATATGTTCCTTAAAGTTTTAATATTTTTTAATTTATTAAAGTTAAAAAGTTAAAGAATTTTAAACACATTTTGTTTATTTAAATAACATAACAAATAACCGAGTCAAACTCAAAACAAGCGAAAATTAACATTAGTAGGGCTGACATCCCCTATGACTTCTCAAGACCAGAACATAATTTGCACTTCACTGAAAACAAAACACATTTTAATTGTTTCTACTAGATATATGAAGGGGTAAGTTTCCCTCCCCTTGGTACTCCAGTTACAGCGCGAGTGTCTGGTGGCCTTTTTAAGAGTAACAAGAGATTGGAGGGCAAGCAGCCCTTCTCTTTAGCCCATTCATTTTCCAAACACATCCAGTCAAAAGTTTTAAACAGCCGTTTTGTTCAGCATAGTAAAACGGTCCAGCAGCTATGTCTTTAGGAATATTATCCATTTCAATCCCCCACAATTACGCAATGGGACCATTATGCTTTAAAACTAAACGTTGCTTTAAAATATATAAAAAGGCATTGTGTTTATGGTTGCAAATAAGTGCTTTACTGAAATAAAAATACGTTTGATATGTTTTTACCTTTCTTACTTTCACAACTGAAAAATTACCAAAATACTAAGGAAGAAATGTCAGTATATGTCAATTAAACTGACAATCCACCGTCATTTGTTTGTTTGTTTTTTCAGTAAAGCGCAAATTGTGTTCTGGTCTTGGGAAGGCATAGGGGTTATCAGCCCTACTCATGGCAAATTTTGCTCGTTTTGACTTTGACTCGGCTACTTATTGTAATTTCTGTTCTTTTTTAGTTTTGTTTATTTATTATTAGTAATTTGTGGTAATTTTAAGTTTGGTAGATTATTTGACTTTATTTTTGCTCATTCTTGCCTTAATGGAGCTCTTTGCTTTTCTTTGAAAAACCTGTCTTATGGAAAAGTTTTTTTTTAATTAATGTAAATAACAGATCGGTTAGCATCCATCCAGAACATCCAGGTGACATGGGTATTTAATTATGTACGAATATTGAATAGTCAGCGCAACTATTTAAGCTAGATACATGAAATAGCATGGAAGGAATCTTGGAACACTGGCAGATTTGAATGGTGGCTTAAAAGTAGGAGAAGTAGTTTACATACTGGGCGAAGTGACGTCACAGCCACAAGCCCATTGAATACTACCGGGAGTGACATCAGACCAGATTTCTGGGAATTATGCGGGACTCTAAAGAGATAGAAATTTTATTTTAATAAGGTTTACTTTCCTTTAGTCTGAGAGATAAATTCCATCATTATTATTTCGAAGCCTTAATAATATAACTAGGACATATTAGATAATTTTCAGAAATTCAAACGAGATTAATAGAGATTGAATATCTTTAACGCGGAAATTATTTCCTTAGAATTTAAATGTGACAGTGCAGAGTTGTCAGAACAAAGGATCTGACAGAGATTAATCCAAATTTAGGGGACTATTTGGGCAAAACAGATTGAGACATTTTAGGAGTTATTTGGACAGGAAAAAGTTAGAATTTCTAGGTTGTTGTCGCTATAATACACCAGTTCCAATTTACAAAAAAGAGGCACCATTAAGAGTTATAAATGTGCAAGAAAAAAGTTATCAGAACGTCATATTAGACCTCATCTTTCGGGAGTTAGACAATCGAACGGATTGAACGTTCAAGTATGACACTTTCTTGCTTAACATTATCTTTTTAAAAGTTCCCCATGACCTAAATGATTCCTGATTACGACTTCCAAAAATTGCTAACCTTAGACACTTCCACTTCAACTGTACATGCATACCTCCAGCAATAAAATCAATATTAAACGAAACTTAAGGAAAAAGTTCGAATTTCTAGGTTGTGGTCGCTATAATGCACAAGTTCCAATGTTAATATAGAGGCTCCATTAAGAGTTATAAACGTGTAAGATAAAATACACCAGTCCAGACACACAGGCAGAGAAAGTTTTCAGTGTTCAGAAACAGGGACATTAACATTTAAAATTCATCTGATTTTATTAATAATTTTTAATAAAGTTGGGTTTTAGTTTCAGAAATAAAAACATCCCCGTTTAAAATACATCTGACTTTATTAATAATATTTGATTTTTTTAAATAAAGTTGGGTTTTATTTTTCAGAAATATGAGCATCCACGTTGAAAATACATCTGATTCTATTAATAATATTTGATTTTTTAATAAAGTTGGATTTTAGTTTTCAGAAATACAAACATCCACGTCTAAAATACATCAGATTTTATTAATAATAATTGATTTCTTAATAAAAATGAGCTTTAATTTTCAGAAATACGACCACCCACGTCTAAAATATATCTGATTTTATTAATAACAATACTTGATTTTTCAATATATTTGGGTTATAGTTTCATAAAATACGAACGTCCACGTTTAAAATACACGTGATTTTATTAATAACATTTGATTTTTTTTAATAAAGTTGGGTTCTAGTTTCAAGAAACACGAACGTCCACGTTTAAAACACATGTGTTTTTATTGATAACATTTAATCATTTTAATAAAGTTGGGTTATAGTTATCAGAAATATGAACATCCACGTTTAAAATACATCTGATTTTATTAATAACATTTGATTTTTTAATAAAGCTGGGTTTTAATTTCAAGAAATATGAACATCCCCGTTTAAAATACATCTGATTTTATTAATAACAATTGATTTTTATTTAAAAGTTTGGGTTTTAGTTTTAAGAAATACGAACATTTCCGTTTAAAAATCTGACTTTATTAATAATATTAGATTTTTTAATAAAGTAGGGTTTTACTTTCCAGATATATGAACATCTCCTTTCAAAATACATCTGATTTTATTATTAACATTTGATTTTTTTTATAAAGTTAGGGTTTTAGTTTCAAGAAATGCAAACATCCACGTTTAAAATACATATGATTTTATTAGTAATATTTGATTTTTTAATAAAGTTGGGTTTTAGCTCTCGGAAAAATGAACATCCACGACTAAAATACATCGGATTTTATTAATAATACTGGATTTTTTAATAAAGTTGGTTTTTAGTTTTCAGAAATATGAACTCCCACGTTTAAAATACATGTGATTTTATTAATAACGTTTGATTTTTTAATAAAGTCTGAAAACTGAAACCCAACTTTAATAAAATCAAATATTAATAAGATCAGAAGTATATTAAACGTGGATGTTTCTGTTTCTGAAAAATAAAATCCAACTTTACTAAAAAGTCAAGTATTATTAATAAAACCAGATGTATTTTAAACTCGGATGTTCATATTTCTGAAAATAAAACCCAACTTTATTTGAAAAATCAAATATTATTAATAAAAACACACACATATAGTTCGTCTTTCTTAAAACTATATCCCAACTTTATTAAAAAAATCAAATGCTATTAATAAAATTAAATGTATTTTAAACGTGGATGTTCATATTTCTGAAAACTAAAACCCAACTTTATTATAAACTTCAAATATTATTAATAAAATCAGATGTATTTTAAACACGAATGTTCTTATTTCTGAAAACTAAGACCCAACTGTATTAAAAAATCAAATATTATTCATAAAATCACATTTATTTTAAACTTGGACTTTCTTTTTTCTGAAAACTAGAACCCAAATTTATTAAAAAATAAAGTATAATTAATAAAACCAGATGTATTTTAAACGTGGATGTTCATATTTCTGAAAACTAAAACCCAACTTTATTAAAAAAAATCAAATATTATTAATAAAAACACATATATTTTAAACGTGGACGTTCGTATTTCTTGAAACTATAACTCAGCTTTATTAAGAAAATCAAATGATATTAATAAAATTGGATGTATTTTAAACATGGGTGTTCATATTTATGAAAACTAAAACCCAACTTTATTAAAAAATCAAATATTATTAATAAAATCTGATGTATTTAAACGGGGATGTTCGTATTTCTTGAAACTAATAACCAACTTTACTAAAGAATCGAATGTCATTAATAAAGTCACATGTATTTTAAACGTGGGTGTTCTTATTTCTGAAAATTAAAACTCAACTTTATTAAAAAAATCAAGCATTACTAATAAAACCAGATGTATTTCAAAAGTGTATGTTCATATTTCTTGAAACTAAAACCAATCTTTAATAAAAACAAATGTTATTAATAAAATCAGATGTATTTTAAACGTGGGTGTTCATATTTCTGAAAACTATAACCCAACTTTATTAAAATGATTAAACATTATTAATAAAAACACATGTATTTTAAACGTGAAGGTTCGTATTTATTGAAACTAGAACCCAACTTTATTACAAAAATCAAATGATATTAAAAAAATCACGTGGATTTTATACATGGACATTCGTATTTATTGGAACTATAACCCAACTTTATTTAAAAATCAATTATTGTTTTTAATAAAATCAGATGTATTTTAGACGTGGATGTTCGTATTTCTGAAAACTAAAACCAAACTTTATTAAAAAAAAATCAAGTTTTATTAATAAAATCAGATGTATTTTAGACTATTTGGGCAAAACAGATTGAGACATTTTAGGAGTTATTTGGACAGGAAAAAGTTAGAATTTCTAGGTTGTTGTCGCTATAATACACCAGTTCCAATTTACAAAAAAGAGGCACCATTAAGAGTTATAAATGTGCAAGAAAAAAGTTATCAGAACGTCATATTAGACCTCATCTTTCGGGAGTTAGACAATCGAACGGATTGAACGTTCAAGTATGACACTTTCTTGCTTAACATTATCTTTTTAAAAGTTCCCCATGACCTAAATGATTCCTGATTACGACTTCCAAAAATTGCTAACCTTAGACACTTCCACTTCAACTGTACATGCATACCTCCAGCAATAAAATCAATATTAAACGAAACTTAAGGAAAAAGTTCGAATTTCTAGGTTGTGGTTGCTATAATGCACAAGTTCCAATGTTAATATAGAGGCTCCATTAAGAGTTATAAACGTGTAAGATAAAATACACCAGTCCAGACACACAGGCAGAGAAAGTTTTCAGTGTTCAGAAACAGGGACATTAACATTTAAAATTCATCTGATTTTATTAATAATTTTTAATAAAGTTGGGTTTTAGTTTCAGAAATAAAAACATCCCCGTTTAAAATACATCTGACTTTATTAATAATATTTGATTTTTTAAATAAAGTTGGGTTTTATTTTTCAGAAATATGAGCATCCACGTTGAAAATACATCTGATTCTATTAATAATATTTGATTTTTTAATAAAGTTGGATTTTAGTTTTCAGAAATACAAACATCCACGTCTAAAATACATCAGATTTTATTAATAATAATTGATTTCTTAATAAAAATGAGCTTTAATTTTCAGAAATACGACCACCCACGTCTAAAATATATCTGATTTTATTAATAACAATACTTGATTTTTCAATATATTTGGGTTATAGTTTCATAAAATACGAACGTCCACGTTTAAAATACACGTGATTTTATTAATAACATTTGATTTTTTTTAATAAAGTTGGGTTCTAGTTTCAAGAAACACGAACGTCCACGTTTAAAACACATGTGTTTTTATTGATAACATTTAATCATTTTAATAAAGTTGGGTTATAGTTATCAGAAATATGAACATCCACGTTTAAAATACATCTGATTTTATTAATAACATTTGATTTTTTAATAAAGCTGGGTTTTAATTTCAAGAAATATGAACATCCCCGTTTAAAATACATCTGATTTTATTAATAACAATTGATTTTTATTTAAAAGTTTGGGTTTTAGTTTTAAGAAATACGAACATTTCCGTTTAAAAATCTGACTTTATTAATAATATTAGATTTTTTAATAAAGTAGGGTTTTACTTTCCAGATATATGAACATCTCCTTTCAAAATACATCTGATTTTATTATTAACATTTGATTTTTTTTATAAAGTTAGGGTTTTAGTTTCAAGAAATGCAAACATCCACGTTTAAAATACATATGATTTTATTAGTAATATTTGATTTTTTAATAAAGTTGGGTTTTAGCTCTCGGAAAAATGAACATCCACGACTAAAATACATCGGATTTTATTAATAATACTGGATTTTTTAATAAAGTTGGTTTTTAGTTTTCAGAAATATGAACTCCCACGTTTAAAATACATGTGATTTTATTAATAACGTTTGATTTTTTAATAAAGTCTGAAACTGAAACCCAACTTTAATAAAATCAAATATTAATAAGATCAGAAGTATATTAAAGGTGGATGTTTCTGTTTCTGAAAAATAAAATCCAACTTTACTAAAAAGTCAAGTATTATTAATAAAACCAGATGTATTTTAAACTCGGATGTTCATATTTCTGAAATAAAACCCAACTTTATTTGAAAAATCAAATATTATTAATAAAAACACACACATATAGTTCGTCTTTCTTAAAACTATATCCCAACTTTATTAAAAAAAATCAAATGCTATTAATAAAATTAAATGTATTTTAAACGTGGGTGTTCATATTTATGAAAACTAAAACCCAACTTTATTAAAAAATCAAATATTATTAATAAAATCTGATGTATTTTAAACACGAATGTTCTTATTTCTGAAAACTAAGACCCAACTGTATTAAAAAATCAAATATTATTCATAAAATCACATTTATTTTAAACTTGGACTTTCTTTTTTCTGAAAACTAGAACCCAAATTTATTAAAAAATAAAGTATAATTAATAAAACCAGATGTATTTTAAACGTGGATGTTCATATTTCTGAAAACTAAAACCCAACTTTATTAAAAAAAATCAAATATTATTAATAAAAACACATATATTTTAAACGTGGACGTTCGTATTTCTTGAAACTATAACTCAGCTTTATTAAGAAAATCAAATGATATTAATAAAATTGGATGTATTTTAAACATGGGTGTTCATATTTATGAAAACTAAAACCCAACTTTATTAAAAAATCAAATATTATTAATAAAATCTGATGTATTTAAACGGGGATGTTCGTATTTCTTGAAACTAATAACCAACTTTACTAAAGAATCGAATGTCATTAATAAAGTCACATGTATTTTAAACGTGGGTGTTCTTATTTCTGAAAATTAAAACTCAACTTTATTAAAAAAATCAAGCATTACTAATAAAACCAGATGTATTTCAAAAGTGTATGTTCATATTTCTTGAAACTAAAACCAATCTTTAATAAAAACAAATGTTATTAATAAAATCAGATGTATTTTAAACGTGGGTGTTCATATTTCTGAAAACTAAAACCCAACTTTATTAAAAAGATTAAACATTATTAATAAAAACACATGTATTTTAAACGTGAAGGTTCGTATTTATTGAAACTAGAACCCAACTTTATTACAAAAATCAAATGATATTAAAAAAATCACGTGGATTTTATACATGGACATTCGTATTTATTGGAACTATAACCCAACTTTATTTAAAAATCAATTATTGTTTTTAATAAAATCAGATGTATTTTAGACGTGGAAGTTCGTATTTCTGAAAACTAAAACCAAACTTTATTAAAAAAAAATCAAGTTTTATTAATAAAATCAGATGTATTTTAGACTATTTGGGCAAAACAGATTGAGACATTTTAGGAGTTATTTGGACAGGAAAAAGTTAGAATTTCTAGGTTGTTGTGGCTATAATACACCAGTTCCAATTTACAAAAAAGAGGCACCATTAAGAGTTATAAATGTGCAAGAAAAAAGTTATCAGAACGTCATATTAGACCTCATCTTTCGGGAGTTAGACAATCGAACGGATTGAACGTTCAAGTATGACACTTTCTTGCTTAACATTATCTTTTTAAAAGTTCCCCATGACCTAAATGATTCCTGATTACGACTTCCAAAAATTGCTAACCTTAGACACTTCCACTTCAACTGTACATGCATACCTCCAGCAATAAAATCAATATTAAACGAAACTTAAGGAAAAAGTTCGAATTTCTAGGTTGTGGTCGCTATAATGCACAAGTTCCAATGTTAATATAGAGGCTCCATTAAGAGTTATAAACGTGTAAGATAAAATACACCAGTCCAGACACACAGGCAGAGAAAGTTTTCAGTGTTCAGAAACAGGGACATTAACATTTAAAATTCATCTGATTTTATTAATAATTTTTAATAAAGTTGGGTTTTAGTTTCAGAAATAAAAACATCCCCGTTTAAAATACATCTGACTTTATTAATAATATTTGATTTTTTTAAATAAAGTTGGGTTTTATTTTTCAGAAATATGAGCATCCACGTTGAAAATACATCTGATTTTATTAATAACATTTGATTTTTTAATAAAGCTGGGTTTTAATTTCAAGAAATACAAACATCCACGTCTAAAATACATCAGATTTTATTAATAATAATTGATTTCTTAATAAAAATTAGCTTTAATTTTCGGATATACGACCACCCACGTCTAAAATATATCTGATTTTATTAATAACAATACTTGATTTTTCAATATATTTGGGTTATAGTTTCATAAAATACGAACGTCCACGTTTAAAATACACGTGATTTTATTAATAACATTTGATTTTTTTTAATAAAGTTGGGTTCTAGTTTCAAGAAACACGAACGTCCACGTTTAAAACACATGTGTTTTTATTGATAACATTTAATCATTTTAATAAAGTTGGGTTATAGTTATCAGAAATATGAACATCCACGTTTAAAATACATCTGATTTTATTAATAACATTTGATTTTTTAATAAAGCTGGGTTTTAATTTCAAGAAATATGAACATACCCGTTTAAAATACATCTGATTTTATTAATAACAATTGATTTTTATTTAAAAGTTTGGGTTTTAGTTTTAAGAAATACGAACATTTCCGTTTAAAAATCTGACTTTATTAATAATATTAGATTTTTTAATAAAGTAGGGTTTTACTTTCCAGATATATGAACATCTCCTTTCAAAATACATCTGATTTTATTATTAACATTTGATTTTTTTTATAAAGTTAGGGTTTTAGTTTCAAGAAATGCAAACATCCACGTTTAAAATACATATGATTTTATTAGTAATATTTGATTTTTTAATAAAGTTGGGTTTTAGCTCTCGGAAAAATGAACATCCACGACTAAAATACATCGGATTTTATTAATAACACTGGATTTTTTAATAAAGTTGGTTTTTAGTTTTCAGAAATATGAACTCCCACGTTTAAAATACATGTGATTTTATTAATAACGTTTGATTTTTTAATAAAGTTTGTTTTTGGTTTCAAGATATATGAACATCTCCGTTTAAAATACATCAGGTTTTATTAATAATATTTGATTTTGTAATAAAGTTGGGGTTTAATTTTTCAGAAATATTAACATCCACGTTCAAAATACATCTATTTTTATTTATAACATTTGATTTCATAAATAAAGTTTGGTTATAGTATCAAGAAATACGAACGCCCACGTATAAAATAAACGTGTTTTATTAATAATATTTTATTTTTTTAAATAAAGTTGGGTTTTAGTTTTCAGAAATATGAACATCCACGTCTAATATACATCTGGTTTCATTAATAATACTTGATTTTTTAAAAAAGTTGGGTTTTGGTTTTCAGAAACAAGAACGTCAACGTTTAAATAAATATGATTTTATTAAAAATATTTGTTTTGCAATAAAGTTGGGTTTTAGTTTTTAGAAATATGAACATCCCCGTTTAAAATACATCTGACTTTATTAATAATGCTTTTTTTTAATAAAGTTGGGTTTTAGTTTCAGAAATAAGAACCTCCATGTCTAAAATACATGTGATTTTATTAATAACATTTGATTTTTTAATAAAGTCAGGTTTTAGTTTCCAGAGATATGAACATCCACGGTTAAAATTCATCTGATTTTATTAATAATATTTGATTTTTTAATAGAGTTGGGTCTTAGCTTCAAGAAATACGAACATCCAAGTTTAAAATACATGTGATTTTATTGATAACATTTGATTTTTAATAAAACTGGGTTTTAATTTCAGGAAATAGTAACATCCACGTTTAAAATTTATGTGATTTTATTAGTAACATTTGATTTTTTAATAAAGTTGGGTTTTAGTTTCAAGAAATACGAACATAAAAGTTATAGATACATGTGATTATATTAGTAAAACTTATTTTTTTAAATAAATTTGAGTTTTTATTTTCAGAAATATGAACATCCACATTTAAAATACAGGTAATTTTATTAATAAGATTTGATCTTTTAATAAAGTTGGGTTTTAGTTTCAAGAAATACGAACATTCACGTTTAAAATACATGTTATTTTATTAATACTATATGATTTTTCAAATATTATTATAAATCCCCGTTTAAAATACATCTGATTTTATTAATAATACTTGATTTCTTGTAATAAAGTTGGATTTTAGTTTTCAGAAATAAGAACGTCCATGTTTAAAATACATGTGATTTTATGAAGTTGGGTTTTAGTTTTCAAAAATAAGAACACCCAAGTTTAAATACATGTGATTTTATTAATAACATTTGATTTTTTAATAGAGTTGGTTTTTTAGCCTCAAGAAATACGAGCATCCCTGTTTAAAATACATCCGATTTCATTATAATATTTGGTTTTTTAATGAAGGTGGGTTTTATTTTTCAGAAATATGAACATCCACGTTTGAAATACATCTGATTTTATTAATAACATTTGATTTTCTAATGAAGCTGGGTTTTAATTTTGAGAAATACAGACATCCACGTTTAAAATAAATTTTATTTTATTAATAATATTAAATTTTTTTAATAATGTTTGGGTTTAATTTTTTGGAAATAAGACCAACCACGTTTAAAATACATGTGATTTTATTGATAATACTTTTTAATAAAGCTGGGTTTGAGTTTTCAGAAATAAGAACATCCCCGTTTAAAATACATCTGATTTTATTAATATTATTTGATTTTTTTAATAAAGTTTGGCTTTAGGTTTCAGAAATATGAACATCCACGTTTAAAACACATTTAATTTTATTGATAACATTTGATTTTTTAATAAAGTTGGGTTTTAGTTTCAAGAAATACGAACATCCACGTTTAAAATACATTTGATTTTATTAATAGTATTTGATTTTTTTTTAAATAAGGTTTGGATTTTAGTTTTCATAAATAAGAAAATCCACGTCTAAGATACACCTGATTATATTAATAATACTTGATTTTTTAATAAGGCATGGGTTTTATATGTCGGAAATAAGAACGTCCATGTCTAAACTAAATCTGATCATATTAATAATACTTGATTTTTTAATAAAGCTGGGTTTTAGTTTCCAGAAATAAGAACGTCGATGTTTAAAATACATCTGGTTTTATTAATAATATTTGTTTTTATAATAAAGTAGGGTCTTAGTTTTCAGAAATAAGAACATCCATGTCTAAAATACATCTGATTTTATTAATAATACTCACGTTTAAAATACGTATGATTTTATTAATAATCTTTTATTTTTTTTAATAAAGTTGGGTTTCAGTTTTCAGAAATATGAACACCCACGTTTAAAAAAATGTAATTTTATTAATAGTGTTTGATTTTTTAATGAAGTTGGGTTTTAGTTTTCAGAAACATGAAAATCCTCGTGCAGCGCACTAGCTCAAGCAAAAGGGCGTTGTGAGAGACATGCAAAAAGTTAGGTTCATTTAGGTTCACTTATCGTGGCGCCACCACGATAAGTTGGGTTTTAGTTTTTTGAAAACTAAAACCCAACTTTATTTTAAACAAATCAAATTTTATTAATAAAATTATATGTATTTTAAACGTGGATGTTCATATTTCTGAAAACTAAAGCCCAACATTATTAAAAAATCAAATATTATTAATAACATTAGATGTATTTTAAACGGGGATGTTGGTATTTCTTGAAATTAAAACCGAACTTTATTAACAAATCAATTGTTATTAATAAAATCAGATTTATTTTAACCGTGGATGTTCATATTTCTGAAAACTAAAGCCCAACTTTATTAAAAAATCTAATATTATTAATAAAATCAGATGTATTTTAAACGGGGATGTTCGTATTTCTTGAAACTAAAAAAAACAGCTTTGTTAAAAATCAAATGTTATTAATAAAATCACATGTATTTCAAACCTGGGTGTTCTTCTTTCTGAAAACTAAAACCCAATTTTATTAAAAAAAGCAAGTATTATTAATAAAATCAGCTGTATTTTAAACGTGGACATTCTTATTTCTGAAAACTAAAACTCAACTTTATTAAAAAATCGAGTATTATTAAGAAAATCAGATGTATTTTAAACAAGGATGTATAATAATATTTGAAAAATCAAATATTATTAATACAATCACATGTATTTTAAACGTGAATGTTCGTATTTCTTGAAACTAAAACCCAGCTTTATTAAAAAATCAAATGTTTTTAATAAAATCCCATGTATTTTAAACCTGGGTGTTCATCTTTCTGAAAACTAAAACACAATTTTATTTTAAAAAAAGCAAGTATTATTAATAAAATCAGCTGTATTTAAACGTGGACGTTCTTATTACTGAAAACTAAAACTCAACTTTATTAAAAAAAATCGAGTATTGTTAATAAAATCAGATGTATTTTAAACAAGGATGTATAATAATATTTGAAAAATCAAATATTATTAATAAAATCGCATGTATTTTAAACGTGAATGTTCGTATTTCTTGAAACTAAAACCCAGCTTTATTAAAAAATCAAATGTTATCAATAAAATCACATGCATTTTAAACATGGATGTTCTTATTTCTGAAAACTAAAACCTAATTTTCTTAAAAAAATCAAATATTATTAATAAAATCAATTGTATTTTAAACGTGGATGTTCGTATTTCTGAAAATAAAAACTCAAATTTATTAAAAAATCAATTATTATTAATAAAATCATATGCATTTTAAACGTGAATGTTCGTGTTTCTTAAAATTAAAACCCAGTTTTATTAAAAAATCAAATGTTATTAATAAAATCAGATGTATTTTAAACGTGGATGTTCGTATTTCTTGAAACTAAAACCCGACTCTATTAAAAATCAAATGTTATTAATAAAATCACATGTATTTTAAACGTGGATGTTCGTATTTCTGAAACCTAAAACCCGACTTTATTACAAAATCAAATATTATTAATAAAATCAGATGTATTTTAAACGTGGGTGTTCTTTTTTCTGAAAACTAAAACCCAACTTTATTAAAAAATCAAGTATTATTAATAAAACCAGATGTATTTAAAACGTGGATATTCATATTTCTTGAAGCTAAACCCCAACTCTAATAAAAAAATCAAATATTAGTAATAAAATCGGATACATTTTAAACGCGGATGTTCATATTTCTGAAAACTAAAACCCAACTTTATTGAAAAAAGCAAGTATTATTAATAAAATTAGCTGTATTTTAAAAGTGGATGTTCTTATTTCCGAAAACTAAAACCCAAAGCTTTATTAAACAACCAATTATTATTAATAAAATCACATGTATTTTAAACGTGAACGTTCTTATTTCTGAAAACTAAAACTCAACTTTATTTAAAAAAAATCGAGTATTATCAATAAAATCAGATGTGTTTCAAACGAGGATGTATAATAATATTTGAAAAATCAAATATTATTAATAAAATCACATGTATTTTAAACGTGGATGTTCGTATTTCTTGAAACTAAAACCCAACTTTATTAAAAAACCAAATGTTGTTAATAAAATCACATGTATTTTAAACGTGGATGTTCTTATTTCTGAAAACTAAAACCGAATTTTATTTAAAAAAATCAAACATTATTAATAAAATCAGTTGTATTTTAAAAGTTAATGTTCGTACTTCTGAAAATAAAAAATCGACTCTATTAAAAAATCAAGTATTATTAATAAAATCACATGAATTTTAAACGTGGATGTTCGTGTTTCTTAAAATTAAAACCCAACTTTATTAAAAAATCAAATGTTATTAATAAAATCACATGCATTTTAAACGTGGATGTTCGTATTTTTTTAAACTAAAATCCAACTTCATTAAAAAATCAAGTATTATTAATAAAACCAGATGTATTTAAAAAGTGGATGTTCATATTTCTTGAAGCTAAAACCCAACTCTAATAAAAAATAAAATATTAGTAATAAAATCGGATGTATTTTAAACGTGGATGATCTCATTTCTGAAAACTGAAACCCAACTTTAATAAAATCAAATATTAATAAGATCAGAAGTATATTAAACGTGGATGTTTCTGTTTCTGAAAAATAAAATCCAACTTTACTAAAAAGTCAAGTATTATTAATAAAACCAGATGTATTTTAAACTCGGATGTTCATATTTCTGAAAATAAAACCCAACTTTATTTGAAAAATCAAATATTATTAATAAAAACACACACATATAGTTCGTCTTTCTTAAAACTATATCCCAACTTTATTAAAAAAATCAAATGCTATTAATAAAATTAAATGTATTTTAAACGTGGATGTTCATATTTCTGAAAACTAAAACCCAACTTTATTATAAACTTCAAATATTATTAATAAAATCAGATGTATTTTAAACACGAATGTTCTTATTTCTGAAAACTAAGACCCAACTGTATTAAAAAATCAAATATTATTCATAAAATCACATTTATTTTAAACTTGGACTTTCTTTTTTCTGAAAACTAGAACCCAAATCTATTAAAAAATAAAGTATAATTAATAAAACCAGATGTATTTTAAACGTGGATGTTCATATTTCTGAAAACTAAAACCCAACTTTATTTAAAAAAATCAAATATTATTAATAAAAACACATATATTTTAAACGTGGACGTTCGTATTTCTTGAAACTATAACTCAGCTTTATTAAGAAAATCAAATGATATTAATAAAATTGGATGTATTTTAAACATGGGTGTTCATATTTATGAAAACTAAAACCCAACTTTATTAAAAAATCAAATATTATTAATAAAATCTGATGTATTTAAACGGGGATGTTCGTATTTCTTGAAACTAATAACCAACTTTACTAAAGAATCGAATGTCATTAATAAAGTCACATGTATTTTAAACGTGGGTGTTCTTATTTCTGAAAATTAAAACTCAACTTTATTAAAAAAATCAAGCATTAGTAATAAAACCAGATGTATTTCAAAAGTGTTTGTTCATATTTCTTGAAACTAAAACCAATCTTTAATAAAAACAAATGTTATTAATAAAATCAGATGTATTTTAAACGTGGATGTTCATATTTCTGAAAACTATAACCCAACTTTATTAAAATGATTAAACATTATTAATAAAAACACATGTATTTTAAACGTGAAGGTTCGTATTTATTGAAACTAGAACCCAACTTTATTACAAAAATCAAATGATATTAAAAAAATCACGTGGATTTTATACATGGACATTCGTATTTATTGGAACTATAACCCAACTTTATTTAAAAATCAATTATTGTTTTTAATAAAATCAGATGTATTTTAGACGTGGATGTTCGTATTTCTGAAAACTAAAACCAAACTTTATTAAAAAAAATCAAGTTTTATTAATAAAATCAGATGTATTTTAGACGTGGATGTTCGTATTTCTGAAACTAAAACCCAACTTTATTAAAAATCAAATGTTATTAATAAAATCAGATGTAGTTTAAACGGGGATATTTTTATTTGTGAAAACTAAAACCCAACTTTACTAAAAACAAATCAAATTCTATTAATAAAATCAGACACATTTTAAACGTGGATGTCCTAGTTTCTAAATACTGAAAAATCTCTGTCTGTGCGTCTGGACGGGTGTATTTTTTCTTACACGTTTATAATTCTTAATGAAGCCTCTATGTTGAAAATTGGAACTTGTGCATTATAGCGACCGAAACCTAGAAATTCTATGTTTTTTCCTTAATTTTCTTTTAATATTGGTTTTATTGCTGGGTGTTTGTATGTACAGTTGAATTGGAAGTGTCTAAGGTTAGTAATTTTTAGAAGTCGTAATCAGGAATCATTTAGGTCATGGGGAACTTTTAAAAAGATAATGTTAAGCAAGAAAGTGTCAGAATTGAATGTTCAATCCGTTCACTTGTCTAACTTTCGAAAGATAAGGTCTGATATGGCGTTCTGATAAATTTTTTCTTACACATTTATAACTCTTAATGGAGTATCTATATCGAAAATTGGAACTTGTGTATTATAGCGACCACAACCTAGAAATTCTAACTTTTTCCTTAATTTTCTTTTAATATTGATTTTATTGCTGGATGTTTGCATGTACAGTTGAAGTGGAAGTGTCTAAGGTTAGGAATTTTTAGATGTCGTAACCAGGAATAGTTTAGGTCATGGGGAACTTTTAAAAAGATAATGTTAAGCGAGAAAGTGTCAGAATTTAATGTTCAATCCGTTCGCTTGTCTAACTTTCGAAAGATGAGGTTTGATATGGCGTTCCGATAAATTTTTTCTTACACATTTATAACTCTTAATGGAGTATCTATATCGAAAATTGGAACTTGTGTATTATAGCGACCAAAACCTAGAAATTCTAACTTTTTCCTTAATTTTCTTTTAATATTGATTTTATTGCTGGATGTTTGTATGTACAGTTGAAGTGGAAGTGTCTAAGGTTAGGAATTTTTAGATGTCGTAATTAGGAATCATTTAGGTCATGGGGAACTTTTAAAAAGATAATGTTAAGCAAGAAAGTGTCAGAATTGAATGTTCAATCCGTTCGCTTGTCTAACTTTCGAAAGATGAGGTCTGATATGGCGTTCCAATAAATTTTTTCTTACACATTTATAACTCTTAATGGAGCATCTATATCGAAAATTGGAACTTGTGTATTATAGCGACCAAAACCTAGAAATTCTAACTTTTTCCTCAATTTTCTTTTAATATTGATTTTATTGCTGGATGTTTGTATGTACAGTTGAAGTGGAAGTGTCTAAGGTTAGTAATTTTTAGAAGTCGTAATCAGGAATCATTTAGGTCATGGGGAACTTTTAAAAAGATAATGTTAAGCAAGAAAGTGTCAGAATTGAATGTTCAATCCGTTCACTTGTCTTACTTTCGAAAGATAATGTCTGATATGGCGTTCTGATAAATTTTTTCTTCCACATTTACAACTCTTAATGGTGCCTCTATATTGAAGATTTGAACTTGTGTATTATAGCGATCACAACCTAGAAATTCTAACTTTTTCCTTAATTTTCTTTTAATATTGATTTTATTGCTGGATGTTTGCATGTACAGTTGAAGTGGAAGTGTCTAGGGTTAATAGTTTTTAGATGTCGTAATCAAGAATCGTTTAGGTCATGGGGAAGTTTTAAAAAGATAATGATAAGCAAGAAAGTGTCAGAATTTAATGTTCAATCCGTTCGCTTGTCTAACTCTCGAAAGATGAGGTTTGATATGGCGTTCCGATAAATTTTTTCTTACGCACTTATAACTCTTAATAGAGCATCTATATCGAAAATTGGAACTTGTGAATTATAGCGACCACAACCTAGAAATTTTAACTTTTTCCTTAATTTTCTTTTAATATTGATTTTATTGCTGGATGTTTGTATGTACAGTTGAAGTGGAAGTGTCTAAGGTTAGTAATTTTTAGATGTCGTAATTAGGAATCATTTAGGCAATGGGGAACTTTTAAAAAGATAATGTTAAGCAAGAAATTGTCAGAATCGAACGTTCAATCCGTTCGCTTGTCTAACTCTTGAAAGATGAGGTCTGATATGGCGTTCTGATAACTTTTTCTTGCACTTTTATAACTCTTAATGGAGCCTCTATATCGAAAATTGGAACTTGTGTATTATAGCGACCAAAACCTAGAAATTTCAACTTTTTCCTTAATTTTCTTTTAATATTGATTTTGTTGTTGTATGATGTTGGCATGAACAGTTGAAGTGGAATTGTCTAAGGTTAGTAATTTTTTGAAGTCGTAATCAGGAATCACTTAGGTCATGGGAAACTTTAAAAAAGATATCATTCTAAATTATTATATTTGATAATATTAAGCAAGAAAGTGTCAGAATTCAATGTTCAATGCGTTAGCTTGTTTAACTCCCGAAAGATGAGGTCTAATATGACGTTCTGATAACTTTTCTCTTACACATTTAAAACTCTTAATGGTGCCTCTATACTGAAAATTGGAACTTGTTTATTATAGTGACCACAACATAAGAAATTCTAACTTTTTCCTTAATTTCCTTTTAATATTGAATTTATTGCTGGGTGTTTGCATGTACAGTTGAAGTGGAAGTATCTAAAGATATCAATTTTTAGAAGTCGTAATCAGGAATCATTTAAGTCATGGGAAACTTTTAAAAAGATTATGTTAAGCAAGAGAGTGTCAGAATTGAATGTTCAATCTGTTCGCTTGTCTAACTCCCGAAAGATGAGGTCTGATATAGCGTTCTAATAACTGTTTTCTTACACATTTATAACTCTTAATGGTGCCTATATATTGAAATTTGGAACTTGTGTATTATAGCGACCACAACCTAGACATTTTAACATTTTCCTTAATTTTCTTTTAATATTGATTTTATTGCTGGATGTATGCATTTACAGTTGAGGTTGAAGTGTCTAAGGATAGCAATTTTTAGAAGCCGTAATCAGGAATCATTTAAGTCATCGGGAGCTTTTAAAAAGATTACGTTAAGCAAGAAAATGTCAGAATTGAATGTTCAATCCGTTTGCTTGTCTAACTCCCAAAAGATGAGGTCTGATATGACATTCTGATAACTTTTTCCATACACATTTATAACTCTTAATGGAGCCTCTATATTGAAAATCGGAACTTGTGTATTATAGCGATCACAACTTAGAAATTCTAACTTTTTCCTTTGTTTTGTTTTAATATTGATCTTATTGTTCGATGTTTGCATGAATAGTTAAAGTGGAAGTGTCTAGGGTTAGTAATTTTTGATGTCGTAATCAGGAATCATTTAGGTGATGGGGAACTTTTAAAAAGATAATGTTAATCAAGAAAGTGTCAGAATTGAATATTCAATCCGTTCGCTTGTCTAACTCCCAAAAGATGAGGTTTGATATGACGTTCTGATAACTGTTTTCTTACACATTTATAACTCTTAATGGAGCTGCTATATCGAAAATTGGAACTTGTGTATTATAGCGACCAAAACCTAGAAATTTCAACTTTTTCCTTAATATTTTTTAATATTGATTTTGTTGTTGGATGTTTGCATGAACAGTTGAAGTGGAAGTGTCTAAGGTTAGTGATTTTTAGAAGTCGTAATCAGGAATCATTTAGGTCATGGGGAACTTTTAAAAAGATAATGTTAAGCAAGAAAGTGTCAGAATTGAATGTTCAATCCGTTCACTTGTCTACCTTTCGAAAGATAAGGTCTGATATGGCGTTCTGATAAATTTTTTCTTCCACATTTACAACTCTTAATGGTGCCTCTATATTGAAGATTTGAACTTGTGTATTATAGCGACCACAACCTAGAAATTCTAAATTTTTCCTTAATTTTCTTTTAATATTGATTTTATTGCTGGATGTTTGCATGTACAGTTGAAGTGGAAGTGTCTAGGGTTAATAGTTCTTAGATGTCGTAATCAGGAATCGTTTAGGTCATGGGGAGCTTTTAAAAAGATAATGATAAGCAAGAAAGTTTCAGAATTTAATGTTCAATCCGTTCGCTTGTCTAACTCTTGAAAGATGAGGTTTGATATGGCGTTCTGATAACTTTTTTCTTACACATTTATAACTCTTAATGGAGCCTCTATATTTAAAATTGGAACTTGTGTTTTATAGCGACCACAACCTAGAAATTCTAAATTTTTCCTTAATTTTTTTTTATATTGACTTTGTTGTTTGATGTTTGCATGAACAGTTGAAGTGGAAGTGTCTAAGTCTTTTAATTTTTAGAAGCCGTAATCAGGAATTGTTTAGGTCATGGGGAACTTTTAAAAAGATAATGTTAAGCAAGAAAGTGTCAGAATCGAACGTTCAATCCGTTCGCTTGTCTAACTCCCGAAAGATGAGGTCTGATATGGCGTTCTGATAACTTTTTTCTTGCACTTTTATAACTTTTAATGGAGCATCTGTATCGAAAATTGGAACTTGTGTATTATAGCAACCACAACCAAGAAATTCTAACTTTTTCCTTTATTGTTTTTAATATTGATTTTATTGCTGGATGTTTGCATGTACAGATGAAGTGGAAGTGTCTAAGGCTAGCATTATTTAGAAGTCGTCATCAGGAATAATTTAGGTCATGGGGAACTTTTAAAAAGATAATGTTAAGCAAGAAAGTGTCAGAATCTAATGTTCAATCCGTTCGCTTGTCTAACTCCCGAAAGATGAGGTCTGATATGGCGTTCTGATAACTTTTTTCTTGCACTTTTATAACTGTTAATGGAGCCTCTGTATCGAAAATTGGAACTTGTGTATTATAGCGACCAAAACCTAGAAATTTCAACTTTTTCCTTAATTTTCTTTTAATATTGATTTTGTTGTTGGATGTTTGCATGAACAGTTGAAGTGGAATTGTCTAAGGTTAGTAATTTTTAGAAGTCGTAATCAGGAATCATTTAGGTCATGGGAAACTTTTAAAAAGATATCATTCTAAATTATTATATTTGATAATATTAAGCAAGAAAGTGTCAGAATTGAATGTTCAATGCGTTCGCTGTTTAACTCCCGAAAGATGAGGTCTAATATGACGTTCTGATAACTTTTTTCTTACACATTTAAAACTCTTAATGGTGCCACTATACTGAAAATTGAAACTTGTTTATTATAGCGACCACAACATAAGAAATTCTAAATTTTCCTTAATTTCCTTTTAATATTGATTTTGTTGTTGGATGTTTGCATGAACAGTTGAAGTGGAAGTGTCTAAGGATAGCAATTTTTAGAAGTCGTAATCAGGAATCATTTAAGTCATGGGAAACTTTCAAAAAGATTACGTTAAGCAAGAGAGTGTCAGAATTGAATGTTCAATCTGTTCGCTTGTCTAACTCCCGAAAGATGAGGTCTGATATAGCGTTCTAATAACTTTTTTCTTACACATTTATAACTCTTAATGGTGCCTATATATTGAAATTTGGAACTTGTGTATTATAGCGACCACAACCTAGACATTTTAACATTTTCCTTAATTTTCTTTTAATATTGATTTTATTGCTGGATGTATGCGTTTACAGTTGAAGTTGAAGTGTCTAAGGATAGCAATTTTTAGAAGCCGTAATCAGGAATCATTTAAGTCATCGGGAATTTTCAAAAAGATTACGTTAAGCAAGAAAATGTCAGAATTGAATGTTCAATCCGTTCGCTTGTCTAACTCCCGAAAGATGAGGTTTGATATGACATTCTGATAACTTTTTTCATACACATTTATAACTCTTAATGGAGCCTCTATATTGAAAATTGGAACTTGTGTATTATAGCGATCACAACTTAGAAATTCTAACTTTTTCCTTAATTTTCTTTTAATATTGACTTTATTGTTCAATGTTTGCTTGAACAGTTGAAGTGGAAGTGTCTAAGGTTAGTAATTTTTGATGTCGTAATCAGGAATCATTTAGGTGATGGGGAACTTTTAAAAAGATAATGTTAATCAAGAAAGTGTCAGAATTGAATTTTCAATCCGTTCGCTTGTCTAACTCCCGAAAGATGAGGTTTGATATGACGTTCTGATAACTGTTTTCTTACACATTTATAACTCTTAATGGAGCTGCTATATCGAAAATTGGAGCTTGTGTATTATAGCAACCACAACCTAGAAATTCAAAAATTTTCCTTAATTTCTTTTAATATTGATTTTATTGTTGGATGTTTGCTTGAACAGTTGAAGTGGAAGTGTCTAAGGTTAGTAATTTTTATAAGTCGTAATCAGGAATCATTTAGGTCATGGGGTACTTTTAAAAAGATATAATTCTAAATTATTATATTTGATAATTTTAAGCAAGAAAGTGTCAGAATTGAATTTTCAATCCGTTCGCTTGTCTAACTCCCGAAAGATGAGGTCTGATATGACGTTCTGATAACTTTTTTCATACACATTTATAACTCTTAATGGTGCCTCTATATTGAAAATTGGAACTTGTGTATTATAGCGACCACAACCTAGAAATTCTAACTTTTTCCTTAATTTTCTTTTTAATATTGATTTTATTACTGGATGTTAGCATGAACAGTTGAAATGGAAGCGTCTAAGGTTAGTACTTTTTAGAAGTTGTAATCAAGAATCATTTAGGTCATGGGGAACTTTTAAAAAGATATCTTTCTAAATTATCATATTTCATAATGTTAAGCAAGAAAGTGTCAGAATTTAATGTTTAATCCGTTTGCTTGTCTAATTCCCGAAAGATGAGGTCTGATAGGACGTTCTGACAAATTTTTTCTTACACATTTATAACTCTTAATGGTGCCTCTATATTGAAAATTGGAACTTGTGTATTATAGCAAACACAACCTACAAATTCAAAACTTTTTCCTGTCCAAATAACTCCTAAAATGTCTCAATTTGTTTCGCCCAAATATTGCCCCAAATGTCGATTAATCTCTGTCGGTTCCTTTGTTCTGACAACTGTGCACTGTCACATCTAAAATTCCCGTGATAAATATATTCAATCTCTATTAATCGCGTTTGAATTTCTGAAAATTATCTAATATGTCCTAGTTACATTATTAAGGCTTCGAAATAATAATTCCAGAATTTATCTCTCAGAAAAAGGAAATGAAACCTTATTAAAATGGAATTTCTATTTCTTTAGACTCCTGCATAATTCCCAGGAATCTGGTCTGATTTCACCCCCGGTAGTATTCACTGGGCTTGTGGCTGTGACATCACTTCTCCCAGTATGAAAACCCCTTCTCCCACTCTTAAATCTAACTGAAAAGGGACAGTTGAGAAGAAGATATCGCTGAATAAGTACAGCGTAGAAGACCCTATTTGGAAATCTGTCATACTTACTTTTACAACTTCTTGATTCCGCTCCATTGTGAGTTTTCAGCTTGATTTTAAACTACCAAGGAAATAATGTGACAAGAAAGTACTGAGGGGTTTCCAGTTTTCATAAGGCCCATATTCCTTCGAATCTCTGCCCCGGCACTTTTTTTCCTCAAGACGCAGGTATTATTACTTTTCTTCAAGATGCAGGATGCAGGTGCTTGTTACGTAATAGGAGCTGAGGGTGACATAATAGTTAGTGTTGTCTTCAAGATGGAGGTGTTAGTTATTTTAATTACTTAAAAACCTGCGAGGGCCAGGAAAAAACCCTCGGGCCCGCCAATCAAGATGCAAACGTGGATGTTACATCATGTTTTTTTCTTTGATTGTTTAAAAAACCTAAGGATGTAGGGAAAATCTTTCAGGGCCTGCCAGTGGGGAACCTTCAAGAGACTGGGCCCTAGCAGTTATTTCCACCGGGGCCTTAGCATCCAATTTCACGGTCCAAGGGAAAGGACATGCGTGATTCGGGTTCGGTTCATCTTACGCGTATTAAACAAAAAGGGAGTAAATTATGGCTCGAGTGTAAAAAGTCTCCGTCTTCACAGTGGCCTAAGATTGACTAGTTACGGTGATTAATAATGAGATTCGTTTGGTGAGATTATTTTTATTACTTTATGTAACGTTTCTCTGTTCATAGGATCTATTTTTTTATTTCTTGTGAGGTTTTTTGCCCCTCTGTAGACTTATTATAAGTTTATTCTCGGTCTCTTTTGTGTGTTTCTATTATTTTTATTTCTTGTGAGGGTTTTTTGTCCCTCTGTAGCTTATTATAAGTTTATTTCCTGTTTTTTTTGTGTGTGTTTCTATTTATATGAAGTACATGAGAACAATTTTTTTCTGTATCCGCATTTCATGTTACAATGAATAAGTTCAGTTTCTTTCTCTTGTTTCTATTTATTTTCAAGCAGTTTCTTTTTCTTTCATCATTATTTTCGAGTTCTCGCTGGTTCAGTTGTTTTTGCTACGTTAAGACTCAGACGGTGTGCATTTTGCGTAAGTTTCTGCTAGTCCTGATCATAATTTTGATTATTTACATTGGATGATAGTTGTATTGGGGATAGACTGAGAGACCTAGAGTCTAACCCTTTTGACTTTTCCATTTTCCAGAGCCATGATAAATTTTTTGGAAATGAGATAAATGATGGTGGGCTAATTAATTTTCCAAAATGTAGATATAAATTACCTTCCGAGGTTTCTGATCTTCCCAGTACCGGGGTTGTGAGAACAGGATTTTTAAATTGTAGAGGTTTTTTTTAGTTCACAGGATGATCTTGTCGATGTAGTTCATAAGCTATCTTGTCATGTCGTTGGATTCTGTGAGACTTTTCTCATAGACACGGCTCCTCATATTGCTTTTCCTGGATATCAATTTACTTTCAAAAACCGACTGACAAGGCGCCAAGGTGGTTTGGCAGTATTAGTTAAAGATGGTATCTCTTTTCGACGCCTTGTAAATCTAGAAGGTTCTCATAAGGAAATGCTTTTTGAAGTAATGGTAACTGAAATTAGTCTTGGAAAAAAAGATATAGTTTTTTGCGTAGTATACCGACCTCCTTCTTCTCCAGTCAAGTCTTTCCTCTCTAAACTCCATGATTTTTTGCATCAACCTCATTTTCAAAATAAAGATGTTATCCTCTCTGGAGATTTCAAAGTTGACCTTCTAGAAGCTTCAAATGAAGCTTCTGTTGATTTATTGTCTTCTTGCTTTTCTGCATATCTGCTTCCTACTTGCCTGATACCTACAAGAATTTCACCTAGTTCTGCTTCTCTCATTGATAAAATTTTTACATCCTTACCAATTAAAGCAAATTTTGCTGTTTTAAGTGATATATCGGATCATTTCCTGCTGGTTTCAGATTTAGCTTTTACTTGTAAAATACCGCAGGTAAGTAGGGAACGTGAAGTACGGTTAATAAATAAAATAACATTAAAGCACCTGAATGAAAGCCTTGGTCTATTGGATTGGCAGGATGTAATATCCACGGAGGATACAGATGTGGCAACTGATACTTTCCTAAGAAATTTCAATTGCTGCCTTGATTCTAGTTGCCTATTTGTTACGAAGAAAATGTGCAGAGAAAAATTTCCTATAAGGCCGTGGATAACGTCTGGAATTTTGATATCAGTTAATAAAAAAAAACAGTTATTTAAAAAGCAGTTAAAGAATCCAACTGATTATAATATTAAAAAATTTTAAATCTTCAAAAATAAATTAACCGCACTGATACGATTGTCGAAACATAGGTATTATAAAGAGTCTTTCGAAGAAGCTCAAAATTCTCCTCGCAAAACGTGGTCTTTAATTAAGTAACATTGGGTTTATTTGGGTTTATTTAAAAAAAAAAAAAATATATACATCATCGATTCCCTGAAGCAATGCTTGTGCGGGAGAAAACCCTCCTAATAAATCAAAAAACCAAGAAACCAAAAAAAAAAAAAGACAGAAAAAAAAAGAAAAAAAAGAAAAAAAAAAACAAAAACAAAAACAAAAAAAACAAAAAAAAGAAATAGAGAAAAAAAAAAAATTAGAGCTCAACTTACCGGACCCGAAAACCAACGAACCTCCAAACAACACCCAACAAAATTATAATAACTATAATCATATTCAGCTGCAACTAAGCCCTCCTCAAAAACAAAACTTAAGTGGCGTGGAATAATCCATTCAAAATATACACATCAAAACAATGGTTCTTTAGCGACTTACGAAAATCCTGCAAATTAATTCTATTATTAAAAAAAACGGAATTCTAAGTTGCCTGAAGTTATTAGTTTAGAAAATGAATCGACTGCTAACAAATTGGAGAAAGTGGCTGATGTTTTGAATACTTATTTCGCTAGTATAGGAGAGAAAATTGTTTCATCAGTAATGAACCAGTTTGATTCACGTAGTAATAAACATTTTTCTTCATACCTTCCATCTCCTCAAAGTAATTCAATTTTTCTTACGCCTATTTCTCGGTCTGAAATAACAAAAATAGTGTTTGATCTAAATCCAGGTAATTCAGCGGGAATTGACGGATCTAGTTCTATAATTGTTAATGAAATATTGTCTGCAGTAATTTTGCCATTACAGCATATAATTAATCTTTCATTTAAAAATGGAGTTTTCCCGTCTGCTTTTAAAGAAGCGAGTATAATTCCATTTGACAAAGGTGACTCTCCTGAAACCCATCAAATAACCACCCTATTTCTATTTTGTCAGCATTTTCTAAAATATTTGAGAAGGCAATTTATAAGAGGTTCTATGACTTTCTTAAATCGTTTAATTTTTTCACAAATTCCCAGTTTGGTTTTAGGTCTGGACACAATACTGAACACGCTATCATTGCTCTCATCCAATTTATTCATGAATGTTTAGATAGAGGTGAAATTCCAGCAACAATATATTTAGATTTTAAAAAAGCATTTGATACAATATCCACTTCACAAAGGTGACTCTCCTGAAAACCCATCAAATTACCGCCCTATTTCTATTTTGTCAGCATTTTCTAAAATATTTGAGAAGGCAATTTATAAGAGGATCTATGACTTTCTTAAATCGTTTAATTTTTTCACAAATTCCCAGTTTGGTATAGGTCTGGACACAATACTGAGCACGCTATCATTGCTCTCATCCAATATATTCATGAATGCTTAGATAGAGGTGAAATTCCAGCAACAATATACTTGGATTTTGAAAAAGCATTCGATACAATATCCCATTGTATTCTTTTTCGTAAATTGGATAATTGTGGTGTGCGCGGACCGGCGTTGGATCTAGTTAAATCTTATCTTGATAAGAGAAAGCAACGAATAGATGGAGGTAATTTTCTCTCTTCGCCTGTTCCTCAGTCCTCCATTGTTGGGGTGCCTCAGGGCTATGTCCTAGTTCCTCTGCTTTTTCTAGTTTATATAAATGATTTTCACCGCGCTTTGGCAATCCCATGTCTCAGCACACATTTTGCTGATGATACGGCAGTTTCAATTTCTGAGAGGAATGACGAGGAGTTGGAGGCAAAACTTGATGCTGCATTTTCTAATGTTCTTGAATGGTGTTCTGCAAATTTTATTGCTTTGAATTTATCAAAAACTAATTTCATAATTTACGGCAGGAAGTCAAATATATGCCCTCGTATTACCCGAGTTACTTCTTCAAAGTATCTATTATCAATATCTCGGGTGAATGTGATAAAGTACCTTGGACTTATGATTGATGAAAGATTATCTTTTAAAACACACATTCAAAATATACGCTTAAAGATTTCAAGGTATGTTGGTTTAATGCGGAGGTTGAAGCATTATTTGCCCTACTCTGCTTTACGAAGCATTTATTTTGCTCTGATTCAGTCTAATATTAATTATTGTTCTCTAGTATATTTATCTACATTTAAAAGCCATATTAAACCAATACAGACTTTACAAAATAAAGCAGTAAGAATCCTCAAACTTTTTATTTCATCGCCTATTTCACTTCCAAATAAGTCTTCTACAGCATCTTTATATACTTATTTAGATATACTTCCAGTTTCTCAACAATTTACTTTTGGAGCAATTATTTTCAAATTTAATTATGACATTAAGAAATTACCGCCATATTACCTCAATCAAAGTTTGTTCTCCCGATCACAAGATTTACATCGTTATAACACGCGTCAAAAAAAGAGTATCTACATTGACAAGTATAGTACTGAGAGATCTAAATTCGCCCCGTTTGTGTCAATAGCCCGGTGCTGGGATGCTCACAAGGATTTTATTGATAAATGTTCTTCTATCCATTTAATAAAAAGGAATCTTAAATTTCATTTAGTTCAGGATTATTTTTAATTAAGTGTCTTTTTAATATGATTAAGTTATTTGTTTGGATTGTTGTTCTAAGTGAATGTGGGCCTCTCGGCTATCTTTTAGTATGAATTTATATTTAATAATATTGATCTTTTTTTTATATATATTTATATTTATATTTGGATCCTGGGCTAGCTGCTACTTTCATATTATTGTTGTATTATTGTATCTTTGCCGTCGTAATTATCTTTGTATTGTAGCGTAAAATTTTTTATTGTATCTTTGTCTAGGCCTAGTTTTTCGAGCTTGTCTCCCCATGGGCCTATGTCAATTATATACATGTATATGTTAATAATAAAATGATTGAACTTGAACTTGAATTGAACTTGAACGGTGACCCTAGCGACCAATTCCACTGGGACCCTAGCAGTCAATTCCAGTGGGGCCCTAGATTCCAATTCCAACAGGGGCCCTAGCATGTAATTTCACCGGGGCCCTAGCAGAAAATCCGAGTGGGGCCCTAGTATTCAATTTCACCGGGCCCTTAGGAACCGATTTCAACGGGGGCCTGCTAGTCAAGTGGGAAATCTCAACTTGTAACTGAGGATGACGTAATCTCACGTGACTTATTAAATTTGTTGAGGATGTAATCTTGCGTGTGTGCGTGTGTGTGTATGTGGGTGTTGCCCTTTACTAAAAAAAAAAGATTACCATGGATTTTCAGATTTAAATGACATATACTGACATTTCTTCCGTAATTTTTGATTTTTTTTTTCATTTATGAAAGTAAGAAAAGGTGAAAACATTTCAAACATATTTTTTTTTCAGTAAAGCGCAAATTGTAATCTGGTTTTGAGAAGGCATAGGGGTTATCAGCCCTACTAATGTTAATTTTTTCTCGTTTTGAGTTTGACTCGGCTATCTATTGTAATTTATGTTCGTTTTGAGTTTCATTTATCGATTGTTAGTGATTTGTGGTAGTTCTACGCTTGGACGATTATTTGACTTTATCTTTGCTCATTCTTGGCTTAATGGAGCCCTTTACTTTTCTTTGAAATACTTGTCTTGTAGAAACATTTTTTTTAAATTAATTTCTCTTCTTTTTTTATTGACATAGTATTTTCACGGAAAAAATAACATTGTGTATCTTTTCAGTTTTCTTTTATAAGAATCCATAGTATGGGTTGTTATTTGTATGTTGGAGAAACTTTTTCAACAATTTTAACTCCTGACACAAGCAGTATTTTTTTTATTTAATTTTATAGCTTCTAAAGTTTACCTGAGAAATAAAACTTAATATCATTACCAAGAGATTTTATCTAAGCTCTTTGATAACCTGCATACACTTACACTCTTTTTATTTATTTAAATTGTAAGACCAGAGGTAGCAATAGTAGTATCCCCAAAAGTTTCAACTTATACCCCTAGTCGTTCTCAATATATCGCTGATGTGTCTTATTAGCAACCATAAACATAATGCCTTTTGATTTATTTTAAAACAACATTTAGTTTTAAAGCATGATAGGCTAATTGCATAATTGTGGGGGCTTGACATATATAATATCCCTAAAGACATAGGTACTGGACCGTCTTACTGTGATGAACAAAATGGCTGTCTCAAAATTTTGACTGGATGCGCTTGGAAAATGGATGAGCTTGAGAGAAGGGCTGCTTCCCCTACAATTTCTTGTTACTCTTAAAAAGGGCAGCAGACAATAGTGCTGCAATTGGAGTACAAGGAGGAGGACATTCCCCTTGATATATCTAGTAAAAACATTTAAAACAAGTAAAAACCAAGTGGAAACATTTCAAAATGTATTTTGTTTTCAGTAAAGTGCAAATTGTGTTCTGGTCTTGAGAAGGTATGGGGGTTGTCAGCCGTACTCATGTTAATTTTTGTTATTTTTGAGTTTTACTCGGTTATTTATTGTATGATTTAAATAGAAAAAACACGTTTAAAATGTTTTAACTTTTTAAAGTAATAGATTAAAAAGTATTAAAACTTTAAGGAATATATGTCACTACATGTATACTAAACTGACAATCCACAGCAATTTTTTTTTCAGTAATGTGCAAATTATGCTCGGGTCTTGAGAAGGTATGGAGGTTGTCAAAGACCATACAACTACACTGGAAAAAGGCTATCTCAAAATTTTGATTAGATATGTTTTGGGAATTGATGACCGTGGGGGGGGCTATTTGCCCTTCAATCACTTTTGAACTAATTCAAAGAGCACTAGCCCTTTCAATTTCCAATCAAATCAGCCTTCTTCGAAGTTACTACAACAACAAATGGCCATCCCAAAATTTCTATCAGATGCATTTCGGGAAAATACGAGGTGTTGAGGGGGGGGGGGTATTGACCCTCCCATCACTCTGAATCTTAAAAAAGGCACTATAACGTCTGATTACCAATCTAAAGAGCCCCCTCTGAAGTTTTATATACCTTACATGCCCCAGGGCATAACTAACTTTGCCCTGAGGGCTATGGAGGGATGCTATCCTCAAAGACATAATTTTCAGTCCTTTGAATTACGTAGATCAAAATGACTGTCTCAAAATTTTGATTGGATGTGTTTGGGGAAATGGTGGGCGTGGGAAGGGGGTTAGTTGCCCTCCAATCACTTTTGACTATTAAAAAGGGCACTAACCCTTTCAATTTCCAATCAAATCAGGTGTTTTTGATATTTCTGCGACAACAAATGGCCATTTCAAAATTTATACCAGACGCATGTCAGGAAAATATGAGGCGTGGGGAGGGGGATATCCACCCTCCGATCACTCTGAATCTTCAAAAGGGCACTGGAAATTATGATTACGATTCCAATTAGCCCCCTCCGAAGTTTATACGATCACTATTTCCATATGTACCTTATATACCCCCAGTTTATAACTTACAACTCTTGCTCTGAGGGCTGTAGGGGGTTTTCATCCTCAAAGACATAATTTCTTGACCTTTCAATTATGTTGAACAAAATGGCTATCTCAAACTTTTTATTGGATATGTTTGGGGAAATGATGGGTGTCAAACATTTCCGTTGAACAGTTTCAATTCCGTTGAACAGAACGGCTGTCACAACATTTTGATTGGATGTGTTTGGGGAAATGGTGGGCGTGGCAGGGGGGTTAGTTGCCCTCCAATCACTTTTGACTATTAAAAAGGGCACTATCCCTTTGAATTTTCAAACGAATGAGCTCTTTTCGAAGTTTCTACGACAATAAATGGCCATCTCAAAATGTTTATCAGATTCATTTCGGGATAATATGAGGTGTGTGGGGGTTGGGGTATCCACCCTCCGATCACTCTGAATCACAAAAAGGGCACTAACACTTCAGATTAACCATCCAATGAACCCCCTCCGAAGCTTATACAGTCACTCTTTTTATATAAACTTTAAATGTCCCCAGGGCATAACTTACAGCCCTCGCCCTGAGGGCTCTGGGGGGGGGGGGTTCATCCTCAAAGACATAATTTCCGCATCTTTCAACTACGTTGAACAAAATAGTTATCTAAAAATTTTGATTGAATGTATTGGGGGAGATGGTGGGCGTGGGAGGGGGCTAGATGCCCTCCAATTACTTTCGACTATTTAAAAGGGCACTAGCCCTTTTAATTTCCAATTGAATTTGCCCTTTCAGAGTTTCTACGAAAACTCCTTTAATACGAAGTGCCTTGGTCTAAACCAAAAAAAAAAAAAAAAAAAGTAATAATACAATGTGCCCACATCGATCTTTACTTAGGTAGCGCTAATGCGCTGCCTATGATTGATCGTTTTTGTATTGAACTCTTTTTTCGGTTCAGGGTTGTGTTTATTCGAAGTCATGGGGAATTCCAACATCCAGAGGTCTTATGGACCAGGAAAATGCTTTGCAAAATACCTGAGGGTCGTATTTGATGAAAATTTGTTATCACTGCATCATGTCCGAGCAGTGGAGCTGAAGCTATCCTTGAATGTTGGAGTAATAAATAAAAGTTGAGAAGATCTTGCCGTGGAAAACACTGGTACTCCACTATAACACTCTTATAAAGCCTTATTTACAATATTGTGTACTGATCTGCAAATGGACGTTTAAATCTCACTTCAAAACCTGAACTTGATCCAAAAACGATGTCTGATAGTCAAACAAATATGGTTCGTTATATATATGGTTCGTTAATCTGAAATTTTCTTAATCTACAAGCATGAGGAAATTTACCTGATTGTAGAAAAAGGGGGGAAACACCCCAATATGTCAAAGAATCTTAATGAAAATCACGTCATCAGATTTAGCGTATCAGAGAACCTTCCTGTAGAGGTTTCAAGCTCCTTTCCGCAAAATTATGGAATTTTGTATCTTTTTGTCTGAAGAAAGATTACGGATGCGTGTTTATTTGTGTTTTTTTTTTCTAGGGGTAATGAAATCGAGCCAATGGTTCTAGAACATCGGGAGAGGGCTCATTTGAGTGGAAATTAAAAGCTACCGTGCCCTTTTTGAGTGATCAAAAGGATTGGAGGACAACTAGGCCCCCTCCCACGCCCCCTCCCCCAAAAAAGAATCGTTCAATCAAAAGTTAAGATAGCTATTTTGTTAATCATAGTTGAAAAGTCCCGAAACTGTCCCTTTGGAGATAACATGACACCCCGCAAGCCCCTGGGGATAGGAATATGTTATCAAATTTTGCCCATTGTGTACATACAGTATTTTTATTGGTAAGTATAAAGATATTTTTCAGGCTGGGGGATTTTTCGCTTGGGGTGGGTTTCTCTGGGGATAATTTTTGGTGTGGAGGGAATTTTCCGGGGTGAACTTTCCAAGGGATATTTTACACTGGGGGGATCTGACAAAATTTCTTTAGGCCTACGAAATTCTTTTTTTTTAATTACGTTCTCTTTGCCAACTCAATTTTGCATGTGGAGATGTTCCGGGGGAATTTGTCCAGGATAAATTTTTAGCGTGTTTGGATTTCTGGGAAATAATTTCCAAAGAAGGGGGATTTACGGAGTGATTGAAAGAACGATTAGAACTCAGTCTTTTTCAAATGGAAGTATGCTTATGATAATTTTTCAGGCTCAATCTTTGGCAAGTAATTTTACGGGGGGGGGCATTTCAGCGAGGATGATATTGTCTAGAAGAAATTTTACGGAGGGGGGTGTATTTTACGTGGGAGGAGCTTTTCACGTAGGAGTTTCCCCTGAAGGAAGGGAATCTTTCATGAAGGGTAAGCCAGATTTACCGGTATTAGTCGAAAAACGATCTGAAATTAAATAAAAAATAAACAGCTTTTTAAACTGAAAGTAAAGTGCAAAATTAAAACTCAAAACGAACAGAAATTATTCCGTATATGAAGGAAAGATCCCCCCCCCCATCAATACCTTTCTCTTGACGCAAAAGTTTGACTTTTTGTCCCAATTTTTTAAGGACGAATCCTGAAACACAAGGGCCGTTTGATTAGAATTGGAAGCTTTTTTAAAAGTGCTAATTGGAAGCTTTTTTAGCGTGAAGAGCAAGGTGTTGAGGAGGGGGGATCCCATTCATATTCGGAGTAATTGCTGTTCATTTTGAGTTTTAATATTGCTCATTACTTTCAGTTGAAAAAAACTTGTTTTGTTTTAGTTAATTTTTATTAGAAAAATAAGAAGTACTTGTCACTAGAGTCACCAAATCAATTCTCCTGCTTGGGCACTCCTACTAAGGGCACTAGACCCTTACAGTCCAACCCAGTGGTTCTGTTCTCCATTTCAAGGCGCTGCAGCCAAGAGCTGTAAAAAGAGCTTGATAACTGTCAGGTTTGGTTTTAATATAACGTCATTTATGGTTGTAACCTACGAGTATGACGCCATTAATAATCTTTTCCGCTAAGATGCAGTTATTTTCAATAAATGGCTTTTTTGTTAACTTTATGTTTCTTTAATTCAGAAATAACGTAGATATAGCAATTTACTTTAAAATGAGCCCTTAAACAACACTTTATGATCTTCTGGTGCGCTGCTAGCAGTAGAGGAAACACAGAAAAAAACAAATCAGTGCTACCCATGCAAAAAAGTTATTTTCATTTTTGTTCATGGCAATCACTGTATATAGATAATATAATAATAAGTATTATTTTTATACAGTGATGGTAGTGGAGTAAGTTTCTTGAATAAGAATTTCAGTGATGGCAATTCCAATGGAGTACTCTCTGCTTTGGTATGACGCAATTTCTTAAGAGTTTCACGCTATTTTTCAAGCTTTCCTTAAGTGTGTCTTCAAAATAGCATTTTACTATTAATTTAAATTTAAATTAAATCCAAATTAAATTTTAATTTAAAGATTAATTTAAATAATAGTTACTATTCCTTAGGCCACTACAAAGGTAATTTCCTCACTTGCCAGTTTTTTTTTTTTTTTTTTTTTTTTTTTTTTTTTTTTTTTTTTTTTTTTTTTTTTTTTTTTTTTTTTTTAACGCGTTTCTTAGTTTTTTGGTAACTATGGGCCGTGGTTTGTCCTTTAATAGATTGCAGCAGTCGCTGCAATCACGATAAGAGGAAAGCAAGGGAAATAGAGACCGTATTAAAATGTGAATGAAAGAGGACTGAAGTAGAGTCTATGAATAAAATTGCCCAAAAACGGGAAGATGCAGCCCGAAGGCACAATAGCAAAACTCGAGTTCGTGTTGGTACTTGTCCTAAATGGTAGCTTTACTGATCTTCAAGGTTATTTATTAAAGATAGATCTTTTTCAAAAAAAAAAAGTTTAGTTTCTGAAATACCAAACTTGTCAAAGCATATTTAAACCTCTAGAGTTTTGGTACCAAAAAAAGATATTCACATTTTAGACAGCCTTGGATTAACAAGGTAATATTTACAAGCTATAGAAAAAGAGCAAATTATATCCATGCTATAAAAAAGCACAGTTTTGATTCCAATATTTGCAGCAACATGATCTATTGTTCTTGTACATTCTAAGTCAGCAAGGAGTATAAATTCTAAAGTTTTCAACTATTGTTGTTAACTCATGAAAAATTCAGTAAGGCGCAAATGATACTTTAGTCTTTTGAAGGCTTAGTCTTATTCCTGTTTGTGATAATTAATGTTTGACTTGCTTATGCCTTCCAATTCCTGTTCTTTTTTAACCTTCTTTAGCTGTTAAGAGGGATTTATGTTCGTTTTAAGTTCAATTTCTTATTTGACATTTTTTCTGCTCATTTTTTTCCTGCTCGTTAATCTAATGTAGCTCTTTACTTTACTTTGAGATACTTTTTTGTAGAAGAAGTTCTTAAAAATTTCTGTTCGTTATAAATTATCATTTGTTATTGATTATTACAATAAATACATGTGAAGTTTTTTCGTTTTTTTCCCCTTAAAAATGAAGATTTTGGCTTACATTTTGAATATAATGAGTAAGCCACATTAATGTGTTAGATGAAGAAGTCAAACTAATATTATAAATTCTAATACAACTTTACAATAAATCTTAGTAATAGCTGTGTTATAGAGTCAGCACATTTGGATTTACCTAAATCATGAAAATAAACCGTTTAAAATTTATTTTATTTTCAGTGAAGTACAAATAACGTTCTGGTCTTTAGAAGGCTTAGAAGGGGAGTTTAGCCCTAGTCCAATTTGTGATAATTTCTCTTTGTCTTAAGTTTGACTTGATTATTTATTGTAATTGATGTTATTATGGTTTATGTAATTTATAGCTTTGGTTTTATGTTTTTATTGATAGTGATTTATTTTCGTTTCAAGCTTAAATTACTGCTTAACTCTGCTTTTGCTTGTGTCTGGTTTACTGTGGCTCTTTACCGTTCATTTAAAAACATACTTCGTGGATATTTGTTTTATTTTTTTAGTTTATCACAATTTTGACACTCAATTATTTGAGCAAAAAAAAAAAATAATAATAAAAATCGCTACGTCTTCTCAACTGGTACAGCTTGTATATGAAGCACTTTTGTAGCTAGAGAAACTCAATATTGTATATGGTTTAGGAACTATTATTAGAGACGTCTATTAGAGACGTCATTTCATTGCAGGATATGGAAGGAACCGAAAATCCCTCCTTTAGGAAGAGAACAAAAAACTTGTTTGTGGTCTTTTCTGATAAATCCAAAATGTTTTCCAATCAAATTTCTAGACCAGGATGCAAGGAATTGACCGTATATTTCTATTTTAAATTGTAATTCTCCATCAAAGATTTATATCGGGTAGGTATCCAACTTCTTTAAATGCAATCAAGTCAGATATTGTAAAGTACTGATGTCAACAAATCTGATAAAGCAGTCTGTTCAACTAGAAATAATCAGAGCTGAGCTTAAAAAGCTCAAACCAAAAAACGCGCATGTTGAAGTACGTAAAAATTTGGGATACATTTCCGAAACTGGATGCGATAACCGCGGCCGCACTCCTTTTTGGAACCGCAAGTTTCTCTTTGAATTTGAGGAGGGGGACCTGATTAAACTTATACTCAAAGATTCGAACCGCATAATTGGAGAATGTACTATTGGATGGGAAGATTTATGCAAAGTTCGTCCTACAATACGATTCAACAAGGTCTTGAAAAGTGAAGATGGTGGTTGTCCTGGTGAGCTGGTAGTAGAAACAGTACTTAAAGTAGTAAAGGATAAAAAAGAAAACAAAGAGGATCAGAAACCGAATGAAAATAAATTAGCTGAGGATAAAAAAGAAACGAAAACAAAGGAAATCGATCCAGCTGAAGGTATAAAAGAAATTGGATCAGATAATAAAGAAACTGAAGAGGAGGGAATCATAAATAAAAGACAATCAAAAGACAAAAGCATAAAAGAAGACGCAAAAAATTATGAACTCACAGTAGATGTGCCGGAAACTACGATCAAGCAGCAGAGTGAAGAATCTGTGAAAAAGAGCTATAGCACTGAAAGAGAAGATATTAAACCCGAAGCAAATGAAAACAATCATCAAAAGGATAAAAGAGAAACGAAAATAAAGGACATCCAGCCAGCTGAAGGTATAAAAGAAATTATACTCCCAAAAAATGAACTAATAATAGATCAAAGAGAGATTGAAGAGGATGCAATCAAAAATGAAAGATACCCAACAGACAACAAAACAAAAGACAATTCAAAAATGATGAAACTGCAGTAGATATATCGAAAACTAGGTTTAAGCAGCAGACTGAAGAATCTGCAAAAGAGTGCAATAGCACTGAAAATGAAGATACTAAACCCATAGCAGACAAAAAAGGAACTGAGCCAAAACAAAGCAAAATAATCGAAGATGAAAAAGAGCAGAATGACAAAAACTTAAAAGAAGAAGCAGAAAATTATGCAGTCATAGTAGATCCAGTTTTTACAAAGGCACCGAGTTCATGCAGCTACTGTATATATTTTGTAATGTTTCTGATTCTACTAATGATAGTTCTTCTATTTAATATCTATTAACAAAAATGAGTAGCATTGTTTCTATGAGTGAAAGGTAGCATATTCGTTTATTTAATTCATTTTGTTCATTATAAGGGCTATAAGTCTCTCATTGTGTTTTACTATCTTCAAAATAAAACAAACTTTGTCATCAATATGGTTTAGAGAATCATCATCAATATACCATGACTGATGGGTTATACAGAATTATCAGCTTGTGTCCACCATTGGCAACATTTGGGGTTTTTAAAGTACAGAGTAAACACTCTACACGATAAAATTCCTTTTACCTATATAACTGTAAGATCAAAACGTCGTAGTAAAGCTTAAGGTTAGACACAGTTAGTTACATTATTTTAGCGAATGGAAGCAGCTAAGATGTTATGTTTTACTATTCTAACATAAGACTAATGAAAACTGAATGTTTTTCAGTTTGTCCGATGACAGTATAAATCAAAAACAAGTTGTCCTATAACAGTCTTGGTAATGACCGAAAAATCTATTGCGGAAAAGTAAAGACAAAATCATTTTTTGGCAAAATGTCATAGAACTATTCAGTTATGCTAATAACTTTTGATATTTGACCACAAACTCCAAAAAACTTTTAATATTTGGCATGGAATCAGAATAAAAAGCGAAATCTCTTGCTATAAGTAATGTTTTTCAAATATTTTTCAAGTAAAGATCACCGTCTGGTAGTTTCTAGAGTACATCTAAAGCTGGAATTTAGGAAGGGTAACAACCTTCGGAGAATTTATGACGTTAGTGTAGCGTGCGTAGCTGTGTTGGCCTCAGGCGGCTCGGTGCTGCGGTGATTTGTTAGTAGTAGTAGTAGTATTAGGGCATTCCAGGATGAAAATCTCACTGAAAACCTTCGAGGAACAGTTGAATACGAAACTAGAAATTCTGAAATTTAACAATTTAAAAGGTGGATGGAATAAATTTAGTAAAACATTTTGCGAAGTAGCAGATGGTGTTTTGTACATGAAGGTTCAGAATGAAGCTAGAAACATTAGTGGAAACGCTTTAAGCTTGGTAGAAGAATGAAAGGGTTCGTGTAAGAAGTATTCGAGTGATAAATCCTATGAGATCTTAACTGTTAAGGGACGTGACTTGGCACCCTTTTATCTTGATAAATAAAAGGTAAGGGTAAAGGATACAGCACTAGACCCTTGCGGTCCAAACCGGTGGTGCTGATCTCCATTTCAAGGCCCTTCAGCCAAGAAGTGCAATAAGAGTTTTGTAACTGTCAGGTTTGGTTTTACTATAGTAGATTGTTAGGTTTCATTTCTAAAACGGCCCGAGGGGCCACTGAACCGTGTCAAGGCCAGGGCCAACGAACTCTATGAAGGCTAGGCAGTTTTGAGAAACCAGTGACCTCTATCAAGGCCAGGCGCTCGTGAATGTCACTGCCTTGACTGGTGCAATGGATGTTGCCTTTACCTGAGGATGAGTGGGGTCAATTTCTTTGGCCATGAGTTTGGATATAAATAACTTGATAGGAAGTTAATATCACAGATCCACAAAGACATTTGACCAACTTACATTGATTCAAGTTAGAAAACCTTCTATTATTAAAAATGAGTGGTTTTACACTATTTCAAGTTGAAGCAGTTGACAATAATGACTTGAAGACAAGAGTCCCCAATGTGGCAGTGAAAATTGCAAAGGATTGTCGGCTAACATTTGAGTGGGATGATATGTTTGGTAGATATGTTTTATCTTTGAGTAAATTCAAGTTGGAAGAACAATTATGCTTTACAGCTAAAGTGAATATTATGAATATATCCTGACTAAAACTTGGATTGAATGTAATAATGAAGCGCATTGAGGACAATGTACTGGGACATCTTGTGAACAAAGAGTGAAAATATATTATTTTATTATTACATTACAATACAAATGTTTTATAATGATTATTTTTTCTGTTTAGATACACTAAGGACATATTCTGGCGGGGGGGGGAGAGATCTCTGAAGAATAGGCTTGGCGCTCTATGACAATGGTAGAGTCATGTTACATATATCTTGAGCGATGTTAAACCCTTTAGAGTTTGTTCTTTAAAGTCTCAGAATGGGGAAACAACATGGGTATACGGAAGGGGTGGGGTGGGACACTTTATTTCTATTTAACAGCAATGATTAGATGCAGCAACTGGTAAACTATTTGGCATATATTTTCTGATATACACTTAAGGGGTTACGTGATTGGTTTCAGAAATCCGTCACCGAAATAAACCAACGGAGTTAAAGTATGATTCTAACACGGGGGAATAGGGCAATAATCTCTCTTTTCCTCTTTGCTCCGCCTGCTTTAAGTAACCAATGCTATTAAAAGACGCTCTTTGACACGGAAGAATAGGATAGTAATTTCTCTTTTCCTCTTTGCATCGGATGTCCCGAAAAAAAGACGCATTGTTTTTAAGTTTCAGGTGGTTAAAAAGCAGTTAATAAAAGATAGATTGTTGTAAAAGCTGGAAAAAAGCACCAGGAATGAAAGAATAAAAGTCTAACAAAAAGTAATTATCCGTAATATCTTGGAAATTTTTAGCTCTAATCCAAGAAGATTAATGTTGAAATTTATTGAGGATTTATGATTTTTTTTTTGTGCTTTGAGGGGGTGGGACACTCCTTTTCTATTTAACAGCAATGGTTAGATGCAACAACATGTAAACTATTTGGCATATATTTTCCAATATAAATTTAAGGGGTTATGTGATTGGTTTCAGAAATCTGTAACCGAAATAAACCAACAAAAGTGAAGTATAATTCTAACAACAGAGAATAGGACAGTAATCTCTCTTTTCCTCTTTGCTCCACCTGCTTTAAATAACCAATGCTATTAAAACACGTTCTTTGACACGGAGGAATAGGATAGTAATTTCTCTGCATCGGATGCCCCGAAAAAAGATGCATTTTTTTTTAATTTTCAGATGGTTAAAAGATAGATTGTTGTAAAAGCTGGAAATTCTTGTAAAAGTAGTAAATGAACAGCAGTAATGACATAATAAACGTCTAACAAGATACAATGATCCATAATGATCACTTCAAAAGATACTTTCGATAGGGGACAAATCAATGTTTACTGTATCAGCTTTGGATGTTTATAATATAATTCGTAAAATTAAGAAACCTTTTTCAAGAGGTACAGATCACGTTTGCGCCAAACACCTCCTACATGGAACCCCTTTTCTTTTTTCCCACCTTCCCCTACTTTTCCAAATGGTGTTTACAAAAGGAATAGTTCCTGCCTCGTTTTCAACTGGCCGTCTTACTCCTGTCCCTAAAAAAAAAACCTAAATGAGTGCTCATCATAACGGCCAATAACGGTAGCTACAACTTTTTGTAAAATTTTTGAGAAGTTGATAATGCCTGAGCTGGTTGATAAATGCTATATGCCCCTACACCAATTTGGGTTCCAGAAAGGAATAGGGTGCGCTCATGCATTGACGGCACTGTCGTCGGTCTTGATTCATGCTGATAAATCTGGAGAGCCGCTTATTCTAGGGAGCCATGATGTCAGTCGTGCTTTTGATTCGATAATTCACGCGCGCATTCTTACTGAATTGTATAAACGCGGGGTCAGTACCTGTATTATTCGTGCTTTGTATGATATGTATAATCATTTAACTGTCACTGTTAATCTGCCTCTTGCAATAATTACAAAGATAACCATACCTGTTCGTCGCGGAGTAAGGCAAGGCGCCCTTACATCCCCAATAACAACTGTATTCTCGACGCACAACCTCAAGCAGTTTCTTCCTGTATTTTAGAAGGGATAGATGTGTCTCTTATTACTTATGCGGACGATGTCTTTAACCCCAGCCGAACGGTATTGGCGTTTGAGAAAAAATTTTCCATTTTGAGTCGAGAATATTCAAAAATAAATCTTAAATTTAACGCTGAAAAGTCAGAAGTGGTACTATTCAACTGGGGCCCAGTTCCCAAAGGATTTAATATTGATCTTAATGGATTATTGGTTGCTCCTAAATTGGAAATGAATTATCTTGGCCTCCCAATCGGTAACTCCCTTAAAGCAACTAAAAAGCTTCTCATTTGCCAGTCCCAGCGCCGAACGTCCAGTACCTACGGTGGCATAGTTTCCAATAAACTTCGTTTTAATCGCCAGCTGCTAGCTAAATCATATAACTCATATGCGCTCCCAAATTTTTTATACCTTGCACCTTTTCGGCAACGGAATCAAAGCAACTCCGACGAATTTATTACCGGTATGCTAAATATCTTCTCAGCCTCCCCCCTTGGGCAAGTAATTCTTGGGCCAATAGGAAATACGGCCTAATTGACCGCAATGCTGCCATCGGCAGATGCATTGCAGCTTACAATAGGGGAATAAATGGACACCCATGGTGTTCCATTTTAAAACAATAGGTCTTTCACGTCTACTTTTTTTGTGTTTGTTATATATACTGTATGATTGTTTGGTTTATTATTATGCTTGTGTGCTTGTTCATAAGTTTTATCTTTGTTTTATTCGTGCTTGTTATTTTGGCTTGTGTTGTCATTTTTGGGTTTATTGCTATGCTTGTGCGATTGTTCTATTAGTTTTAATTTCGTTTTATTTGTCATTATCCGTCTTTTTCTTTTGCTTCTTCGTTTCTTCTTCTTTTTTCTTTTTTTTATACTCCGTTCATCATAGTATTTCAACGGGTTATAAATAAATTCAATTTAATTCACTATCTTATAAATTTTTAATTCTAATCCATGGAGATTAATCCTGAAAATTTATTGACGATTTATGATTTTTGGTGATTACTAGACTTCACGAGTATGATAGAACATGTTGGTAGCTAAGACTTAAGAGAGAGAGAGAGAGAGAGAGAGAGAGAGAGAGAGAGAGAGAGAGAGAGAGAGAGAGAGAGAGAGAGGAGAGAGAGAGAGAGAGAGAGAGAGAGAGAGAGAGAGAGAGAGAGGAGAGAGAGAGAGAGAGAGAGAGAGAGAGAGAGGGAGAGAGAGAGAGAGAGAGAGAGAGATACTTACATTTGAAAGATGGTCCATTTCAATTGTCGGAGCTTTATTCGTTTCAGAGTCCATGTTGAAACCGATTTATTTTCTGTATTCTCGTCAAGTGTATATATACGTTTTTTTTTTTTTAATTGCAAAGGTCTTTTAAAAAAACCTTGAATATAGTCTTTTCAAATTGATTTGCAACTATAGATGTATGAACGTGTGAACCTAAAATGTGAGAAGGTGTGATGATTAGCGAAAATTGTCTAGTGAGCTGATCTGATTGCTTTTGTACAACTGGAAGCAAATCATGTGTAAAACGAATAAGACCACTTTTACTATTGTAACATAAGAATTTTGTTTTGACTATCATCTCGTGTTTTATTAACGAAAAAGAAAAAGCAAATCATTTTTTAAGAGGAGAAGTGGAGTGGGGAAGGAGTGAAGCAGGAATTTCTCCATAGGATCAATAACAGTTCAGAAACAAGAGAAATTGCAAGGAGGGGCAATTACGATACAATTTTCTCGGACTTACTATTTCTAAGTGTAAATATTTGGAAATAATTAAACTGAAATCATCTAAGAATCTTTATTTTCTTATAGGATTTCGATGTTTGGGGAGCATTTCCCTTAAGCGAAGAAGAAGAAATACTACTTATAAAATGTTCCGATAGAATTGAGAAACGGAATATTCTCGTTAATAGCTGGGAACATGAAGCCCAAAGCATTGCTTTTACGCACTGTTATTTTTTTAAATATTAAACTCTAAAGTGCAAATTTTATGTAAAAATATGTTGTTGTTTTTTTAAACTGCGATGTTTTTGTATTGATTAAAAATATTGTAGAAATAAAAGAAAATTCCCTTTCAAAGAGTCAAAAGTGATCGGAGGACAAACCGACACCTTTCCATGCCCTCTTTTCCGCAATGCATCAGATATAAATTTTCAGATATCCATTTTGTTCAAAATAGTCCCAAGATTAATTAAAATTGCCTTCAGGGCATTTTTGTATAGTGTATTACGGTAATCACCTGGCAAAAAAAAAAAAAAAAAAAAAAAAAAAAAAAAAAAAAAAAAAAAAAAAAAAAAAAAAAAACTGTCTTCCTACTTTAGTAACTGAAATAAATGAGCACTTGAACAAGGTGTATACCCTACTCATCCATCCAGTTCCCCAGGACAAAACAGTATAACCAATCCGACAGTCCGAAAATCAAGTCCAAAATAGAGCAAAATCAGCATCAATAAGCATACGTCAATGTTCCAAAACCAAGCTATAGCACCTTAAATCTACAAAAACATTATATTCCCAAGGTGATCACCATATATCGGGGCTCGTCAGATGAAAACTCATTGCCTAAATGGGTTTCGGCGCTTAAATTTCATTACCCAGGCAATTTGAGCGCGCCATGCCATAATCTGGCATACCCCTATATAGTGCCACCAATGGAATAAACATAAACAAAATCCAAAATATCCAAAAAATAAAAATATATACCCCAGAAAAATTTTTTCAAACATTCTTAACCAACCTTCAAATAACACTGAGAGCCGAACTTCAACCGATTTAAATACAAACAAATAAATAACACTAGTCCTCCACCCGGAACAATTTCACTTTCACTCAAATTCTAAGAATTAAATTCCGAGTATTCCACCAATCTTTACCACAAGTGTCGCAATCCAACCCTCAACAACCGGGAAGATAAACCAATTCCGTCAACAAGTTACCGTAAAATATCATTCAAGATATCTTGATAACTTTTATTATACTTATGTAAAAGCTGATTATACTTAAAACAAAGCTTTTTAAATTGCCAAGCAAGTTTATTGGCGGAAAAACCTCTTATGATTAGCTTCTTGCTAAGTAGCATACATCTATTTCTAAAATCGATGTAATTAGTACAAATTCTTGCATATCTAAATAGTTGGGAAAAATACGATGAATATGTTATATTTGAATGAATATTACTTTTTGGAAATGGAAAATTAACTATTTCAAAATTAAAATCGTCTGTTTTATTATATATTTTAAAATTTATTGTATTATTAGGTACCACATTAATCTCTAAATCTAGAAAATGGTCATATTTGCCATTTCCATTACTGGATTCCAGCTTTAACTCTGGTGGATATATTTTACTTGCAATCTCTAAAAAATTTGAACAATTTATCACCAGAAGGTCATCTAAATATCTTTTATTATTTGAGAGCAAATACTTTATATTACTTGGATTCTTTTTATCCGTCATATAATCGTATTCTAAATAATTTAGAAATAGGTCCGCTATAACTGGACTGGCATTACCCCCCATAGGAATTCCATTACATTGATAATATAGATTGCCATTAAATTTTATATAAGTATTAAATAGAACAAATTCTAGTAGATCAAAAATCATATCTAGGCTATAACATCTTGAGCTAGTTGTACTATTAAAATAATTAGTCCATCTCGCCTTCTTATTATACGCATCAATTTTTAAAAACGGCAAATTAGACAAAAGAAAAGCTTTCTTAATAATCTTTTTTAAATTTATAAATACTAAATTAATGGGTAAATTTGTATATAATGTAGTGAAATCAAACGAGTCCACTCTTTTGGCTGAAACTAAAGCAAGAGAGTCTATTACTTGCAGCGAATTATTAACACTCCAGTATGGATTAAACTTAGAAAATTTTTTAATTCCCGAACAATATGCCTCAAACTTATTTTTGATTTCTCCTAAAATACACGACAAGTCAGTAGCCGCAACTCCGGTCGGGCACCTTGCTGCCCCCGCAATAAAGCGTGGTTTCGGGGGATTTTTATGAAATTTTGCCGTCCAATATAAAAACGGAAAATTTTTATCATTATCATTAACCTTAATATTAAATTTTTTAAAAAGTATATCCTCTATTCCAATCAATAGACTATTATTAACATCTTGAACCTTTTTATATGTATTTGTTGTACTAAGCTCCTTTGTTAAAACATCACAATAAAGCTTCTGACAAATTATTGCAAAATTATTATTCGCTTTATCAATGGGTACAATTACAAAATCCCTCTTTATATTATCAATTGCTTGTTTTATCTTAGAATTCCGAGGGTAACCAGGCCCCCCCCCCCTCGTGCACTTTTTCCCAAATTCATCCGATAAAAATTTTGAACTATTGAAATGCCTTCAGGGCATTTTCATATAATATGTTAGCAATACTATGATATACAATACTTTATATGTTAGCAATGCTATGAAGCATTGCTAACATATTAAGTTTTTATGGAAGACGCGGTCGTATAAACTTTAGAGGAGGCTCATTTGATTGGAAATCAAAATTTCTTGTGCCATTTTTAAGAGTCAAAAGTGATCCGAGGGTAACCAGCCCCCACCCCCCCCCCCCTCGTGCACTTTTTCCCAAATTCATCCGATAAATATTTTGAACTATTGAAATGCCTTCAGGGCATTTTCATATAATATGTTAGCAATACTATGATATACAATACTTTATATGTTAGCAATGCTATGAAGCATTGCTAACATATAAAGTTTTGTATGGAAGACGCGGTCGCATAAACTTTAGAGGAGGCTCATTCGATTGCAAATCGAAATTTCTTGTGCCATTTTTAAGAGTCAAAAGTGATCCGAGGGTAACCAGCCCCCCCCCCCTCGTACACTTTTTCCCAAATGCATCCGGTAAAAATTTTGAAATATCCATTTTGTTCAAAATAATCCAAAATCCAAATAACTACAACTTAAGGATTGAACAATCCCCCATAGCTCCCGAAGCAAGGGCTGTAACTTGCGCAAATTCCCCATTATTTGGCTACGGTAGGCCAGTTCAGCTTTAGATCTATCATTATTGCTTTTTTCTCCGTTTCGCGTACCGACGTCTATGAAAGTATTTCCTATATAAAATTCATCCAAACGAAGTTTATTAAAAAATCTATTCCAAAAATCCTTCTGAATATTTTCCCAATTTCCTATATTCCCATTGTTTCTCTCTTTTAAGCCAAGAGGGTAGCTTTGGATCACCACGAACATAGTGAATTTGGGCTAAGGGGTATTTCAAATCTTCTTCTTGGGGTCCAATTGGGTTCACCTTTTTCAATTTATTCAACAGCTTCTGTTTGGCAATATCTTTTGGATCTCGGTATCTATCAAGATAGACATTAAATGATTTTTTATGTGGAAACCACAAAACATCTTCATTGACTGGGTAAAAATTGGAAAAATCATATTCATAAATTGGCTCTTTTATTTCCAGGAGATTGTGAAACGTGGACTTCACGGACAGGTCATAATCGGATTGATAGAATGCAAGACCAGCGGGGGTAATACAATCTTCCAACTTTCTGTAGAAATCGTAAGTAGAAAATGTTCTTAATTGAAGTTGATGTCTAAAATAAAAAAAAAAACAATAAAAACAGTCGAAAACCTCAGTGGTTTAAAAACAATGTGTCGTCATGCCTGACACTGAGGGGTGCAGTAAGAATTTTCATAATTTTCATCAAAAAAAAGACAACATATCTAAGCTTTTTGTCTAAGTTGTTTTTCAAGGGTATAAACGAGAAAACACTTTTTAGAATAACAGCAGGGAGACAATCACAGTGACTTTATTTTGATATACAGTGCAAAACACAAGGGTAGACAGTCTCGGATCTAGATATACTCTAGCATCCGTTATCAGTGCCTTAAGTTCGCCTAGGCAAATGCAACCAAGGGGGGGGGGGGGGGGGTAAACACGATCTAAAAGGACCATAGGATCACAATAACTGGTTTTCTGGAAACGTACAAGATATACTATTTATTTTTGGACGTGACAATGCATGAACTACTAATTCTTTTTCATAAAAAAAATATCAAAATTGATTTTTCACTAATAGCCTATCTTGCTTAGCAGATACATTATTGCAGCAAACAGCTATCTGGTCCAGTAGGCCATAAAAGAAAGAAAAAAGGTTCAAATTTAGTTAACTGAAAAAAGGTAGACAATTTACAACTAAGGGAGACGCACATGATCGAGAGACAATTTACTCCACAATTTTACATCGTGCCTGCCAGATTTGGCATCTTCGGACAGAACATAGAAATTTCAGAACAGAATAGAGGCAGTTCAATAAAAAGGCTTGAAGAACGAAAAGTCTCTTCATAACTGCTTTCTTTGCAAAGCCAATCTAGTTACCCTCTGGGAAAGGAGGACAAAAACCCTAACATCCTCACAACTTATCCTTGAATAAATCTCTATTATCAAAGATAAAAATAATAAAAGAGCATTCCCAAATGCCAAACATCAAATCATAGAATTTTTAAGATATTTTGGCAAATAATTTCAAACTACGTTGTAGAGACTCTACTTATATTCTATCTAGCTGTTTTTAGTTGAGTTTGCTCAGAAAAAGAGCACATAAACATAACTTTGTACTCAAATACCCATGAACTCATTCATTGCAACACCACAGTCTCAAGCATCATGCTGTGCTCTTCTGCAATATAACCGATAACTCAGACACACTGAGAAAGGTCAATATCATTCAAACTAGAAACCTGTGTTGAGTTAAAAACTTCAAATGGTATTACAAGATCGGAAACACTGAAATCCTAATGACCATTAAGCTGGCAACTCTGAGTTTAAGTAAAAGCCCGCTCATTAAAGCAACGGGGCTATCTCCTCCGCCTTCCACCCAGATTCTTCGCAAGGTTCATCGCGAATTTTAATCCCTAGGAGAATGGCTGAAAGTCTTCGAGCACACCATATGGGCTGAGCAAAAACCAAAACCTCCCCAGTCACAGTTTCAATCCAACCTCAGCCCCTTCCCTAGCCCAGGACTAATTGGAGAAGACTGACGGTGCGGGAGACCAATTCCCTATACACTGATGACCTTGCTGAGGAAGAGCCTTAAGCCAAGTAAGCTAAAGAACTCTCCTGCAACATAATCTGCTTTAGATTATGGGCTTTCAAGTAACAACTGTTTTGCCCTATTCATATAACACAGTAACTCGTTGCAGTGTAATAAATGTAGCTGTTTTGCTGCAGCTCTAGATATGTTTTTGAAGCTTTGTTTTTTTCTTCAAATAACTTAAATATCAAAATGAAGGTATCCGTTCTCACACTTTTTTACCGTACCATCTACCAGGCTATTTTCCTGCGAAACGATAACAGAACTTTTTTGAAAACTTTTAAAAGCCCCATATTATAGATAAAAAAATTAAGCTTAATTTTTTTTTAAAAATTATTACAGGTTTCTATTTACTGTTCCAGTGGTAGAAAGCCTGGTAGACCGTGCTGTTACAAAAAGTTTTCGATTAAAAATCTTCAATTTGATACTTGAATGCTTAGAATAACAAAGATTTCTAACAAAATCTCGATTTCTAACAAAAAATCTCGATCTGCAGTAAAAAAAAAAAAAAAAAACTTCATTGTAGTACACAGCACCAAGTAACGGCCGAAACAAGCTATGATTTGTGAATGAGTTATGGTCTTCGTAGATTTTAACATTGCATATGAGCTATAAGCCTTGAAAGTGTTTTAAGAGCTTTTATTGCTTTCTTTAAATCCCCCCTCCCCATGAATTTTTTTTTTTTTAAAGGAGCACGGTCGTATTGCGAGGAAATAATTTATTCTACATTGTAAAAATTATAAGAACTAAAAAATAATCAATGATTTGATTTAACTATCAAAGCAAAAACAACAAATTGTGTGTTGATTTTTTTTAAACTAGGAAAGAAAAAGAAGAAAAAAAAAATATATAAATATCGATTCTTACCGATTTTCATGTTTAATCTTGTACTCTGATAAGTCAACTAAGCTATCTTGTTTGTATAAAATAAAGACAAGTCTCTGATATCCTACTCCTTTGGGAGGAAAGGGCGGTAAATAGTCACACATTACTTCTCCAGTTTTAATATCTCCTTCACGAATATTCGCCCTAAAAAAGAAGACAAGGAGATAGTTAATCAAAACGGGCAAACTCTAATTGTTGTTTCAAAAGTTATTTAATAACTATTCAGGATTACTTTGTGATTATTATCCTTTTTGGCTTATTTTATTATTAGCCAACAAGAGCTTGTATAATTTCCTGTATAAGCTACACAGTGTAAGAAAAATGCTTAGACCACACAGCGTAATGTTACCGATTTCAATAAAGAAAAGCTTTCAACACCAGCACCATAAGCAATACAGACAGCGTTTCATTGTAAGCATGAGACCCAAGCTGAAAGTAACTAAATGCCATTCATGATTCCTGAAGGGACTGACGTAAGTATCCAGTCTTTCCAAGTCTCCCTGGCCTTTGATTAGATATACCAAAAAGAAAAAAGAAAAATTATTTATTTACAAGAAGATGCTCTTCCATTAGTCGTAGACGTTTATTTACAGATACCTACGCAATTATTTATTAATGATCGACTTGGGAAGTTGTATTAACCAAAAATTTGTCAAATTTTATTACAATTTTAATTTTAAATATTAAACAATATATTAAATAATAAGTTTAAACGGCTTAATATTTTAGCAAGTGACAAAAAAAAATCGAAAGAATTAACAGTCAAAATGTTCTTACTGCTCTACACCCTGTAGTAGTACAGTAGATTGATGGTCTACTTGGCACTTCAAGGCCATGGGTACGATTACAGGTGCTGCAACAGGCAGCACCTGTAATCGTACTGTCCCTGTAAAAAGACCAGACCAACTGAAACATCAATTCGGCATCCCATATACTATTAATGGAACTGAGGGTGTTTGTCCTATCCGTTAATGTTCTACTCTGAGTAACCCCTATTGATTTTATTCATATTAAAATAGAATTTAAGTAACTAATTGTCAAATAGATGGAATAAATGGCAATCAATAATTATAAATTAATTCGAAACTGAAAATAAAAAATGTGCTTCAGAAGACCCATAGACCAACAATTTTGTCCGAATGCTTTTTCTCAACAAAATTTTTACAAGTCACTGCAAATCCTATTTTTCAGAAAAAAAGTTAAAAGGTACTCAGATGACAAACTTTTTGTTAATGAAGTTTTGAAAAGACTGATAAAAATAAGGTAAATCTTTTCAAGCACGGTCGTATTGCAGACGCAAGTTATGCAAGAACGTTCCTGAAGAAAACAGAATTAGAAATATGCTTTTTCTATTTTATAAAAACTAGAGTGAAAGAACTATACTCTAATTAGCCCAAGCAATAGTACAGCAAAATTAACAAGATATTTGGAAAAAATTCCTTCTGAAATTAAATTCATTCTCCCCTAATCTCCTAATAACATTGTCAATTATTTGAACCTGTGTCTCACTACCACACTACAAAGTCTACCTCAATTTCACTGTCCTAGATCCAACTATTTCTCACAATGCCTCTTTCCCCCTAATACTCCCTTCAAAGCAATAAATAAAATAAAACAAACTTAGAAAATAAAGCACTTGCCCCTTGGACATCGCAACTGATTTAATTAAAGTTCATCACGATTAAAATCACTGAATTAAATCACTGATTTAATTTCAGACAAAATTGCTGAGTCTTTAAGCAAATGTTCTCAATTAAATTACAAGACCCGGGAAATCCCTAAGTTGTTGGAAACATGGTTTCATAGCACCTATCAGACAGAAATCTACTAATCTGAGTCCAACTAAAACACGTTCCGTTGCACTTACTCTATAAGCCATAAGAAGGCTTTTTTGTGATTCGCTGAAAGTTAGGAGTATTATACGCATTGAAGTGCAACGATTTTCTAATTTAAGCCAAATTTCAATTATCCATTATCACATGCACTGGGTACAAAACATTTCTGGCTGTCTAGAAAACCCAAAAGTTTGGCTAAATCTTGTCTGATTTGAACTGAAAATGTTTTTGGCTTTGTCAACCACAAAATCCTGATTCACCTATTACTGAATAACTTTAAACTTGACTCACTCTTGGTAAATATTTTGATTAATCAAAAGTAGTAAAATACAAAAGTATACGATCTAACATCAAAGAAAAAAGTAGCATAAGTAACATAAAATAGGAACAAAAGGAAAAACAATAATTTGAACTAAAAAATAACCTAGTAAAAAAATAACCTAATAACCTAGTAAAAAATAACCTAGTAAAAAAATAACCTAGTAAAAATAACCTAGTAAAAAAATAACCTAATAACCTAGTAAAAAGTAACCTAGTAAAAAAATGACCTAATAACCTAGTAAAAAAAATAACCTAGTAAAAGAATAAAAAATAACCTAATAACCTAGTAAAAAGCTAGTATAAAAAATAACCTTCTTTCGATATAACTATTTTGCAGGGTTTTTAATACAACTTTATGACGGAGGATTTCATAATGACAAATTTAAGGGAAATGGGAACTTCTCGGGAGGGTGTAAAGAGGGAGGCTTTGAATGGATTGGGACGGAGGAGGAGCGTGCGTAGCCGTGTTTACCTCAGGCGGCTTCGTGCTGCAATGAGCTATTAGTAGTAATTTAATACAACTAATGGGAGGACCGTACAGGACAATAAGGCAAAAATCAATAATAATATCACTGGTTCCGGACCATTAAAACTAGCAATATTAATCAATGCTATGAAAACTTACACTAGCCAGTGTAAACACTCCTTAGTTTGATCGTAGAAGCATCCATCTGGATTTGTTAGAACCAAGGTCCATAGATCATCAGAAGATGAGTTAAAATGAACAGACGGAACATTTATACACTGAAATAAAACAAAAAGCATAAGAGATAACCCTTAAAAAATTCACTAGTAAACATGCATTTCACATTACCGATTCATCCATACCCCACGCAATTTCCTCTAATAAGACTGAAATAACAGGAAAAAACAGCATTTTCTCATCCTGTTTTGAAAAGACAGGAGGTTTTTTAACGAGCAGAAAATTCCATATGAAGCTAGTAAAAAATACAATAATAATTTATAAGCTCTCAATATTCTTTCACCAGCCTAGATGTCGACAGCTTATAAAATACAGACATAATTCTCTAAAAGCTCCAGCAAGCTCAAAATGAATCCATCCTCATGGCAGTTGTGGGACTGCTCCTCTAAAAATTCCATTGACCAATGCTTGATATACTGTTGTCAGGTTCAGTTCTGTGTAGCTGGTTGATAAGCAGTCAGTCAAAGTTGTCAATCCACCTCATAGTCTTTCACGTGATCGATACCTTCAATTATCTCTCAGAGCGAAATCTCGGTTATGCGAAAAGAATTAATTCTCTTGACGTGTCCAAAGCAGCACAGTTGCTGTCTTCTAACTTTACATAGGATTGTGCCTGGTGACTTTAGTTTTCTTCTGACTTCTTCATTTTTACTTGGTCAGTGTATCTAATCTCCACTATACTCCAAAGGATCTCAAATGCGAGGAGCATGCATTCGTTTTTCACCTGTTACAGTTCATGATTCACACTAATACAGAGCAACGGGTATGGTGATGCTGCTAAAAGGTGAAAATTTAGGCGATTTGATAGGTTCTTACATCAAACTAGTGTAAACCGAGAGTAAAATAAAAAATGGAGGTTAACGTTAAAAGGTTAAATATAAATTTTATTTTTCAATTAATTTTACGATTTTGCTGGGTAGTACATGTTGTTGTTTTATGGTTTTTTTTGTTTGTTTTTTTTTAGTAACTAGAGTTTCCTTCTCTTATAAGATTCCCGTACTCTTTGGTTTCGGCACAAATAGTTACTATTTGAACCACCTGGAAAACATTACTTTTTGATAATAACTACGCCAGGATAAGGATGCTAAATAAACACTAAAGAGTGGATAGGGAAACATTCATAGATTTCTTAGGTTAGGTACGCAATATAGAAAAACATGAAATACTTGTTAAAAATTAGACTGGAGATTTAAGCAAAATTCAAAGCCAGTGGAAAGACAGAGACATCTTTTTGCCTCTCTCGTCACTTTTCAATGTCTTTAACTTATTACCTGAACTTGCAAATAGGTAGGATATGAGCTGAAAACTAGGTCTTCACAAATCAAAATATACCTAACATATGCTTTTCAGGCCTTTTGCGACAAAATAGGAATAAATTGCTACAGATTAGTAAACCCAAAATAGAGGTTTTTGTATTCAGCTCATTTTTAGCAGTGCACTTCTGACAATGTCGGCAATTTCTTGCAAGCACTTGCAATCAAATGAAATATTCACCAAGAAAGTAAATGAGAGAGCACTAGGCAGCAGTATTTGTCTGACATGAAATATATTACGACCCATCATGCCTGACTTATCCAAGGTCTTTACACAAAAGGGGACATGTGCAAAAACGAAAGTTTCAATAAATTTCCATTTCTTTCTCTTCCAAGAAAGCTAGTCATTTTTTGAATGCTTATTCAACAAGGAAACACATTGGCAGAACACGAACTATGTCTAGATCAGCGTTAGAGGTTCAGATGATTTTACTACCCCTAAACTATAGTCAAGATTAAGGTGGCCGGCGTTTACCCCCCCCCCCCCCCAGAAAATACCCCACGCGGAAAATAACCACCGTGGAAAATAAGGCTTTCCAAATTTGAGAATTTCATTCGAGTTTTATTTTTTAATTTCTGTAGGGGGAAGGAATTTTGGTACTTGTGTATTATGCGCCACTCACTCAAGCTTACGCTGTGTAAAATTCGAGAACACATCGGTTTTTTCGTTAGTTTCTTCGTTAGCCTACTTTAGAAATAAATTTTGGCTGTAGATTTGCACATTAGGGGGGGGGGGTAAAGTATAGCGGGTCTGCATGCAAAATGTGTTTGGTACAATTGATCTGCATATTAGATATATAGATAGATAAGTGTATTTTAAAGCCAAATATACGGCCACAAATACAGTAAAATAACATAAATGAAAGGCACAAATATAATAAACTTTGATCAGCAATCATCATAAAACACTTAAATGAAACATTACATTAACCTGATAATAGTACCTATTACTTTGAAAAACGGTTATTGAAAAAAAAATTAACACTTAGAAAAAACACTTAAATGAAACATTACATTTACTTTATACTGGAATTTTTTTTTTTTTTTTTTTTTTTTTTTTTTTTTTTTTTTTTTTTTTTTTTTTTTTTTTTTTTTTTTTTTTTTTTTTTTTAGTTAGTTAACAAAATTTCCAGATACCTCGCTATTCGTCTGTAATATTTTAGTGGCCATATACCTAGAAAGAATTGTTTTCTTACTTGAAACTGACCAAATACTTTACCCCCCCCCGCTGATGTGCAAATATATAGCCCAAATATATTTATTTTCCATATATTCTGTCATTTGTCTTTGTTTTGTCTTGCACTAAGCTGAAAAAAACTAACGAAGAAACCGCTTTGTTCTCGAGTTTTTGTACAGCGTAAACTTGAGTGAGTTGCCCATAATACACAAGTACCAAAACTCCTTCTCCCTATGGAAATTAAAAAAAAAAACTCGAATAAAATTCTCAAATTTGGAAAGCCTTCTTTTCCACGGGGGGGGGGGGATTTTCCGAGGGGGATTTACTAGAGGGGGGGTAACTTATTTGGACAGTTTGAAGTCAGAAAACAATTCTTTCTAGGTTTATGGCCACAAAGAAATTACAGAACAATAGCGAGGTATCTGGAAATTTTGTTAACTAAAATTTTGTTAACAACATTTTGCATGCAGACCTGCTATGCTTTACCCCCCCCCCCTAATGTGCAAATCTATAGCCCAAATTTATTTCTAAAGTAACGAAGAAACTAACGAAAAAACCGGCGTGTTCTCGAATTTTACACAGCATAAACTTGAGTGAGTGGCGCATAATACACAAGTACCAAAATTCCTTCCTCCTATGGAAATTAAAAAAATAAAACTCAAATAAAATTCTCAAATTTGGAAAGCCTTATTTTCCACACGGGGATATTTTCCAGGGGGGGGGGGATTTACAGGGGGATATTTTCAGCGAAGGGGGGGGGGGGGTATTTTCCCGGGGGAGGGGTAATCGCCAGGGGGTAAACGCCTAGAACCCAAAATTAAGGCGAAAATGAGAAGGAGCCAATCAAACTTAGCCAATTAAGGATTAGGATGACAGCCAAGCATGGTGCCCGCGAAGGCCGTATCCAGGAGGGTGGGTTGGGGTTGAACCCCTCTCCCTCTTCCCCTAAATATTAATCCGACTCGTAAAAACATAACAAAAATGAACATAAATAAATTTTTGAGGCGTTTCTTAAAGTTTTTTTTTGTAAAACCCACCCAAAAAACAAGTCCTATTGTACCCCTCCCCCCCCCACCCCCCAAAAGACGTTCCTGGATATGGCCCTGCTGCCGATCTTATGCCAGCCCAGTATGACCGCGTTTAAATTTATGAAATGAGAGTTGCCATATTTTCATAACTACTTAAACAAAAGGTTCTTATGTAATAAACATACAACATACATCCTAGAAGTCCATGAATTTTTTTTTTAATTGTATTAGGCAAATATGGAGGTCTGCTTTTGTCAAGTATGTAGTAGCAGTCAATTATGTCATTAATGCAAATGCACAGTGTAAACGTAAGAGTATATTGAATCATCATATATTTTATTTTGAAAAAGAAGGAGCAAGAAGGAGAAGTTTTGAATTTAAGAAAGAACTCACAGAAAGGAGTGTTGAAAAAAAAATATTACAAAGCTATTTATTTCTCTACACGTTCTTTCCCTCAGAAAAAAAAAATCCTTACATCTTTAGGTTTGACTACATTTCCATAGTAAACTGGCATTGAAGAATTGTCTGAGTGATATTTTACTTGCAGTTCAACTTGAGGTAGAAAAAATGCCTTTGGTCCAAAGAGATGTTCATAAACCCCATAATGAGCCGCCATTTCCCGAATGTGAGACTTCCCAACATCATCCGTCCATTCTGACATAATAGCTTCAATATCAGGAACATCTAAAAATAAATATTTTTACAGAAACACTTATTAGAGCCTCCAGGAAGAAGGAATGGAGAACTTTTCGAATGGGTGAAGTTCAAAAGACCAGACGCCTTTAGGTCACATATCTTTAGGATTTCCTTTAAAAATCTTTTGAACCTTTTCTTATGGGCAGAATTCTCCTCTATACTGTAAACGTTAGCAGGTGTATTACATTTTATGTAATTCACTCACAGATTCCATATTTCAGATCAAACTGACACACAATTTCAATGTACCATTCAGCTTTAAGGAAGAAAACAAATTAAAAGAAGAGATTGAAAAATATGAAAAATGAGTCAATAAGCAGATAGCCTATCAGCTTTTCAGAGCAACATAGTACAAGTTAGAAATCAAAGCCAATATTCAATTTAGCATCAGATGTTTTGAAATCCCAGCAGGATTTTGTTAACCAAAATGGGGTATAAGGAACGGCTGGCCTGGGTTGCACTTCCCAAAGAAATTGAATTGAAATAAGACCTTATTAACTCATCTACAATCAGGGGACCTCCCATTCATTCAATTTTTTCAGAAGTTAAAAATAGCAGAAACAAAGCAGAAGCAGAGAAAATTTTTTGCAAGTCACTCCCCCAAAATCAATTGCTAGAAAGGGTTTGTTTACACAGCTCGAGTTTTTAAGCAAGACAAACTTAACAACTAAACATAATATTATTAGCTTAAACTTTATATGCATGTGTATATAAAACGTTTATGAGAAAAATTCATATTCTACTGAATATGTAAACATATTTTCCAAATGAATGGGACTTTTTATTTAAAAAGTTCCTTAACAATATCTTTAATACAAAAGGAATATAACTCAACGTTTCAGAATTTTTACTCCACATTAGAGCACAATTAACTAATCAACATATTAGAAACCCCTTGTAGACAACACATTGGGCTACCACATCCTCTAGAACATGTTCATACCATTTTGGAAAATAGCATAAATAGCATTTTTTTTTTTTTTTTTTTTTTTTTTTTTTTTTTTTTTTTTTTTTTTTTTTTTTTTTTTTTTTTTTTTTTTTTTTAAGAACAAAAAAGTATGTCTTCAGACTAAGGTTAGTACATTGGAACCCATATTAATGATAGTCGCCAAGCATTGTTATGAAACTTGGGTACTTCAAGAAACTGAAGAAGATATGCAAGATGCTTTTATTGTCAAGTATTGTCTAAGAATACTTTTAGATATGCATATGACTGGCCATTTATAAGACAATAAGCTGTACTGGGACAATCTGGTTTTATCCTACTTTCTAGGGCTATAGTGAAAAAAAGGCTAACATGGCTAGCCACATGACTAAACCAGATAGATATCCATCTGGAGTGCAGCAAAAAGCAACTCATTTCTGAATGGGTGAGAATAGGCTGTAGGAAAGAGTGTAGAGAAAATTTAAACTTCATAGGGGGGAGTATAGAGTGAAACTTGGATAGATTTAGGTGGAGGAGGGGCATTCAAAACTGTGTTTGCCACTTAATTAACTGCCTTACTATGAAACAGGTCCATTGAATAATAAGAGAATCATGGCTATTACTTGACAATACTTGTTTCTGTACAAAGAATACAATGCAAAACTGATATCATACAAAAGACAATTCCAATTACATAGCTCTGACTAGAAAACGTAAAATTATTAATTATTCCATAATTTGCTCCTCTTTGATGGGGCTTTGCCATTTCCCATTTGGTATTTTACTGTATACTTGTAATACACTCTAAACCAATTGAAGTAGTTGAATGCAGAAAAAAATATACCACCAACAAAGTTAGGCCTATTTCAGCACAAGAAGCAAGAAAATTTACTGAAAAAATACATCCTTTTGGAGGGGTGGCTGTCATTTATTTGTGGTCATCCTAGCTATACCATTGATGAAAATGAACTTCAACTTCCTGATACCCAATTAAGTTTTAATTAGTTTTTTTTCTGTTATTTGATTTTAAGCCTGAAATTTGGAAATAGCAGATTATTTATTGTCAACTGTTGCACCAGAAGCATTCCTAATACAACTCTGAATAGGTGATGTGGCTATCTAAAATCTTAAAGGCATTCATGGAATTGGGAATCAAGACATCTGGATGTACTTGGGAAAAATTTGGGGATCACCCCATCAGTAAGCAGTAGTATAATAAACATGTAGTTTTATATAAATAGTTATTACAGGCATTTTTGAAATAATTAGTTATTAGATATACAAATTTTAAAGGATTACATTCTTTCTTTAAAGTTAGCTTCTTTATTTCTTGATTTTTTCTAAGAGCTTTTCTGTCTTCAAGTCTGGTAGATCTGTTACTCAGCTCTTTTGTTGAAGGTAGTCCAATATCAATATGGCCATCAAACTTCGTTTTTGGGGCCAATCCTAAAAAAAAATAAATATAGTATTTAATACTTGACGCGACCTAAAAACACTTCAAGAAATTGAGAATATGATAGTTATAATTTGAAAATAAATTATACTTGCTGCTAAAGCATGTCTTTATAAACAGCCAAACTTAGAGGATAAAGCACAAAAAGCAAATAATTGCTATTATTAGAGGTATACCCCAGAGTGAAATAACTACCTCAAGTTTTATTATTGACTCTTACAAAAAAAGCCACTCACAATATTGCTTATTAGTTACTCATATTTATAAGCTAACATGTTCCCACTCATGTGGAAAGTCTTTGATACTAATTTATTTGAGGAGTTGTATTTCTTGGTTCTTAGAAATCTATGAAAGAATATTCTTGTTTATGTGTTCAATTAATAGAATGATACATTTGGTCAACTAACAACATAGTCCACAAGACAACAGGAACTAGAAACAGGAATGTAGTACTTCCTCTTTCTTTGGAGGACTGGATAAGAATCGTTTTGCCCCTTCCCCCAAACACACAAAATTCAAACTCACCTTTCCCCCAGCCCACTACAAAACTATTCCTGAAAGCTCCAGCTCAATCCCCTTGCCATGAGATAAAAAAGGGTATATTAATCAAAATTATTGCTTTGACAATGCTTATTTATAAACAAAGAAAGATGAAGCTAATTAAAAATATCCTCATGAGCAGTGAGAGGAGAACCAGGATATTTTATTTGTTTTAAATTTGACTTTATTTGTAACTTAATTTTTGTTCATTTTAGGTTTGATTAATTCATTTACACTAATTACTGTTTATTTATGTTTGACTTAATAAGTAACCATTTCTACTTGGTTCATGTTTAATATTGCTTTTAACTTTACTAAGAAATCTTTTTTTAACATTTTAAAATTTTATTTCTGTTCATTTTTTAAATGACACAGTTTTATGTTGTACTAATTGCAGGAACAATTATATCATAGTATTTTTTAGCTTTTTGCTAAAGAACTAAAATTGGGCTGAAACTTAAATGCTATCCAAAATTTGAATTTGAAAACTCGTTTGAAAACTCAAAACGAGCAGAAATTAACATGAGTAGGACTCAAAACCCCTATGCCTTCCCCATAATTTGCACTTTACTGAAAAAAATATAAATGTTTTATTTTTATAACTTTAATAAATCAAATAATATTAACATTTTGATTAATAAATATCAGCATATGTATATTAAACTGACAACACACATTCATTTGTATTTTTTCAGTAAAGTGCAAATCATGTTCTGGCCTTGGGAAGGCATTGGGGTTTTGAGCCCTACTCATGTTAATTTCTGCTCGTTTTGAGTTTGAATTGGGTATTTATTGTAATTTCTGTTCATTTTGGGTTTCATTTATTTATCAATGCTGATTTATGGTAGTTTCATGCTTGGTAGATTATTTGATTTTTTTTTTTTTTTTTTTTGCTCATTTTTGGTTTAATGGAGTTCTTTACTTTTCTTTGAATAACTTATTTTGTGGAAAACGCTGTTTTTAATTAATTTCTCTTTGCTTTATATTGACATAGTCTTTTCAGGGAAAAAGAAAATAATAGTTTAAATCTTTTCATTTTTCTTAAGACTTTATAGTTTGACCTGCTATTTGTATGCTGGAGAAAATTTTTCAGCAATTTCTAACAACATATATCCTTTTAAAAATCTGGAAACAAATAGTAGTTTTTAATTTAGTTTCATACCTCCTCTAGTTGAACTGAAATAGAAAACTTGATACCTTTTGCAAAAAAATATGTTTACTTTCTTTGATAGCTTGGATACACTTACACTATTTTTATTTGGTTAAATTTTAAGAGCAGAAGTAGCCCCAAAAGTTTGAACATAATACCCTCAGTTGTTCATGGAATACTGCTGAGATGCCTTATTGGGAATTAGCATTAACATAGAGCATTTTGATTTAATCTTAAGGCAGCATTTAGTTTTGAAACATAATGGGCAAATGGGAGGGGGATTAGTTGCCCTCCAATCACTTTCAACTGTTAAAAAGGGCACTAGCCCTTTCTATTTCAATCAAATGTCCCCTTTTCGAAGTTTCTACAACAATTCCTTCAATACAAAGTGCCCTGGTCTAAAAAAAAAAAAAAAAAAAAAAAATACATTGTACCCACATCACTCTATTCTATAAAAATGTCAAGCCTTCCAATCACTTTCAACTATTAATAAGGGCACTAGCTCTTTCAATTTCTAATCAAATGAGCCCTTTTTGAGTTTCTATGCACACACTTTCTATAAACACCTTATATGCCACCAGGGCATAAATTACAACCCTTACCCTAAGGGCTGTGAGAAGGTTGTCATCCTCAAAGACCTAATTTCCATAACTTTCAAATGCATTGAACAAAATGACTATCTCAAAGTTTTGATTGGATGTGTCTGGGGAAAAGGTGGGTGTGAGAGGGACATTAATTGCTCTGTAATCATTTTCAACTATTAAAAAAGGTACTAGCCCTTTCAATTTCCAATTGAATTAGCCCTTTTGAAGTTTCTATGACAACGCCTACTATAAAAACCTTATATGCTCCCAGGACATAACTTACAACCCTTGCCCTGAGGACTGGGGGGGGGGGTGTCATCCTCAAAGACCTAATTTCCAGAAATTTCAACTATGTTGAACAAAATTGCTATCTCAAAATTTTGATTGGATGTGTTTGGGGAAATGGTGGGCGTGAGAGGGGGGTTAGTTGCCCTACAATCACTTCTGAATATTAAAAAGGGCACTAGCCCTTTCAATTTCCAAACAAATGAGCCCTTTTTGAAGTTTCTATGACATTGGTTTCTATAAAAACCATAGCCTATATGCCCCCAGGGAATAACTTATAACCCTTGCCCTGAGGGCTGTGCAGGGGTTGACATCCTCAAGGATCTAATTTCCAGAACTTTCAACTGCATTGAACCAAATGGCTATCTCAAAATTTTGATTGGATGTGTTTGGGGAAATGGTGGGCATGAGAGGGATGTTAGTTGCCCTCCAATCACTTTTGACTATTAAAGAGGGCACTAGCCCTTTCAATTTCCAAACAAATGAGCCCTTTTTGAAGTTTCTATGACAACGCCTACTATAAAAACCTTATATGCCCCCAGGACATAACTTACAACCCTTGCCCTGAGGCCTGTGGGGGAGGGGGATGTCATCCTCAATGCCCTAGTTTCTAGAACTTTCAACTACGTGATCAAAATGACTATCTCAAAATTTTGATTGGATGTGTTTGGGGAAATGGCAGGCATGAGAGGGGGATTAGTTGCCCTCCAATCACTTTTGACTATTAAAAAGGACACTAGCCCTTTCAATTTCCAACTGAATGAACCCTTTTTGAAGTTTCTACAACAGCACTTTCTATAAAAAAAAAAAAACCTTATATGCCCCCAGGACAAAACTTACAGCCCTTGCCCTGAGGGCTGTGGGGGGAGTGTCATCCTCAAAGACAAAATTTCCAGACCTTTCAACTACATTGAAAAAATGGCAATCTCAAAATTTTGATTGGATGTGTTTGGGGAAATGGTGGGCGTGAGAGGGAGGTTACTTGCCATCCAGTCACTTTTGACTATTTAAAAGGGCACTAGCCCTTTCAGTTCCAATTGAAAGAGCCCTTTTTGAAGTTTCTATGACAATGCTTTCTATAAAAAAAAACTTATATGCCCCCAGGGCATAACTTCCAACCCTTGCCCTGGGGGCTGTAGGGGGAGTGTCATCCTCAAAAGCATAATTTCTGCACTTTTTAATTACTTCAAACAAAATGGCTATCTCAAAATTTTGATTGGATGTATTTGGGGAAATGGTGGGTGTGAGAGGGGTGTTAGTTATCCTCTAATCACTTACAACTATTAAAAAGGGCACTAGCCCTTCTAATTTCCAATTGAATGAGCCCTTTTTGAAGTTTTTACAGCATTGCTATCTACAAAAAGCTTATATGCCCCCACGCATAACTTCTGTGGCTTCAAGACTATTTACTCCTGAATTCAGTTTGTTTGATTTACCTTAGCTGTAGTGTATTTGTTAAAATCATATACTGCCAATTTTTGCTGGACCAGGAATAGTATGTTTTTGTTTTCTCTTTATGTCATGTTGTTAGCTAAGAAATTATTATGAGGAAAAGTTACTTGCCAAATAGATACCAAACAAAAGTGTTTATAGAGTAAGTTTGTTTCTAGCTAGTTGGATAAAGAAAGTATTGCTGGGGAAAAGTTGCTAGTCAACTAGTTCAAAAATAAATTGTTTTCTGGGGCAATGTTTCTTTCCAGCTAGTTGGCAAAATTAAGTGTTGCTGGGGAGAAGTTATTAGTCAACTAGTTGGCAAATTTAAGTGTTGCTAGGGAGAAGTTATTAGTCAACTAGTTGGAAAAGGAAAGTTTTGCTGGGGCAACATTTATTGTCAACTAGTTGGCAAATTTAAGTGTTGCTGGGGAGAAGTTATTAGTCAACTATTTGGAAAAGGAAAGTTTTGCTGGGGCAACATTTATTGTCAACTAGTTGGCAAATTTAAGTGTTGCTGGGGAGAAGTTATTAGTCAACTATTTGGAAAAATTAAGTTTTGCTGGGGAGAAGTTATTAGTCAACTAGTTGGAAAATGAAAGTTTTGCTGGGGCAATATTTATTGTCAACTATTTGGCAAATGTAGATTTTTCCTATACAGATGGGCCAAATTTTCCAACAAGATGACTAAAATGTTTGTAATTATAAGGAGATTGGATAGTAACATTCTATATAAGCTTATAAACTAATTTTTTCCAATAGTCAAAGAGTGCATATCCATATATTTCCACATCAGGAGGAAATAAATACCCTGAATTGGTATATATAGCAGTGGGGGTAAAATTAATTTCCAACAAAATGATTATTATATTTGGAAAGGGCATAAAAAAGGCATCAAGTGGTATGTTTACTTTATTTGTAAGTCAATAATATGAACTGCATAAAATTTACTGAAAGAAATATTCTGACACTAAGGGTTTTATGCATAATTATCTATCATAATTATGGTTGTACTGGCAGCCACAAAGGTTAGATTTTCCTTTTTAAGTATTCTTAATATTGTTTGTATTTGCATAGGCCTATGTAATTTGTGATTGTGTGTGTAAATTAATGTAACAGTCTCACTATGTACAAAAAAAATGTGCAAGAAGTGGTGATTTTGGGTAATGGTTCAATTAAGGTGGAAAATGGGGTCAATATATACCAAATCATATTATTGAGTTAGGACTAAAGTGAATAGACCATTCAATGCCATTTTTTATGCTGATTACGAATATAATAAGCATTTCTATCGGAAATGAATTTCAGCCCCCCCCCCCCATATATAGGCTATACCTAACCTAACCCAACCTAACCTAACCTAACCTAACCCTAAATTGGCCTATATAGGGGGGGGGGCTGAAATTCATTTCCAATAGAAATGCTTATTATAGGCCTAGGGTAAGACACCCAGTAGTCGGCCACCTGCCTATTCCCGGACAGAATCTTTGATAGGAATGAATCATCATCCTATTCACGGACAAAAGTTTCCTAATTCCGGTCACCTGCGATGCATTATCATTTTAAAAACTTTTTGGCATTTAAACTACTCTAATTACTGTATTATACCACCTAGAAACTTAATTTTTTTACAGTTAAAATCCTGTTTCTTTTCTGAACGAGTAGGTTACTAATTCAAATAGTTTCGATTGTACATTGCTTCCTATTTTTAAATTTACTAAGAAGTGTCAAATCTTCCTATAGACGGACATATAGGAATCGCTCATGTATATAGTTATTACGCAATATTGCTTTGTTCCGTTCATGATTTCCTGTTATCGCTTTTGTCGGGTTTTCGTCCGCTTGTTGCTAGGCCTATAGGCAGAACCTGCTAATTCATGTTTTGGCAAATTCATGATTCATGATGGCAAACAAAACATTAAATTGTAAAAGGTTTATTAATATAAGAAATTTTTTATTTAAATTTGATTTTCAGAGAAGATAATAATTCAGATTGGAATTATTGAGAAAAGTGATTATCCTTGTTATTCAGTGTGGGCAGGTGCGGATGAAGGATTTTTTTTTTTGGGGGGGGGGGCAAAATAGTTGGATTCTATAAAAAAATTACGGGGTGCAACGTAGGTTGATCTGATAAATTTGCATCAGGAGTAAGTTTAATTAACGTAAACTTGAGTTAATTAAGTAAATTATGCTCTTTAATGCTCTTTTTTATGCTTTTTATGCCTTTTTTTTATGCTGATTACAAATATAATAATCATTTCTATCGGAAATGAATTTCAGCCCCCCCCCCCCTATATATGCCAATTCAGGGTATACATTTCTACATAAGGGGGTGGGGCAAATTTTGTTTCTGATGTAAATCGGAGGTAAGTTTAAACGTAAGTTTAAGATAAATATTCAGATTGAAATTATTGAGAAAAGTGATTTTCCTTGTTATTCAATGAGGACAGGTGCGGATCAAGGATTTTGTTTTTTTTTGGGGGGGGGGCAGAATAGGTGGACCCAATAAAAAATTTAGGGGGGCGCAAAATCGGTTGATCCAATAAACTTGCGTCAGGAGTAAGTTTAATTAACGCAAACTTGAGTAAATTAAGTAAATTACACTACTTTAGGCTACACTAGGGGGGCGTGCGCCCCTTCGCCCCCTCCCCGCTGGATCTGCCACTGAATGAGGGGAACTGGTATTCCCCTGTACAATGTTTTCAACTATGCAAGATTCCAATGGTACACTTTTCATATTGATCTGACACTATTTTTGATGTGTTTTAGGCTTTTTTTAGAAATCACCATAAACTTTTTTTTGGAATAAACTTTTACTTTTAAAACGAACCAAAATAATAGTTACCATTCCTGAATCAATGTCCCATGGCAACTTTTTCTTAATAGTAATTTTTTTTCAAAATTTTATCCTTTGAAACGAGGCGGGATTTCTTAATTGCTTTTGACACCTGTTTTTGTTTGAGAAGTCGCATATTGATTCCTTTTTTTCTTTATTTTTGCTGTGTATCAAAAATGGAAGGTTGTATCAAAAAGAAATCAAGTTTGGTTCATGCTAATGAAATAAAATAAAATAGGATGAATATGCAATAATTTGTAAATAAATTTGGGCTATATATTTCGGCTCAACGGAATTGTTGTTGTCATTTTAATGACAAAAAATATCATTTTAATAGCGGGGAACTTGATTTTAATAACCGAGTAATGGAAAATTTTCTGTGGGAGCAAATTTGTACTAGGGGACCGGTTATTTGTGGGGAAACTTCCATAAGGGATGGAATTTCTGTTTTTTTCTGGGGGGAGGTGGGTTAAACAAAAAAAACATAATTGGGTACTTACGCATTATGCGGGCACCGCATAATTTACAAGTCTGACCATTATTTTTTTTTTTTTTTTGGGGGGGGGGGTCAAACCCCTAACCCCCCCCCCCCCCATGGGTACTACCTTGGCCAAGGGAACAAATTTGCTATTGTACAAGGAAACCAGTCACGAAACCTGTCAAATAGGCTATTTGCAAGAGATCGCTATAGATAAATGACTGCAAAGCCGTGGTTTCTCAATGAGTGTCAATATTTACACGATTGATTTTTGTGGTTTAAGGGGGGAAAGGTACCTAGGTTAGGTTTGGTTACGTATTTAATATATGGTATGATTCCCTCCCCCCCCTAATGTGCAAATATATAGCCCAAATTTTTTTCTAAATTATTATAAATTCATCCTATTTTATTTTACATTCGTCCTATATAATTTGGGCGGGGGGCTTTCCCCCTAGATTTGTCAATCCGTTTTGCAAAACCCATAAGCTAACGGATAACAGCTAATGGTGGCGGATCCGGGGAGTGGTGAGGGGGGCGCGTGCCCCCTAGCGAAGTCTAAGCATATCATATTCTTGATGCGCTACTTGAACGTCAAGTAAAGTGTATTCTTAAGAAAATTTATTTAAAAAAACAAAGTTTTTCCGAAGGAAGTAAAGAGCAAAGTTGAAACTTAAAACGAACAAAAATTATTACTTTTACAGCCTATCTAACATATATCAATAAAACTAGTACAAATAAACCAACTAATTGTGTTTCTCTATGCTTTTAGGATTATAAAAAACTAGCGCTTTACTGAAAACACAAAAGTCAAGCATAAAAAACAGGATTATTGATTTAAGAATCAAAAGTGAGCATGCAGCCTAACAACACTAAACGAATCGAAAAGGCATTTCATAGTCTTACACCAGTCCTAATACTATCAAGATGGCTTTACTTCAACTTGTTTACAGACTAATTGTATGTCCTTCTCAGAACCAAAACGAGAGCCAGTCATTGAACTCAGCCATTGTGCAGAAGTAATACCAAATTAAATGTAAAAAAAAAATAAAGCGTGGGAGGAAAAAAATAGGAAAATTTTTAATAGGATAGGAAATTAGGAAAATAGGAAAATTATTTTTTTTAGGAAAAAAATAAGCGTGGGAGGGGGCCTAGTTGCCCTCCATTTTTTTAGTCACTTAAATAGGGCACTAGAACTTTTAATTTCAGTTCCAATGAGCCCTCCCACGATATTCTAGGACCACTGGGTCGATACGATCACCCCTGAGGAAAAAAAAGAAATAAACACGCATCCGTGATCTTTTTTCTGACAAAAAATGTAAAATTCCACATTTTTGTGGATAGGAGCTTGAAAACTCTACAGTAGGGTTCTCTGATACGCTGAATATGATGGTGTGATTTTCATTAAGGTTCTATAACTTTTAGGGGGTCTTTCCCCCTTTTTTTGAAAATCAGCCAAATTTTCTCAGGCGCTTAACTTTTGATGGGTAGCACTAAACTTGATGAAAGTTATATATTTGAAATCAGCATTGAAATCTGATTCTTTTGATATATCTATTGGTATCAAAAACCCGTTTTCTAGAGTTTCGGTTACCATTGAGCCGGGTCGCTCCTTACTTACAGTTCGTTACCACGAACTGTTTGACCAAAAATACAAAATTCCACATTTTTGCAGATAGGAGCTTGAAACTTCCGCAACAGGTATTTCTGATACGCTGAATCCGATGGTGTGATTTTCATTACAGTTCTATGAGTTTTTGGGGATGTTTCCCCCTTTTTTCGAATATAAGGCAAATTTTCTCAGGCACGTAATTTTTGATGGGTGGGACTAAACTTGATGAAAGTTATATATTTGAATTCAGCATAAAAATCTGATTCTATTGATGTATCTATGGGTATCAAAATTCTGGTTTTTAGAATTTCGGTTACTATTGAGCAGGGTCGCTCCTTACTTACAGTTCGTTGCCACGAACTGTTTGAAAAAACCTTAAATTTTAACAATTGGTAACTTACAATAACATACAGATTACTGATACAGATGTATCAGTAATCAGTAATTCCCCCCCCCCCTATTCGCCTATTATAGGCGAACCTCAACTTTTCCCCTTAATTTATTACTATTTTATTCATGATGAAATTAGGCCATAAGAAATGTTTACTGTTGCTATCTGACTAAAATGGCTTGTTTCACCGATGGTTTTAAAATTTCGTCCACTGTCATTTTTCATTCGAGAACTTCAAACACTGAAATGATAGAACTGTTTCACTTGCCCAGAACTCCTTCCCGTAATATGAATTTATAATTAAGTCAACGGTTTTTTCGGGATAAGCGTGGGATAGCAATTTTGAACTCACTCAGTTCAGGAACTTTGCCCATTGTTTACATATAGTATTGGTTAATGGGAAGTATAAAGACGTTTTAGGAGGGATTCTTTTCTGATGGAGGGGGGAGGAAAGGGTTACGGGGGAGGATTCTTCCAAGGAGGATGTTTCCTTGGGGGAAGGGACATTTCTATGAAGGGAGCGCCGGATTTCCCAGCATTATTTAAAAAACGATCAGAAATTAAATAAAAAAAATAGTTTTTTCAACTTAAAGTAAGGAACAATATTAAAACTTAAAACAAACAGAAATTATTACGTATATGAGGGGGTTCGCCCCCTAGTCAATACCTCGCCCTTTTCACTAGTCTTTTTTTAGTAGTTTCAAAAGAGCTATCTATTCTAATTAACCGGCTTTTGTGATTCAGGGGTTTGTGATTCGAACAAAACTCGAATTGTAGCGTAAAGAGCAAGGTATCGACTAGGGGGCAAACTCCCTAATATACGTAATAAAACATACGAATATAGATGTTCGTTACGCAAGTTAATTCGTAAGTTACGTCAGAACAAAATTTCGAGAAAGCCATTTAGCAAAAAAAGGAAAATTAATATGCAAATTTCGTTTTAATTATTTATGTACGGTGAGCCAAAATAAGATCTTACAGCTCACTGATGTTAGCAAAAAGTGTGAAGACCGCCACTGTTTTGCCATATAGAACAATGATGAGAGAACTTTGATGATCTACTCATCATTGTTCTCAGACCGCTGATCAGAGCAGAATGATGAAAGACGTTTGCACAAAAACGACCAAAGATGTAAGAACTTAGCACATTGATGAGTGAAAAAACAGGCCTTATAGCGGTCTCTTGCAAATAGCCTATTTGACAGGTTTTTCGTTACTGGTTTCCTTGTACAATAGCAAATTTTTTTCCTTGGACAAGGCTGTACCCAGGGGGGGATTTGAACACCCCCCTCCCAAAAACAAAATGTTTGTCTGACTTGTAAAAATTTAACAAAAATGTAGGTAAACAAATTTTGGTGTTTACGCATCATGCAGGTATACTATACAGGGCTTCCACTCTCGAAAATTTAAATTCGGGGACAAGTCTTAAAAATTCGGGGAGTTTTCGGGGAAAAGTCTTCAAGATTCGTGGATTTTTCGGGAAAAAACAAAATGGAATTTTGTTGCGAAAATTTGGGAGCCAAAATTGGTTTTAGCTTCGTTTTCAGGCTCAAGTAGGGCTTGTATCTGCGTAGTAAATCAAGCCTTTTACAAAATAGGTTTTAGATCCAGAGCCACAGCCCGGGATTGGAACCCATAGCTGAAAACACTTATTGCTGATATTACGGCAAAAACTTCAAAATTGTTTTCAAAAAAAAAAGAAAGAAAAATAGTGAACACATGTGAACTGTAAATACCAGTAGCAATTTTTTATTAAGTCATTAATCTCAGAAATTCATTATAATATTTAAAAACAAAAACAAATATTGTTTGCGGTTTCTAGATAAGTAAATTAAATAGACAAATTCAATCTATAAGTACGGGGTAGTATTAAAACTTAAAACAAATAAGAACTAAACTAAACAAATAAATTTAAACTTAAATTAAAAAGGGAATTTTGACAACTTTGAAAAATAGAAAATTGGAATTTGGAATTTTGAAAAATATTGGTTTTTCATGCTGCTTCTAAGGACTTAGTTGTTTACCCCCCCCCTCCCCCCACAAAAAAAATCCTCCCACAGAAAAAAAACGGGAAATCTCCCCCCCCCCCCACCCACACAAAAATTTACCCCGCAGAAATGCTCTCTGCCGAAAATACTCCCCACGGAATACCCCTCCCCCCTCATATATGCAATAGTTTCTTTTCGTTTAAATTTTTAATGTCAAACTTTACTTTCTTCTTGAAAAATAACTTGTTTTTATTTAATTGTTATCAAGCTCAAGGCATGCAATGAACAAAAATAGATAAGCTGGAAATAACAACTAATCAGTTTGTACTGAAATGACGTATCTTGTTCATCTTTTGGCATAGCTTGTTCACTGTATTTCTTAATGAACTAATTCAAATTGAAATTTTGAACTAGTGAAATACACAAATGAAATATTCACAAATAAAAAAAATCTGGAAAACATCAAATAAAACAACCTTATCTCTTTTCTTCCTTGTACACGACAATGTAAAATAAGAATTTTGTAAATAATTTCTGAGACCACACTGGCTAATCATGATAAAACAAAAAACCGCGAAGACAAACAAAACATTCTTTTTTTCTTCGCAATTTTTTGTTTTATAAGAATTTTGAAGATATAAAAGGACCAGAAAAATTTATACGTGTATATTCTATGTGTAGTGCCGTCAATTGGGGAGCAGGGGTATTTGCTTCTTTAGGGTTTTTTTGCCACCCTCCTATGTTTGGAAAAACATCCTTTTTGGTACTTTCATTTAGGAATGGCTTTTTCTTGAGATTTTCATCAAGAAAATTAAAAAAAAAACAATAAAGTAACAATCCAGATTAGGATTTTGCTTTATTTTTTTTTACATTTAATTTGGTATTACTTCTGCACAATGGCTGAGTTCAATGACTGGCTCTCGTTTTGGTTCTGAAAAGGACATACAATTAGTCTGTAAACAAGTTGAAGTAAAGCCATCTTGATAGTATTAGGACTGGTGTAAGACTATGAAATGCCTTTTCGATTCGTTTAGTGTTGTTAGGCTACATGCTCACTTTTGATTCTTAAATCAATAATCCTGTTTTTTATACTTGACTTTTGTGTTTTCAGTAAAGCGCTAGTTTTTTATAATCCTAAAAGCATAGAGAAACACAATTAGTTGGTTTATTTGTACTAGTTTTATTGATATATGTTAGATAGGCTGTAAAAGTAATAATTTTTGTTCGTTTTAAGTTTCAACTTTGCTCTTTACTTCCTTCGGAAAAACTTTGTTTTTTTAAATAAATTTTCTTAAGAATACACTTTACTTGACGTTCAAGTAGCGCATCAAGAATATGATATGCTTAGACTTCGCTAGGGGGCACGCGCCCCCCTCACCACTGCCCGGATCCGCCACCATTAGCTGTTATCCGTTAGCTTATGGGTTTTGCAAAACGGAGTGACAAATCTAGGGGGAAAGCCCCCCGCCCAAATTATATAGGACGAATGTAAAATAAAATAGGATGAATTTATAATAATTTAGAAAAAAATTTGGGCTATATATTTGCACATTAGGGGGGGAGGGAATCATACCATATATTAAATACGTAACCAAACCTAACCTAGGTACCTTTCCCCCCTTAAACCACAAAAATCAATCGTGTAAATATTGACACTCATTGAGAAGCCACGGCTTTGCAGTCATTTATCTATAGCGATCTCTTGCAAATAGCCTATTTGACAGGTTTCGTGACTGGTTTCCCTGTACAATAGCAAATTTGTTCCCTTGGCCAAGGTAGTACCCATGGGGGGGGGGGTTAGGGGTTTGACCCCCCCCCCCCAAAAAAAAAAAATAATGGTCAGACTTGTAAATTATGCGGTGCCCGCATAATGCGTAAGTACCCAATTATGTTTTTTTTGTTTAACCCACCTCCCCCCAGAAAAAACAGAAATTCCATCCCTTATGGAAGTTTCCCCACAAATAACCGGTCCCCTAGTACAAATTTGCTCCCGCAGAAAATTTTCCATTACTCGGTTATTAAAATCAAGTTCCCCGCTATTAAAATGATATTTTTTGTCCTTAAAATGACAACAACAATTCCGTTGAGCATGATAAATTTTCGCGTAGCTATCCCAGGTGTTCGTTTTAGGCAGTGGTATCATTGATGTTTTGATAATTTTAAACGTCTGATAAAGAAAGGGTGATGATACTCTATTTGAAGACAGAATAGAATTTTGTCAAATTAGGCGCATATAAAAGCTTTATTTAAGAGAGAGGTTTTAAAAATTTATTTCCGGCAAAGATGTCACAGTAGAGTATGCATTATGGAAGTTTTAAGCTGAATTTTTGTGCTTTCAGGAGGGATTCTTTTCTGATGGGGAGGGGGAGGAAAGGGTTACGGGGGAGGATTCTTCCATGGAGGATGTTTCCTTGGGGGAAGGGACATTTCTATGAAGGGAGCGCCGGATTATTTAAAAAACGATCAGAAATTAAATAAAAAAATAGTTTTTTAAACTGAAAGTAAGGAGCAACATTAAAACTTAAAACAAACAGAAATTATTAGGTATATGAGGGGGTTCGCCCCCTAGTCAATACCTCGCCCTTTTCACTAGAGTTTTTTTTAGTAGTTTCAAAAGAGCTATCTATTCTAATTAACCGGCTTTTGTGATTCATGGGTTTGTGATTTGAACAAAACTCGAATTGTAGCGTAAAGAGCAAGGTATCGACTAGGGGGCAAACTCCCTAATATACGTAATAAAACATACGAATATAGAAGTTCGTTACGTAAGTTAATTCGTAAGTTACATCAGAACAAAATTTCGAGAAAGCCATTTAGCCAAAAAAGTAAAATTAATATGCAAATTTCGTTTTAATTATTCATGTACGGTGAGCCAAAATCTAAACTGCATTAATTCAAAAACGTTCAGAAATTAAATAAAAAAAATTTAACTGAAAGTAAGGACCAAAATTAAAACTTAAAACGAACAGAAATTATTCTGTATATGAAAGGGGCTGTCTCCTCCTCAATGCCTCGCTCTTTACGCTAAAGTTTTAATCTGTTACACAACTTAATTTTTAAAACAATAAAAACTTAGGTTAAATATATAACCTAACCTAGGTACCTCCCCCCCTTAAACACCAAAAAACAATCGTTTAAATATTGTAACTCCATGAGAAACCACAGCTTTGCAATGTTTTATCTATAGCGGTCTCTTGCAAATAGCCTATTTGACAGGTTTTTCGTTACTGGTTTCCTTGTACAATAGCAAATTTTTTTCCTTGGACAAGGCTGTACCCAGGGGAGGGGGGGGGGGGGGGAGTTGAACACCCCCCCCCCCCCTCCCAAAAACGAAATGTTTGTCTGACTTGTAAAAATGTAACAAAAATGTAGGTAAACAAATTTTGGTGTTTACGCATCATGCAGGTATACTATACAGGGCTTCCACTCTCGAAAATTCAAATTCGGGGACAAGTCTTAAAAATTCGGGGAGTTTTCGGGGACAAGTCTTCAAGATTCGGGGATTTTTCGGGAAAAACAAAATGGAATTTCGTTGCGAAAATTTGGGAGCCAAAATTGGTTTTAGCTTCTTTTTCAGGCTCAAGTAGGGCTTGCATCTGCGTAGTAAATCAAGCCTTTTACAAAATAGGTTTTAGATCCAGAGCCACAACCCGGGATTTGAACCCATAGCTGAAAACACTTATTGCTGATATTGCGGCAAAAACTTCAAAATTGTTTTCAAAAAAAGAGTTTTAGTTTTTTTTTGTTTAACGCATCTCCCCCCGGAAAAAACAGAAATTCCATCCTTTATGGAAGTTTCCCCACAAATAACCAGCCCCCTAGTACAAATTTGCTCCCGCAGAAAATTTTCCATTACTCGGTTATTAAAATCAAGTTCCCCGCTATTAAAATGATATTTTTTGTCATTAAAATGACAACAACAATTCCGTTGAGCCGAAATATATAGCCCAAATTTGTTAACAAATTATTGCAAATTCATCCTATTTTATTTCATTTCATTAGCATGAACCAAACTTGATTTCTTTAGCAGTGCCCACATAATGCACCAGTACCAATGTTTCTACAAGTTGACAAGACTATGCCCCTCTCCATAGAATCCTCAAAATCTTTAATAGGCTAATACTTTCAAAGATGGCCATTTGTTGCGGTACAAAATTCGGAAAGTGGGTTATGCAAATCATTTGAAACCAGAAAGGATTTCTTAATTGCTTTTGACAGCTGTTTTCGTTTGAGAAGTCACATATCGATTCCTTTTTTTCTTTATTTTTGCCGTTTAGAAAAATTGATGTGAGACTTGTCAGGTATTGAAGTGACATGTTTGACCAATATTGATGGGGCATGTGCACTTAATTTTGATTGAATTCCGATAATAAAAATGAATTTAAGCTAAATTAAGACATCAGAACGAAGGATTATGGAGTATTCTTTTCTATAAGGGGCTATATTTCAGTCACGTATATACAAGATTGAAAGCGAAGAAATAATAAAAGGCGCCTTTTCACGGTAGAAAGTTCAATATTTGTCTTGAAGAATGCCAAAGCAAAAAAAAAACAAAGCAAAAGAAGCATATTTTGGGTGTAGCTGCTGACGAGGAGGGGGATTAACGAATTTTTTATTGTTTAACAAAAATAAAAGTTGTGAGAAAGTCAAACTTTAGCGTAAAGAACGAGGCGTTGAGGAGGGGACAGCCCCTTTCATATACGGAATAATTTCTGTTTAAGTTTTAACGTTGTTCCTTACTTTCAGTTAAAAAACTTGTTTTTTTATTTAATTTTTGAACGTTTTTGAATTGATGCAGGTTTTGATTTTGGGTCACCGTACATGAATAATTAAAACAAAATTTGCATATTAATTTTACTTTTATTTGGTTAAATGGCTTTCTCGAAACTTATTTAATTTTATTTACGAACGTTTTTATTAGTAATAAAGATACATAACTTACGAATTAACTTACTTAACGAACTTCTACATTCATATATTTTTAATATGTATATTAGGGGGCTCGCCTACTAGTCAATACCTCGCTCTTTAAGCTAAAGTTCGAATTTTGTTCCAGTTCTTTAAAAATGACCCCTTAATCACAAAGGCCGTTATTTAGAATAAATAGCTCTTATGAAAGTACTAAAAAATCTTTGGCTTAAAGAGTGAGGTACTGACTAGGGGATGAACCCCCTCCCCCCCTCTGGATCCACCACTGTCATGGTTGCAGAGGTAGTTGTAACCTAGTAAAGAACAAACAACAGCCCATAGTAACCAAAAGTTAAAAACATTTTGAAAAAAATTACTATTAAGAAAAAGTTTCCATGGGACATTGATTCAGGAATGGTAACTATTATTTTGGTTCGTTTTAAAAGTAAAAGTTTATTCCAAAAAAAAGTTTATGGTGATTTCTAAAAAAAAGCCTAAAACACATCAAAAATAGTGTCAGATCAATATGAAAAGTGCACCATTGGAATCTTGCATAGTTGAAAACATTGTAGAGGGGAATACCAGTTCCCCTCATTCAGTGGCAGATCCAGCGGGGAGGGGGCGAAGGGGCGCACGCCCCCCTAGTGTAGCCTAAAGTAGTGTAATTTACTTAATTTACTCAAGTTTGCGTTAATTAAACTTACTCCTGACGCAAGTTTGTCGGATCAACCTATTTTGCGCCCCCCTAAACTTTTTATTGGATCCACCTATTCTCCCCCCCCCCCAAAAAAAAAAACAAAATCCTTGATCCGCACCTGTCTCCATTGAATAACAAGGAAAATCACTTTCCTCAATAATTTCAATCTGAATATTTATCTTAAACTTACGTTTAAACTTACCTCCGATTTACATCAGAAACAAAATTTGCCCACCCCCCCCCCTTATGTAGAAATGTATACCCTGAATTGGCATATATAGGGGGGGGGGCTGAAATTCATTTCCGATAGAAATGATTATTATATTTGTAATCAGCATAAAAAAAGGCATCGAATGGTGTATTCACTTTATTCCTAACTTAATAATATGATTTGGTATATATTTACCCATTTTTGTTGGAAATGAATTTTAGCCCCCACCCCTATATATACCAATTCTGGGTATATATTTGCACATTAGGGGGGTGGGGGGGAAGTTGAAACTTACCTCTCATTTACACAGAAATAAAATTACCCCCACCCCCCTAATGTGCAAATATATACCCTGAATTGGTATATATAGGGGTGGGGGCTAAAATTCATTTCCAACAAAAATGATTACTATATTCTTAAAGAGCATAAAAAAGAGCATTAAAGAGCGTAATTTACTTAATTAACTCAAGTTTGCGTGAATTAAACTTACTCCTAATGCAAATTTATCAGATCAACCTATTTTGCGCCCCTTAATTTTTTTTTTATTGGATCCACCTATTTCGTCCCCCCCCCACCCCCCCCCCCCAAAAAAAAAAAATCCCTGATCGGCACATGCTCACATTGAATAACAAGGATAATCACTTTTCTCAATAATTCCAATCTGAATTATTATCTTCTCTGAAAATCAAATTTGTTATACAAATTTGTAATAAACCTTTAAAAATTAATTTTTCATTTGCGAAATGGTGATTTACAAACTGCAGCTATTTCGAAATTAGCTTGGCCGAGATTACAGCGTATAGAAAACAAGACTGGGAAAACCAGTTTTTTTGCTGGTGGCCGTGAATAGGGAGATTGCTGGTCGGGAATAGGCAATATTGCGTCATAACTATTTACAATGAGCCGTTTGTATGTCCGACTTTAGGCGGAATTGTCACTTGTTAGTATTTCAAAAATAGGCAGCGCTGTACTAGGTGTAACTATTTGAATTAGTAACCTACTTGTTCAGAAAAGAAACAGAATTTTAACTGTAAAAAAATTAAGTTTCTAGGTGGTATAATACAGTAATTAGAGTAGTTTAAATGTCAAAAAGTTTTCAAAGTGATTAAAGTGTCCGACTACTGGGTGTCTTACCCTATTCATAATCAGCATAAAAAAGGCATCAAATGGTGTATTCACTTTAGTCCTAACTCAATAATATGATTTGGTATATATTGACCGAAAATGGAAACAAAAAATATGATTATGGGGGGGGGGGTGTAGAAAAAATATCTTGCCTAGGGTGGCCAGATAGGTTGCACTGGCCCTGTTCTTACCTTTTTCTTCCAGTCTTTCCCTTAAATTTTTCATCAGATACTCCGGTGTCATAGTCCTATACGGATTATGGTAAATAAAACATCTTTTTAATACAAGCCCAAAGATTCCATTTATCTTGCAAATAGAAGACTTTAAGTGTCCTGTTGCATTAAATGCCATGTTCTGTCAATTTAAAAATTTTGGGCTTGCTAACAGTGTTTCTACTCTTACCGTATAATCAATCTATAAAACCCTGATAAAACCTTGGTAATTTTTAGTAGATAACTGTTAGATTTTCTCGTCAGTCAGTTTCAGCCACGGCCAAAAAGTTCATTTGCCCTATCTTACAATGTTAAGAAACGTTTCAGGTATCCAGGTGTTTTTAGAAAATTGATGACGACAATACGTGCTAGAAGCCTCAGAAACTGAGGATAAACGAGCACAAGCATCAAATTGATTGGTACCATAGATTTATTTTAGGCGGATTATTTCAGTCTTCTCTGACTAGCGCCATAATATCAAAAATTATATTAAATTATATTAAAAGCTCTTAAAGATTACGTTCCAGGAATAGTAACACCAAACCCCGAAATCTCTAGCGCTTGTTTTGTCTTGCGCAACACGCACTGGTACATTCTCAAGGTAGTGAAGGTGGTTCACCAGTTTCAAGGTAATTTTTAGAAGGGAACACATAATTCTCCATGTTTCGGACAAATGGTTTCGAAAGGAACAAAATTCAAAAGATCTTCTATCAGCTGAATCGAAATCTTACAACTGAAGACTAAAGGTGTTCGATGACTCAGAAACTTCTCAGTTATTAACCAAAGAGCGAAAATTTGGTCGGCATATCGTCTTCCCTTCCTAAGACTGCACTGTTCTTTTCTTAAAACTTTGTCTACGGCATCTCTAAGTTTAAAACGTGTCATCATACTAAGTAATATGCTACTTACAGAAACCAGGCTAATGCCTCTACCATTACCATAATAATTCTTATCACCTTTCTTACAAAGGGGTTAAATTAGGGTTCTCTTAAAATGACTAGGTACTTCCCCTTTTTCAAAAATCATATTCATAATCTTCAGTAATTTATTTCTAATCTTATAACCACCATATTCAAGAAACTCATTTACCACATCATTATCACCTCTGGCCTTATTATTTTTTAATCCTTTTAGTGCTGTCACTAATTCTTCCTCACAAGATAAATTCTCCTTTACATCCAAGGTGTCACAAACTTTTCATTTTCCTCTATATTTTTTCATGTAGCTCTGTCCTGGTTTAGCACATTCTCAAAATTTTCTGCCCATCTCCTTTAATTTTTTCCTTATTGCTAATTATGGCTAAGTCCTATCTTTACATGGGACAAGTTCACATTGACTACTCCCTCTCAATTTATTAACGAGCCAGCACAGTATTTTAATATTATAACTTCTAGCTGCATCTTCCAGATTCTTGGCTATTTTATCCATGGTCTCCACTTCACACCTCACTAGTTCATATTTTAATGCTTTCCTCACTTTCTTTACATTCCTCTTATTTTCATAATATCTATCACCCAGATAGTTTTTGTAAAAGCCCTTCTTCTCTCTATTAAACAAAAAGCCTTTTTACTGATGTCCCTAGCTGTGCTTCTAACTTTCTTCCCTAAAAAACCATCTGAAACTTCACAAATTATTTTCCGAAAATTATTCCATCCATCTTCTACATTGTCAGACTTCAAATTCTCCACTTTAGCATTCAAGTGTTCCTGGAAATTTTCCTTCAAATTATCATCATTGAGTCTACCAACGTCATTGAGTCTTCATTGAGGCTTCATGTTTCTTACCATTTTAAGCTCTTCTATCAACAAAAGTCTAAATCCTGCACAGACAGTCTTAAGCCTGTTATCTCCGATCCATTATATATTCATGACTGCAAATATTATGCTACTATGGGAGGCAACCCATAATACATAAATCAGCTCGGAAGAGGTGTTTCAGACTGAAAACGTCCACCAAGGGATACGAACATCCCTTCCATAACAACCATATACCCCCAGGGCGAAAATTACAACGCCTGCCCCCGGGCTCTGTTGGGCTGTGTCGGCGTCGGTGTTTTTTTTTTAATTTGAACTTTGAACTGTTTCTAACAAATATCTATCTCAAGATTTTTATCTGATGCAACGATGAACTACAACTTTCAATTTCCAATCAAATGAGCCCTCTCTGAAGTTTATACGAACATCCCTTTCATAAGAACAAGAACAAAAACATATATTGTTCTTATGAAATGGATGCTCGTATAAACTTCAGAGAGGGCTCATTTGATCTTCTTCTTCTTCTATTTAACAGCAGGCGGGCTTTTCAGTGATACTATTTAGCCCCTTTCCTTTTGCTTCACTCTGTGGGCTACAGAGCTACTGGCTTGATTGCCTCATGATTATAGATATTTTCAGACATCTTTCAGTAGATCTTTTGACTCTAGGAGTTAAATTATGAGTTGATAGATGTCGATTTCTATGCTCTGTGTGCAAATATAGTTGGCTAGGCTCTTGGCTGTTAGTGAGATTTTATGGTGTTTGAAGCATTTTAACAGTTTGCAAAGCAAGGTATGTTGTGATGACGTCAGCATATTACATTCAAATAGGCAATGGTCAATTGTTTCATTATTCATATTACAATGCCTGCAAAGAGGGGACAGGGGAATTGAACCACTTGAATTAGAAAACTTATACGAGAATGCAAAAAAATTTAGTCCATTTGTTCCAGAACGAATTCTATGATAAATTTTAGAAAGATACTGTTTGGGAAAAGGGGAAAGGATAGGATTAATCTTATTAAAATTAATATCTGATAGCCTCCATCGGTAAATATCTCTAATTGGGATTGGTCTCCCGCTTGGCTGGTCAATATTTATAGCATTTTTTGCTATTTCATCAACCTGATGATTACCACTTATGCCAGAGTGGCTAGGTATATACTGAAAATAAGTTTTTATGCCACTTGAAGCAAGATTATCTATAATACTGAGACAATAATAAGTGTCAATGTCCAACTTATACTGAGGAGCTGAGGCCAGCAACTCAAGGCTGAATAATGAGTCGGAATATACAATAATGTTATTTGAATTTGCAATCAAAGGTTGGTTTTCCTTAATGTGTTCTAATGCCATGATTATGGCATTTAACTCAGCAGACATTATAGATAAATTATTATATAATCTCTCGCCCATTGCAATTTTCAGGCGAGGAAGGAAAGCACCACTTGCTTCCTTCTCATTCATTTTTGACCCATCAACAAATATTGGGAAGTGATTTTTATAGGTAGTTCTATTAAGTTCAGCAATTTTTTTCTGGACAAAAGCGATGGGGGTTAAATCTTTAGTCCACTTTGAGAAATCAGTATTTATTATGGGACTTGACCAATTCCATGGAGGGGATTGGGGGAAAGTGGGTGCAATAGACTTTGCTGGTACGGGGAACTTCTTCTGAATGCTGGCATACTCATCTGCAATGCCTCTATACATGGCTGGATTTCTTAACCAATTATGTAGGGTGTGTGAGCTATTTGATTCAATATTTTTAAGATGTTTTGTCAAGAGAAAGCTACGTCTCTCCCTTATTGTTGTTAATCCACTCTCCATAAGCAGAAACTTGGTGCTTGTGAGTTTCCTAAGACCAAATATGAGACGTATTATATCATTTTGTGTTGTTTCAATTTTTTGCATCTGGGTCTTTGCACATGCACCATATACGATGAGCCCATAGTCAAAATGGGGTCTTATATGTGATTTATAAAACTGGAGTAAGGTTTTCTCCTTACAGCCCCAGGGTGTGGAAAGAAGTCTTTTTAGTATATTTGTTTTTCTATAGCATTTTTTTATTGTGTTTGAAATGTGGAGGTGGAAATTAAGTTTTTGGTCAAGCATGAGACCTAGGTAATTAATATGATTATCTTCTGGCATAGTTGTTTTATTTAGAGTTAGTTTTGCATTACCATGGTTTCGCTTCTGGTGAAATTGGATTATTTTTGACTTGGTAGGTGCAATGGGTAAATCTGAATGCTGAGAGAATTTTTCAAATTGGAAAAATGACTTTTGCAGATTTGACTGTGCATTCTCAAAGGTGTTGCCAGATGACCAGATCGTCAGCATATTGTGGATTCGTGTGGGGTAGGTTCATGTCCCAGAAATATAGGGCAAACAGAAGGCAACTGAGGACTGCTCCCTGAGGTAGGCCTTTGGTTGTTGTCTTTTGGGGTGAAGAAGCTGAACCAACACAAACAATGAAACTTCGCACTTCTATGAAGGATTTTATAAAAGATACTAGCTTGGGGGGTAGTCCAAGGTTTGTAAGTTTGTTTAAAAGGATTTGGTGGTTCAGATTGTCATATGCCCCTTCAAAATGTAGGAAAGCTGCAACTAGGACAATATTTTTTGAGAATGATTCATTTATTGCATTTGTTAGCAGAATGAAAGCATCTGTTGAGGAGTGGTGTTTCCTGAATCCAGTTTGAGTGTGAGGGATCATATTGTTTTTTTCAACAAACCAGAGGAGTCTGTGATAGATCATTTTCTCCATTATTTTCCCCATCACAGGAGTAATCATTATGGGCCTATAGGACACAGGGTTCTCTTTGGGTTTATTTTTCTTTAGGATTGGTAGGAGGGACGAACATTTCCATATATTGGGGAACATAGAAGATGCCCAAGCGTGATTATAACAATTTAGCAGTTCTTGTTTGTATGAAGGGGTGAGATTCTTTATCCATGTAGGGTGTATATTGTCATAGCTGCCGCTAGTTTTGGTCCTAATATGATGTATTGCATTATTCATTTCCTGGATTGAAAATGGACTACTTATATACTCGGATCCTGGGCGAGGTTGGTAACTTGGGTTCATAGGAATTGGGGACATTTTGCTTCGATTATTTGATGTTGACTTATTAACAAAATGAGTTGCAAATAGCTTAGCTTTTTCATTATCAATATCATAATGGGTATTATGTATAAGCTCATACAGGAGTGGGTTGGGGGAAATCTTTTTCCCACAGATGTGGCTTATGACTTTCTGTGTAATTGGCTCATGTGTTTCTCTGGAGAGATTATTTGCAAAATTATTCTAGTAATTATATTTAGCATCTATTATAGTCCTTTTTAGATTAGATTCTACTTGTAATTTTTTTAAATATGTAGTAGGTGACGGTTTTTTTTATGAATTCTGTCCTAGCTGCCTTTTTTATTCTCCATTTATTTTGGCACTCATTTGTCCACCATGCTTTAGGAATGTGTTTAGGGTAGGTTTTCTTAGGTGCTGTCCTGGGGATAGCATGATTAGCTGTATTTATCAGTAAAGATGTCAATACTTCAGCATGTGTGTCAACTGTTGTGTTTGAAATATGTGAATTTTGGGTGAAACTTGTGATTTCATCGTTTAGCTTATTTTGGAACATAGACCAATTTGCTTTCGTGTTTATATATTTGGAGGTATGTGGTAGAGTTTCAGCAGGTTCATTTAGGGAGCTTACTTACTTTACTTTACTTTCGGCGGGAACCAGACGATGAACTGTAATGCCCGGCACCAAAGGATCTTGGGATGACTTCCGACGACCACTTGGACCTGTCGGCTGCAGCTTCTCCGGCGATCTTCAGCCAGTATTTGTCCCATCTCCGACCGTGTCTCCTGAATCCTCCCCACGGTTCCAGGTCCTCCTTGAATTTTTGCCACAGGTTCTTCTTTTGTCCTCCTGGTTTACGTTTCCAGGAGGGGGCTGGTTCGCAGACAAGGACGTCTTGACATATCGTGCCTTCGGGACGGCGCAATGTGTGGCCGAGGAGCTTCAGGCGACGTCTTTTAATGATAAGCGATTGCTCTTCTGATTGGCCACAGCGACTCCTTACTTCACTATTGGAAATCCTGTCCCATCTCTTAATGCGGAGGATGTAACGAAGGCAGCGGTGGTCGAACACATCCAAAGTTCTCGCATCTTCAATCTTGATCGGCCATGTCTCGCAAGCATACAGTAGTACTGCTCGAACAGTTGCACCATACATTCTGACTTTTGTTTTGGTTGAGATGTCCCGTCTGGTCCATAACGCTTTTTTCAGACTAGTAAACACTCCCCAGGCTTTTGCTATGCGGGAAGAGATATCCTTTTCAGCTCCGCCATCTGGTGTTATGATAGAGCCAAGATACTTGAATTCCTCAACGCTTTCTATTGGCTCACCGTCGAGGGTAACTTGGCAAGGAGCAGGTTGGTTGAGAGCCAATACTTTAGTCTTTGCGCCACTGATGGCCAGTCCGATGCGCTTTGAGACCTCATAGGTATCGTCGATCATGCCTTGTAAGCTGTCGGCGGTAGTTTCCAGCTCAGCAACGTCGTCTGTGAAGTCCAGATCTGCCAGGGGCTGGAGGAAACCAGCTATTTGTCCGAAGACTATTCCGCTGTGGTTTCTCATTGCATTATACATGATCCAGTCTATCGCGTAGTTGAATAATATAGGCGAAAGGGGGCATCCCTGCTTTACCCCAAACTCCACTGGAAACTTAGGGGTGTCATTGCCGGAAACACGGACGCAAGTCTCAGTGTCCTTATACGCACTTCGGAGTATCTCAATGATCTCCTGTGGCGCACCGTCTTCAGCCATAATTCTCCATAGCTCCTCTCTGATGAGAGAGTCGAAGGCAGCTGCAAAGTCAATAAAGGCGATGAGAAGGGGTAGATGAAACCTGCTGTACTGCTGAAGGATGAGGCGAATCGTCAATATCTGTTCTGGACAGCCTCTGCCTGGTCTGAAGCCTGCTTGTTCAGGACGGGTTAACTTGTCACGTGCGTCTTTGAATCGATTCAAAAGAATGACGCAGAAGATCTTCTTGGCATGGTCGATCAGGGAGATACCTCTATAGTTTTCGCAAATGGTCTTATCTCCTTTTTTGTATAGCGGAACGAGGACTGATACTTTCCAGTCTTTTGGGAAGGTCTTTTTCGTCCACACCTGGACAAAAAGGTCGGTTAGGCGGCCTAGTAGAGTTGGTGAGGACTTGAACATTTCAGAAGGGATCCCATCCTCTCCAGGAGTTTTATTGTTTTTCATGCACTTCAGCGCTTTTTGTACGTCCGCAATACTTGGCGGATCGAGGTTTACTGCGTAGGGCTCTCTAGCAGCACTCGAGAAGGCAGGTAGATCGCACGGGGGTTTGACAGGGTTCAGTAGCTCAGAAAAATGCTCTCGCCAGCGTTCCATGCGTCCTTCTTCTGTTCGGATGAGTTTTCCCGACTTATCTTTCAGTGTGTCAACCGTTATAGGAGCTTTTCCAGTCGCTTCTTTCAGTAGTTTGAACATTTTCCTGCTGTTGTGGCTCCTGGACGCTTGTTCCAACTCATTCGCCAGATCTGACCAGTACTCTTCTCTGTCCTGTTTCAGTGACTGTTTAACTGCTTTGCGGGCTACTTTTAAGGGTTGTTTTGCACCTCCCACGAGGGGTCGCTTCTTCTCAACTAGTTCTATGGTGTGGTCAGAGATCCAGACTCGCTGTTTTCGTTTTGTGTGGCCAAGCACCTCCTCAGCTACGTCCTGTGTCGCAATTTTTATCTGCGCCCATTCTTCATCGACGAGTGAGAGACGATTCAAGGCATCGAACCGGTTGCTTAGCTTTAACTCAAAGTCGGCTTTGATTTCCGGGCATCTTAGTTTCGAAACATCGAAGCGCTTCCCTGCCTTCTGTCACTTCTGCCTACTAAGGCGGTGACGGACTTTGCAAGTGAGGAGATAGTGGTCGGATCCATTTAAAGATCCTGTGTCTGCTCCTCTGTATACCCGGGCATCTGTGCAGGAGCTCCTCCATCTTCTGCTGACTAAGATGTGGTCGATCTGGGCTGTTGTTACACCGTCGTTCGAACGCCATGTAACGAGGTGGAGTCTTTTGTGCTCAAAGAGAGTGTTTGTGACGCATAGGTTGTTGTATCTGGCTAGCTGTAAGAGCCTTTCTCCATTGATGCATCTGTCACCAACGGTGTGGCGGCCAATAACTGCTGCTGTGTCGGGGTCTACTCTGCCAAGCCGGGCGTTCCAGTCTCCAGCTACAAAGAGCATGTCACGCCTTGGTGTCTTGTCGATGATTCTTTGTAGGTCATAATAAAAGGCATCTTTGACCGCGTCACTACTGTCCCTTATCGGAGCGTACACGGCGATTATGGTTATGTGGCTAATGTGGCCTCTCAGTCTGATCATGGCGATCCTTGGTGACACTGGCTCCCAAGAGGTGACGCATGATGCAGTAGGACCGTCTATTAAGAACCCAACTCCTTGCTGGCCGGAACCATCATTGGGACCCGAGTTATAGGACTGGAATGAGTCCGATTCGGAAACGGTCAACTTTTTGGACAGAACATCATTGAGTCTTGTTTCTGACAGACAACAAACGTTGATTTTATACTTTTGCAGCTCCCTTGCAAGGAGCAGTTGCGTGGATTCCAGCTTGCAGCTGCGAACATTCCACGCGCCAATATTCAGATGTTTCTTGATCGGGCGGCTTGCATACTTGTCGGGCCAGGCACCACCCTGACCTGGTCCGCGTCGGCTACCGCGAACGCCGTAATAGTAGTATCTCTCTGCATTTGATCTTCAATATCCATTGGTGTTTCATAGGAATTGACTTGACCAAAGGCTCCCCAGACCCTTGGCGCCCCGTTGCGTTAGCGATTCTATTTGTCGGACTAGGCTATTAATAGAATGTTACACCACTCCACCGCTGTGAGGTGCAACTTAGGGCTCTCCTCCCGGCTCGCTAGGGACGGGGCGTGAATCCTCGCTCCAAGGCCCCAACCATAGCTTGGGAGCACTCGTGCTTATCAGGCCCTCATTCCCACCTAGGAGGTCGGGAGGTTGGAGTGGGAGCACACTATAGCAAAGTGGTCAGTACATAGACTATCAATTTTATTTATATAAATTTTATCCAAAATATTTAAAGACACAATTTGTAGGTCAATTGTGGAGAATCTGCCACTTTTGGGGTTGAAATAAGTGTTCAGGTTTGGAGGGGTGGCAACAGCTAATTCATTATTATTTGAAGTCATATACTCAATCAATTTACCAGCTTTATTTGCTGGTTTATTCCCCCACAAAAGGCTGTGGGCATTGAAATCTCCACAAATAATGATATTTTTTAACATATTAGAATTATTTATATAATTAAAGAAACCCATGGCATCTGTAGTTTGGCCATTAGGGTTATAAAAGCTTATTATGTAGGTTTTTATATTATTCAGCCAAACACTGATACCAATTGCATCAACATCATTAGCAAAATCTGGAAAATTGATGCCACAGAATTTTATATTATTTTTAACTAATAGAGCTACTCCACCTCCTTTCTCTCTGATGATCTATCCTTTCTCAGGATAGTATATCCCAGAGACTTAATTTGTTGATTTTGGGTTAAATGAGTTTCCTGGAGGCAAGCAATATTAATAGAATTATTATTCATAAAAGATATTAGTTCATTTAGCTTATTTTCTGTGAGTGATCTTATGTTCCACTGGAGTATTGATATGTGTTGTGTTGTTGATTTATTTTTCATATGACTTTGTATCAATGTTCAGCTTTGTTAACAGTAAAGCAAAATCTTTTTTTGCTTGTATGAGCATATCATCAGGGATGTAGATTTTTGCCAATTCTGCAATGATTTTTGTTTTCTGTAGTTGATGTATGTTCATGGCCTGAACTGCATTACAGTTTAGAATGAATAAGCATATATTTGGGGATTGCATTTTTGGTTGTGCATCCTGTTGGTCAGTTAAGGGATTAATTCCTGGTAGTGTTTCTGGTTTGTTTCTTCTTGGGAGGGGGGCCAGGCTGACCTCATCTCACCGGACAAGGAGGCTTGTTGACTTGGTGGTTCCTTCTGATAGGGATGTGAGCTAGGGGGCTTAAAAGATTGTGTTTTATACGGGGTACTTGATGCATCGGGGGCGTTTGACTTGGGGGTTTTGGTTGGTTTTATTACGGGCTTTATTTGGTATTGTTGGGCAGCATTTGCTTCCATTGCTGCAAAGGGGTATGGGATGGCCTTCTCTGTTACTATTTGGAGTGTTAGAGCTCTTTTCTTATATGCAGGGCATAGTGATTTATTTGTAGATTCATGTGGGCCTTTGCAATTGATACATGTAGGCTGAGTGTTGTTGCAAGTTGTCAACTCTTTAGGATGGTATGCTTTACAATTACCGCACTCTAGGAGAATTTCATTGCATTTGTTTGTTGTGTGTCCCAGTTTGAGACACTTCTGACACTGGATAGGCTTAGGTTTGTATTCTTTGTGTGGTTTGATTTGCCCAAATAGGAATAACTTTTCTGGGATATTAATTTTTTCCTTCAGTGTAAAAAAAGAAGGATCTACTTGTTTTTAGGCCATTAGAGTTAGGTTTACCAAGTTGTTTAACATCTTCAACTGGGATTGTGTTGCCAGCCCTATCTGAGAGCCCTTCTTTTAACTCCTGAATGGATATTTCTGGAGGAACATTATAAACTACTATTTTTGTTGGTGATTGTTTTGGGTTCCATTTAGATGCATTAATTGGGGTATTCAGAAGGGATTTTAGGTTAATTATTGTGTCTGCTGATTTCTGATCTTGGACAGCTATTAGCAGAGATCCATCAAGGTGAATATAAAGAGAGAACATTGATTTTATCAATTTGAAAATTGCAGCTCTTATTGCAGTAATCTTTTTTATTTCAAAGGGGGTAGTAGGAATAATTTTAAGGTAAATTCCTAAGTTTTGGGACGGAGGATCTTGGGCAGGGAGGGAGAAAATGCTTTTGAATGGAGAGATTTTTTTTCCTTTTTTTAGAGCTTCTAGAAAGGACCTCTTGAAACCCATTATCATCATTTACAGTGACATTAGCCCCTACACTGATCATTGTCCTATTCTCAGAATTGGAGCTATCATTTGAACTTTGAGATAGTGAGTTTGACCAGCCAAAATGGGTATCAGTTTCACTGGTATTTGGGGTGGGATCTGGGGGGACTTTTTTTGGAGGACTTCTAATCATTGCCTATTGGAAAAAGCTTTAAACTAAAACAAGAAGGGATAATACGATGATATCAAACCGTCTGCACTATACTATGGGGAGGAGAAACACTACAGTATAGCCCTGAGGATGATTTGAGCAGGATTTGTTCGGTACAGCTGCTGATTAATTGAGATAACTTACAGTTACAGGAGCAAATAGACAAGGTCCCAGGTAGAAATATGATGTTATTGCTGGGAGATTTTAACGCCCAGGTTGGTAGAAATATGGATAGATGGTATCCCAGCTTAGGTAAATTTGGTGTAGGAAAAGAAAACAGTAATGGATACAGACTTTTGCAATTTTGTAGGTATAACAATCTAGTTATAACCAATACGGTGTTTGGTCATAAAATGGCTCATAAGCTAACATGGTATTCACGTGATGGTAAGACAGCAAACCTTATTGATTATGTTATAGTAAATCGAAGACTGGCAGGATCAATACAAGATACTAGGGTATATAGGAGTGCTGTTATTGATGTTAAAAGTAAAGATCACCATCTAGTAGTGTCAAGGGTTAATTTAAAGCTGAAATATCGGAAGGGTAATTACCTCCCGGGAAGTTATGATGTTAGTAGACTCCAGGATGAGAATTTGAGAGAAACTTTCCAGGAACAGTTGAATACTAAACTTGAGAGCTTAAAATTTGATAATGTGGAAGATGGTTGGAATAATTTTAGAAAAATAATTTGTGAAGTTGCTGAAGGTGTATTAGGGAAGAAAGCTAGAACTGCAGCTAAGAATATTAGTGAAAAAGCTTTAAGTTTAATAGAAAGGAGAAAGGACTTGTACAAGAATTATCTGAGTGATAGATCACATGAAAACAAAAGAAATGTAAAGAAAGTGGAGAAAGCATTGAAATATGAACTAAGGAGGTGTGAAGTGGAGGCCATGGATAAAATTGCCGAGGATTTAGAAGATGCAGCTAGACGGCATAATAGTAAAATATTGTACTGGCACGTTAACAAATTGAGAGGTAGTAGTCAATCCGGACTTGTTCCAGTTAAAGATAGGAATGGGGTGGCAATTAGCGATAAGACAAAAGCTAAAGCGAGATGGGCCGAACATTTTGAGAATTTGCTTAACCGAGATAGAGTTGCAGGAAAAAAATATAGAGGAAAATGAAAAAGTTTGTGATACCTTGGATGTGAAGGAAGATTTGTTTTGTGAGGAGGAATTAGAAACAGTACTAAACGGATTAAAGAATAATAAGGCTCCAGGTGCTGATAGGGTAGTAAATGAGTTTCTTAAATATGGTGGCTCTGAGGTTAGAAATAAGTTATTGGAGATTATGAATATGATTTTTGAAAAAGGGGAAGTACCTAATGATTTTAGGAAAACCTTAATTAAGCCACTTTATAAGAAAGGTGATAAAAGTGAGTGTGGTAATTATCGAGGCATTAGTCTGGTCTCTGTAGGTAGCAAATTGCTTAGTAATATGATACTTTTTAGACTGAGAGATGCCGTAGACAAAGTTTTAAGAGAAGAGCAGTGCGGTTTTAGAAAAGGTAGAGGATGTGTTGACCAAATTTTCACTCTTAGGTTAATAATTGAGAAGTGCCTAAGTTTTCAAACACCTTTGGTCCTTAGTTTTATAGATTATGAGCAAGCGTTCGATTCTGTGATAGAGGAGCTTTAGTAAAGGTTTTATCCTTGTATGGTATACCAGACAAATACATTAAAGTGATTAGTGCTATGTACAAGAATAACACTGCTGCGGTTAAGGTAGGAAATGAGGTTAGCAGCTGGTTTTGTATTAAATCAGGAGTTAAGCAGGGTTGTGTTCTATCCCCCTTTATATGGATTATTTTGATGGACTTTTTTTTAAGGAGCACAGGAAAGGCAATGGGAGACCACGGAATCAAATGGGGAGGAAAAAGTCTCCTGGACTTGGATTATGCTGATGATTTAAGCATCCTAGATGAAAGTGTGAGCAAAATGAATGAAGTTTTAGAGGTTTTGCGAGTTCAGGGTGCTAGTATTGGTTTGAAAATTAATGTTAGGAAGACCAAGTCACTAAGGCTAGGAATAAGTGAAGATGAAAAGGTGACGTTGGGTAATGAAAAGATTGATCAGGTGGGCAGTTTCACTTACCTTGGTAGTATTATTAGTAAAGATGGTGGGAGCAGTGAAGATGTTAAAAATAGAATAGCCAAGGCTCAGGGTGTTTTTTCACAGTTAAAAAAAGTCTGGAAGAATAGGAAGATAAGTCTGCAAACCAAGATTAGAATCTTAGAAGCTACAGTGATGACAGTGGTCAAATATGGCTCTGAAGCATGGACGCTCCGAAAAGCGGATGAAGATTTGCTAGATGTTTTCCAGAGAAATTGCTTAAGGATTGTTCTGGGTACCCGGCTGACTGACCGTATTTCAAACAATAGGCTATACGAAAAATGTGGTTCAATACCACTTTCTAGGTCTATAATGAAAGAAAGGTTGAGGTGGTTAGGGCATGTTGTTCGGATGAAGGATGACAGATTGCCGAAGATTGTTCTTTTCGGCCAACCATCTAGGGCTAAACGGAAAGCAGGTCGTCCCCGTCTGGGTTGGGAGGACGTCATAAAGAAAGATTTAAAGGAAATGGGAACTTCGTGGGCGGGTGTAAAAAGGGAGGCTTTGAATAGATTGGGGTGGAGGAGGAGCGTGCGTAGCTGTGTTGGCCTCAGGCGGCTTGGTGCTGCGATGAGTTGTTAGTAGTAGTAGTAGTAGTTCATCCTTGCATCAGATACAAATCTTCTAATAAAAAGTTGCATCAGATTGGAATATTGATTGGAATTTGAAAGTTGTAGTTCATCGTTGCATCAGATAAAAATCTTGAGATAGACATTTTGTTAGAAATAGTTCCAAGGTCAAATTAAAAAAAACACCGGTGTCGACACAGCCCCACAGAGCCTGGGGGTAGGCGTTGCAAGTTTTGCCCTGGGGGTATATGGTTGTTATGGAAGGGATGCTCGTATAAACTTCATAGAGGGCTCATTTGATTGGAAAATGAAAGTTGCAGTTCACTTTTCAAGATTCAAAAGGGATCGGAAGGCAGCTAGTCACCTCCACGTTCTTTTTCCCAAAATGCATCAAATAAAAATTTTGAGATGGGCATTTTGTTAATAATAGTTCAAGGGTCAGATAACAAAATTTCCTGTGTCGACACATCCCTCCAGGGCCCGGGGATAGGTGTTTATGTTATGCCCTGGGGGTATGTATGGTTCTTATGGAGGGGATCATCATAAAAACTTCAGAGAGGGCTCTTGTTTAGAGCCCTCTAAACAAGTAGTTTAGTCGTTTACTTGGAAAGTGAAAGTTCTAGTTCACTTTTTAAGAGTCAAAAGAGATCAGAGGGCAAATACCCTCCCCCCCTCCATGCAATTTTTCCCAAATGTATCAAATAAAACTTTTGAGATAGCCCTTTTGTTAAAAAAACAGTTAAAAGGTTAGATAACAGAAACTCTGGTGTCAACAAAACCCTTCAAATATCAGATATTAAAACTTCTGGCGTGACACAACCCCCCAGGGCCCGGGGACAGGCGTTTTAAGTTATGCCCTGGGGGGATAGTAGGTTCTTCTAGAGGGGATGATTGTATAAACTTCAGAGAGGGCTCATCAAACAGTTCGTGGTAACGAACTGTAAGTAAGGACCGACCCGGCTCAATGGTAACCGAAACTCTAGAAAACAGTATTTTGATACAAATAGATACATCAAAAGAATCAGATTTTAATGCTGATTTCAAATATATAAGTTTCATTAAGTTTAATTGTACCTATCAAAAGTTAGGCGCCTGAGAAAATTTGGCTGATTTTTGAAAAAAGGAGGAAAGACCCCCTAAAAGCTATAGAACCTTAATGAAAATCACACCATCATATTCAGCGTATCAGAGAACCTTACTGTATAGGTTTCAAGCTCCCATCTACAAAAATGTGGAATTTTGCATTTTTTGCCAGAAGAAAGATCACGGGTGCGTGTTTATTTGTTTGTTTTTTTTTTTTTTCCCAGGGGTGATCGTATCGACCCAGTTGTCCTAGAATATCGTGGGAGGGCTCATTGGAATGGAAATTAAAAGGTCTAGTGCCCTTTTTAAGTGACCAAAAAAAATGGAGGGCAACTAGGCCCCCTCCCACGCTCATTTTTTTCCCAAAGTCACCTGATCAAAATTTTGAGATAGCCATTTTGTTCAGCATGTTCAAAATATAATAAGTAAGTCTTTTAGGATGACTTAATCCCCCGAAATTCCCGGGGGGAGGGCTGAAAGTTATGAACTTTACCCAATGTTAACATATAGTATTGGTTATTTGGAAGTATACAGATGTTTTCAGGGGAGATTTTTCCTGGTAGTGGGGGGGGTGGTGGTTCGGGGGTTATGTGGGAGGACCTTTCCATGAAGGAAGTTTTCATGGGGGAAGGGACATTGCTATGAAGGGGACACCGGACTTCCCAGCATTATTTAAAGCAAGATCAGAAATTTAACATAAAAAAACAACTATTTCAACTGCAATAGCAGCAACATTGAAACTTCAAACGAACAGAAAATATTAAATATATGATTGGGTTCACCCCGTAGTCAATACCTCGCTCTTTAAGCCAAAGATTTTTTAGTACTTTCATAAGAGCTATTTATTCTAATAACGGCCTTTGTGATTAAGCGGTCATTTTTAAAGAATTGGAACAAAATTCGAACTTTCGCTTAAAGAGCAAGGTATTGACTAGGGGGCGAACCCCCTAATAAACAAATTAAAAATATATGAATATAGATGTTCGTTACGTAAGTTAATTCGTAAGTTACGTATATTTATTACTAATAAAAACGTTCGTAAATATAATTAAACAAGTTTCGAGAAAGCCATTTAACTAAATAAAAGTAAATTAATATGAAAATTTTGTTTTAATTATTCATGTACGGTTAGCCAAGATCAAAACCTGCATTTATTCAAAAACGTTCAAAAATTAAATAAAAAAAACAAGTTTTTTAAACTGAAAGTAAGGAGCGACAATAAAACTTAAAACGAACAGAAATTATTCCGTATATGAAAGGGGCTGTCCCCTCCTCAACGCCTCGCTCTTTACGCTAAAGTTTGACTCTGTCTCACAACTTTATTTTTTAAAACTATAAAAAACTTTAGCGTAAAGAGCGAGGCGTTGAGGAGGGGACAGCCCCTTTCATATACGGAATAATTTCTTTTCGTTTTAAGTTTTATTGTCGCTCCTTACTTTCAGTTTAAAAAACTGGTTTTTTTTTTATTTAATTTAATTTAAAACTGAAAGTTCTACTTCAATTTTATAGAGTCAAAAAAATCGAAGGGCAGTTAGCCCAGGGACAGGCGTTGTAAGTTATGCTCTGGGGATATATATGGTACTGATTGGAATTTGGAATATATATTACAAACAAGTAATAATATAAATGAATAAATATATCTTAAAGCGAGTAATGCTTAGATTGAATATCAAAATCAAGCTTAAAACGAAAAAAATATTTTTCTATTTAGGTATAAATGAAACTTAAAAGGAACATAAACTAAATAAACAATCAATGCAAACAAACATACAATAGATATTAATGTAAATTAATAAATAAATCTTAAAACTAGTGAAACTTAAATTGAATATGCAAATCAAGCTTGAAACAAACAAAAATTACTATAAACAAGAGTTTGGGTATCACCTCCTTCTCCCACTGTAAAAGTCTAAAACCTACTGCGTCATTGGCGCTTTACTGAAAACTATATGCGTCTTAAACAGTCTTGGAAAGTATAAACAACATCAAATTGAATATTTGATGTATAATGATATTAATTGTTGAAAGATCCATCCGTTCAAGAATTTATTTCACAATAATTTTATTTTTATTTTCAATGCTGTAAGAACTAGAAAAGAAAATATTTGTAATATAGTTCGTTTTCAGTTATGTGCCAATGACGCAGTAGGCTTTTGGTTTTTATTTAAAGTTAAGGAAGGAGGCAGTATCCAAACACTTGTTTGTAGTGATTACTATATTCGTCTTGAACAACTTTAAAAAGAGCTAATAAATTAAACCGAATATTTGATGATATTAATTGCTGAAAGCTCATCAGTTCAAAATGTTACTATAATTTTTATATTTATTTTCAATATTAAGTACAAAAGAAAATATTTGCCATAAAATTGGTTTTCAGTAAAGCGCCAATGACGCAGTAGTTTTTAGGCTTTTACAGTGAGAGAAGGAGGTGATACCCGAACTCTTGTTTATAGTAATTTGAGTTCGTTTCAAGCTTGGTTTGCATATTCAATTTAAGTTTCACTAGTTTTAAGATTTATTTATTAATTTACATTAATATCTATTGTATGTTTGTTTGCATTGATTGTTTATTTAATTTCTGTTCGTGTTAAGTTTTATTTATACTTCAATAGGAAAATATTTTTTTCCCTTTTAAGCTTGATTTGATATTCAATCTAAGCATTACTCGCTTTAAGATCTATTTATTCATTTATATTATTACTTGTTGTATGTTTTTTGCTATGATTGTTTATTTAATTTCTGTTCGTTTTGGGTTTCATTTATTCTTAATAGTAATTTCTTTGGTTTTGAGTTTGAATTTCAACAGGTATTTGTATCTGCTGAACTTAAGTTTAGAATTTACTTTTCTTTGATAAACTTATTTTTCGGAAAGTCTTTTTTTAATTAATCTCTTACAAAGAATCTACAAGCATCTTCTATATTTTGTACTCAACCACTGAAAGTTTGTATATACTAGGAATTAGGGTCTTCCAGATATGGTCCAACTTTTTCAACCCTAAGCCTCAATAAGGCTCAAAGTAATTTTTTGAATTTAGTGAAGAGTTGTTATTGTTTTTATTGCATTCAATTTATAATAAAAATTTATCTTATTACAAAATGTTTTCTCTAAACTTTCTAGTCTTTACTCTACAGGTCAAACAAAACTCAAAGGGACCTACTGCCTGAACTATGATAAACCTAAAGCTCTAGTATACGAACTTAACATACACTTTTGGGCACTGTGGCTGATGGCCAGTGCAGGTTATACACGTAGAGATTTATCATGATATCTCAGGATTTGTCCGGTTTTTTAATTCATTGTAAAATTGATTAATTCATTTTAACTCATATTATTATGAATTAAAAAACAGACAAATCCTGAGATATCATGATAAATCTCTACGTGTATAACCTGCACTGGCCATCAGCCACAGCACCCAAAAGTGTATGTTAAGTTCGTATACTAGAGCTTAAGGTTTATATATATATATATATATATATATATATATATATATATATATATATATATATATATATATATATATATATATATATATATATATATATATATATATATATATATATATATATTACTGACGAGGTTCTCTAACCCTCTCCTGCCAGCAGCTTCGTCTTATTCATTCGTTTATTCAGTGGTTTCCGGAGAAACCCCGGGCTACTCGATTTCCGAGCACCAAGATCTTAGCGCAACCAGCTTCTAATATGACTTTTTGTGTGTAATAGATCCATCTGATTTTTATGTCTATGGTTAATTACCCATATCTCATGCTCTAAAAGAAAAACCTGATACGTAAATACCAGAAATATTTTGAAAAGTAGGAAAATTAAACTGAAAAATATATTCCTGGCATTTTGTACACCTTGTCTTGAAGAGGAGATATTTATTTCTGGAACTGCAAAAGAATTTGGCAATGTAGATTCGAACATTAAGGAAGAAGTTTTTAAATAGCCTAGTTTTTGAATTGCCAAGTTAGTTAGTTTGGAATAAATTAACAATCGTTTGGTCTCAAAAGTAAGGGTAGCAGTTTTTTGCTCTTTATGCAATTTAATATCTTTTCATACTGAAGCTATTCAAAGATATTTGATTACTACTTCAAGTCTGATTTCTTACAACAATTTCTATTAAGCTTCAAACTTTTGATTTTCTTTTTTAAGGCTTTTGAATTGTTGTAATCAAGGGTGTACTCAGATTTTTTTTTTTTTTTTGGGGGGGGGGGAGGGTTTACACAAAAAAAACTAAAAAATTCATTAAAATTTGTTTATATCCAGTTTAGTTTGTTTTTACAAGTCAGAAAAACATTTTGGGGAGGTTCAAACTCCCCTATCCCCCCCCCCCTGGGTACAGCCATAGTTGTAATCCCTTGTCAAAATAAAAGCAAATATTTTTGCAATTACCCATTTTTTGCTCTTTAAGCAATTGAATATAAACTTCTCCATACATGAAAATCTTCAATTCTTACACATAAGTTTGACAATTGTGACAATGTCATTGCAATACCAATGTATATAAAAATGACATCACTCACATAAGTATTTTTTCCCAAAATTAAGGTTCTTAACAAATTTCCTCAAACTTCTGACCTATCTAGATTGTTTTCTTTGGCCAGAACATCAGTCTTTCTCAAATCACAGCTTAAATTTACAACAGATTTGAGCCTATTCATGAGTTCAAAACTTCACAAGTTGCTGGCTGAAAACTGGTTTTCTTTGATATTCATCAAGAGAAGTAGAAATCTGGTAGAAACAAAGTGGCTGTGGGTTTCAGAACCCCTGCATAATAGTTGAAGTATCTATTAGCTATGTATTCTTAACATAAATAATTATCGTAATTAGTAGTTTTTTTCATCAAGCATTAGGCCTACTGCATACAAAACTTCAAATACCCTATCACAAAATTTGTCAGTTATCAGGGTAAAAACTTTGAATATAAGTTTGGACTTAGAAGCTTAGTTTTTTCATAATGCCCTTTGCCAATATCTGCTTTGTCACCTTTAAAACAGTTGAAATGGGTGACTTTGATATTGATTGTTTTTTTGCTCTTTTAGATTCCTAAAAAGCCTTCCTTGTGTTAAAAACGGGTTTTAATAACAATTAAAAAAAAAATACATCAAGTATAACTCACAAAAATCTTGTTAATTTTTAAATTATCATAGGGGTTGGACAAATATGTTGTATGGAATATTTTTGCTTGGTTTCTTCCTTTTTTAATTTACATGTGTTGATTCATATTTCAAAACATTATCCAACTGTCAAAATATACCATACATAAAACATAAAACAATATTTACAATCCAAAAAAGAACATACAATTGCAAGCAGAAATATATGTAAAACACAAAAACACATCAACCTGTCCTACCAATTTTTTCCACAATCATTTTGAATAGGATAACTTAAAATTTCACCTTAAAAAATAATCAAGCATCAGTTCCCAATGATGAAATATGGATGACTCACCTCAGTACTGGAAGGAAAATAGAAATTAATTTCCAATCAATGTGCCAGTCTCAACCAGTTAGCTTGGTTGAACTTAAATGAATTTATATAATGGATGCTATTAGAAAATTGAACAGCTTTTCGAAGAGCATGCATAGCAATTCAACATAATCTCGTATGAATTGAATATATTTCTCAATTATAGTTAAACTAAAATGAAAACATTATGACATTAAAAACTTTTAACTAAGACAGTGAACATTTTCCTTAGGGGTATTCTCATTGAATTTGCTTTCTTTTAAGATTGTGGCAGTGCATGACAGGTAAGCTGGTATACTAATGAAAGTCCAAATATTAGTATGTGTAAAAAAAAAGGTATTTCAAAATAGTGTGGAGGGACAAAAAGTCTAGGGTCAACTGGTCAAAAAAAATTCCTTCAGTCAAACTTGGAAGTCTATTCTAACTGCGGGATGTGGCTATAATTGTCATGAATAAAAATCAACTTATCCACTTTGTGTGGACTGAGGCTGCTTTCAATAAGAAAATTCAAGATATTATTATTTGAATATAGTAATTCCCTACCCCCCCCCCCCCCTCTGGATACCACCTTGATAGGATACCGTCTCTGCTTTAAATTAAAAAAAAATAACTTTTTGGCATCCCTGCTTTCAATAAAAAAAGAAAAAAATCAAAGTACTATCACTTAAATATAAATAACTCCTTATGCCCCCACCTCTGTATACCGTCTTGATAGGATACCATCTCTATTTTAAATTAAAAAAGATAGCTTTTTGGCATCCCTGCTTTCAGTAAAAAAAAAAAATCAAGGTACTATTACTTAAATATAATAACTCCCTATGTCCCCCCCTCTGGATACCATCTTGATAGGGTACCATCTCTGCTTTAAATTTAAAAAAAATTAACTTTTTGGCATCCCTGCTTTCAATAAAAAAGATTCAAGATATTATCATTTAAATATAATACTTCCCTAACTCCCCCCCTGGATACCATGCACCTTGATAGGGTACCTTCTCTGCTTTAAATTAAAAAAATACTTAACTTTTTGGCATCCCTGCTTTCAGTAAAAAAAAAAAAAATCAAGGTACTATCACTTAAATATAATAACTCCCTATGCCCCTCCCCTCTGGATAGCATCATCTTGATAGGATACTGTCTCTACTTTAAATAAAAAAAAAATAATTAACTTATAGGCATCTCTGCTTTCAAAAAAAAAAAAAAAAATTGAGGTCTTATCATTTAAATATGATAGCTCCCAACCCCCCCTCCCCCTCTGTATACCACATTGATAGGATGCCGTCTCTGCTTTAAATTAAAAAAAAAAATAACTTTTTTGCATCCCTGCTCTCATTAAAAAAAATTCGAGATATTATCATTTAAACATAATACCTCCCTACCCCCCCTCTCTAGGTACCACCTTGCTAGGATACCATCTCAGCTTTACATTAAAAAAATAATTTATTTAATAATTAACTAGGTCACCATATGGTTGAAACAAACACGCAAAATAACATTAAACAGTTTAGTGTTCCTTGAAAAAAAATTGAGGGTATGAGTAAAGGGGTACAAAGCCAACAACAGAAAAAAGCGAAATTATTCAGATATAGGCTACCTCACACTATTGGAAAACTGAGTCATAGATTTGCCATGGCATTCAATAAGATCCAAAGAATCTAATTAAAAGGGAGCACACACATAAGCTAAATTAGGCCAGAAGCCTATGAGAAATTGCAAAATACCCAAGACAATGAACAAGTCCCAATGGGGGGCCCTGGGTCTATCAAAATATTTCAATGGTTTCCCAGGGAATTTGATAGTATTTTCTTCCATCTCCACTTTAAATGAAAAAAAAAAAATCTTTTTGGCATCCCTGCTTCAATATAAAAAATGAGGTATTATCATTTAAAAATGATAGCCCCCTATCCCCCCCCCCCCCATATAGTCAATAATTTACAATTTTTTTATGAATCAAATTTTTGGCGTAACTTACATTTCAATCTTTAATTCCCCAACCTTGTACATAGCTTAGTCTATAGCTAAATTTTGTCTCAATAGAAGGCTATTTTTTTTTTTTGGGGGGGGGGTAAATATTTTTCAGACAGAATATTGTATTTTCTTTAATCTATCAGGTGTTCAACAATTGAGTATTAAACATTAAGAAAATCTTATCTAAAAAAAGCAAAAGAAAAAAAAAATTCTGCAAACTTACAATTCAGCTGTAGAAACAATCTTTCTGCTATCATTTTCAACATCAAACTGTAGGTGTAGTGAATGTTGTGTTCTATAATTCTATTGAACTTGAAAATAAAATTCTTGACTACGAATGATGTAAGGAATTGCAAGTGGGAAACTGGATTCGAAATGATTTAAACTCATTTCACAAAGACAGTACTTTTTTTTTCAACATATGAAGAACTGTGTATATTGCATCTGTCTGGTTTTTATGCAAAGTAACAAGAGACAAAAATTAACAAACCAGAGAGTAGTAAAGAATTATGGAATGCAAAGTAATATTTGGCAGGGAAAGTCACTGGTGATAAATCGCTAGGGGTGGCACCGTGATTTTTGGGGATTTGGGGAACCGAATTTTTTTTTGGGGTGACACATCGATTATTGGAGAAATACTCGAAAATTTGGGGATAGCGCAAGCCCTGCTTGATTTCTAATCAGGAAAATCGAAATACTAAACCACACAAGAAGGAAAAGCTCTGACTTTGCAGTTGACACAATAAACACACACACACACACATATATATATATATATATATATATATATATATATATATATATATATATATATATATATATATAACTACCCAAAATAAGTAACTACCCAAATAAGTAAGCTAATCAACAGAAATCACCAGGCATAGAATTGCTATAGAAAAAATAAGACCACAGAAAATTATACAAGTCTTCAAATCTTTTTGTAATCAGACAACCAACCAAATAAAGGAGTTGAACAGAAGGTTTAAGGAAAAAATTGGCTGAGGATGTTAAGGATAACCCTAAATCTTTCTGGTATTATGCCACTCAAAATGTAGCAGCAGATGCACAGTCCCTGATATCCTGCAGAATGGTCAATCAGTTGCTGATCCTGAGCTGAAAATTTTCAACCAACAATTATCTTCTGTTTTTTTCTTCAATTCTAGTATTGTTTATCCCACATCTCCTTTATTTGATGTATCACAAAAGATGGAACTGATTCTGATTACTGATATAATAGTTCAAAAGGAATTTACATCACTTAAACTGAATAAATCTGCTGATCCAGATGGCAATCATTCCATGACCACACTGCCTTTTCTATGATGAAATCAATAGGAGTTCCAAATAGGGATAGGTCAGGAAAAATACCAACATTGCGTATATGGGGATGACAGACCAACTTTAGAATCAGCAACATTTCATTTGCTATTAGAAGAATAAAATGACAAATTTAGCACCTATAAATTCAGTATTATTTCATTTTTAATTAGAAGAATGTTCAATGCAGTATTACAAAACTCATGAACAGTTAGTGAACTTTTTAAGTCAATGGACCAGTAACCTGCTTTGACCTACAATTTTGAAGAAAATTGTACCACCTTTATTCAATGCAGTATTACAAAACTCATGAACAGTTAGTGAACTTTTTAAGTCAATGGACCAGTAACCTGCATTGACCTACAATTTTGAAGAAAATTGTACCACCTTTATTCAATGCAGTATTGCAATACTCAAGAACAGTTAGTGAACTTTTTAAGTCAATGGACCGGTAACTTGCTTTGACCCTGAAGTGATTATTTTGTTTAGTATAAATACATTTTGTTTTAATTTTGATATGTTAGTAACTCTACTGATGATGATGACTGACTGTGTCATCAAAATATTTAGAGCTTTTGTTTATATTTTTGTTTCACTGTCTAATAAAAGGACCTATCCCTATTTGGAACTCCTATTGATTTTGTCATAGAAAAGGCAGTGTGGTCATGGAAAAAAATACCATTGTCGTATATATGGGGATGACAGACCAACTTTAGAATCAGCAACATTTCATTTGCTATTAGAAGAATAAAATGACAAATTTAGCACCTATAAATTCAGTATTATTTCATTTTTAATTAGAATAATGTTCAATGCAGTATTACAGAATTCAAGAACAGTTAGTGAACTGTCTAAGTCAATGGACTAGTAACCTGCTTTGACCTACAATTTTGAAGAAAATTGTACCACCTTTATTCAATGCAGCATTACAAAACTCAAGAACAGTTAGTGAACTTTTTAAGTCAATGGACTTAAAAAGTCCATTGACTTCAGGGTCAACTTACTTTGACCCTGAAGTGATTATTTGGTTTAGTATAGATACATTTTGTTTTAATTTTGATATGTTAGTAACTCTACTGATGATGATGACTGACTGTGTCATCAAAATATTTAGAGCTTTTGTTTATATTTTTGTTTCACTGTCTAATAAAAGGACCTATCCCCATTTGGAACTCCTATTGGTTTTGTTAAAAAAAATCAAACTGTAAAGCTTGTTGGTATTAGATGCAAATTTCATGAATTATTAAAGATTTCTAATAAATGTATCACAATAATGAAAACTTTAATAGAAATAAATTTGGATTAAATTTTTTGTAGATTTTACATATATTGAAATGTGCAATTTTTACCTGTGATGGTAAAATTTCACAGTCATAAACATCCTTCAGGTTTTCTCAAAGCTAATACATTGAACTTCATGAGCACCCAAAACAGATAAATATAGTAAGGGTTGTAATTTTGAGTTTCCCTTCGTTGAAATGGGTTATTGTCAATTCAGCCAGGCTATATGATAAACTGTTCCTTATTTTTGTTGTATTAGTGTATTTTCTGAAGGTTTGAGCTTTTGCATACTAAATGGTTGGACTATGACAAGTTGAATAAAATTAATTGTAGAAGTCACATAGCACTGAAAACACTATTCTTAATGTATTTTATATTTCAGTGTTGATGGTGATTTAACATGTGGTTTTGATTCTTTTAATAACAATTAGTTTGAGTTAATTATTTCACATAAACTTTAAGCATGTTGAAAATGTGCAATTTCTAACTCTGAGATTACCAATTAATACCTGAAAGGTGTTAATTTTTAACACCCTTCAGGTTTTTCTCAAAGCTGGTACCTTTGGTTGATGATGGTAACTGTAAATCCAGCCAGGCTGAATAATAAGCTTTTTTTTCTGTATTAGGGTATTTTCCAAAGTTTTTGGCTTTTGTATTTAAAATAATCAGATAAAGACAAATAGACAAAGATTCAACTGAAAAAAAATCACATATTATCAAACACAGCATTGTATAGTTTATTTTGCATTTCTATGTTGCTATGGAGTTAACATACGGATTTGATTCCTATAGTAGAAATTAGTTCATATTAATTATCTCGCATAAATTTTACACATTTAAAGGTGCAATTTTACCTCCCAAACATGATGAATGCTCTCCAGATTGTTGTCAAAGCTATTACTTTGGGTCTCCTTCGTCAGCAGCCAAAAAATCAACAAATGTAGCAAGGGTTGTAATTTTGATTTTCTTCTGTTTTATGAGGGTAACTTCAGCCAGGCTATATAATAAACTTTTTCATTTTTTTTCTGTGTTAGTGTATTTTTTGTAAGCCTGAGCTTTTGCATTCAAAATAATTGAATACCAGTCCTTACCAATAGATTAAAAATCAATTGCAAAGTCACATATTACCAAACAGTAAGGAAACAAGACACATCAGAATTTGCAAGATGTTATATGCCTCCAAAGAGCTAAGGTTTCTATTTGCTGGTGAACTTTTACAAAGAGTACACAAGATTTAAAGGCATTCATGAGGGATACACAAGAGATGTACAGTTGAGAGTCACCTAAATAGTGCTGTTTTTGTTTGCTTTCATTGCAGAACTATATTATTTCATGAAGTAAACACATTGTGTACAGTCTTTCTTTATGAAGGACTGGTTTAGATCTTAAAAGTTGTTTGAATAATCTTTTTTTTTTGGAATTGATTGATTCAAAACGTTTATTTTCAATTTTTTAGGTATTCAACACAGATTGAAATCTGCTGCTATAAGCAATGGTTGTTATAACATCAGTAGAGCCTACAGAGGAACAAGTCAAGTTATTACACAGTAAAGTGGCTCAGGAAGTATCAGCCATTGGTGAAGGTATTTTGCATTTATATACATATTTTTAAAGTGGCTCAGGAAGTATCAGCCATTGGTGAAGGTATTTTTTTGCATTTATATACATATTTTTTTCTAGAGCTCTTATCAAATGATGGATTCAGGCAGATGAATTACCTTCATGTTTTTAAATGCATATGAATTTAACATGTTTTGTTAGATAATTTGCAACCCTAAACTTTGTCTTCCATGCTGCCAAAATTTCAAAAGAAAGGAGTTTAAACTGAAAAAGTACTGTAGCTATTTTAAGATTTGACTTATTCTATGCAAAACATCTTAGAGAAAGTTGGAAATAAGAATTGGGTATCACATGTGTATTTGTATGTGTTAAATACTGATTTTAATAAATTAGGAGATTCTATATGGTGGAAGAAGCTGCTAGTGAGGCCAAGTAAAACACATTTTAGGTAGAATTTAATGTAACATATTACATAGAATTAATGTGACTAACTTGAGAGAGACAATTGACAGGTAATATTCAGAAGGTAATTCTTTTCTGTTTTAATCCGTATAGAATTGACCATGGCTATTGACAGCTGATGCAATACAGTAATTTTTTTCCTAAAATTTGTCCTGACAAAGCTAGCGAAATTGAAAAAACAAAGTTCGTATGAAAATTAAAGGACAAATTTAGACCTGAAATACGTATAACTTAACACAAATGAAGAAATGGAGTTAAAAAATAAAGAGAATATAGGCCTAAGGAAGCCATGCTTATAACAAACATAAATTACCACAAACAAGTGTTGCATTGCTACCTCTCTAAGTCCCAAAAGGCTAAAGTGTCTTTTCTACTTCACTGTAACTAAACACATTGCTTAAGTTAAATGTTTTTTTTTGGGGGGGGGGCAGTTTATTTTTTTATGCATTGTAAATAAATGTATTTAAAATGAATAAAATATTAACAAAAATAAACATCTTTTAATACAGTAAAACTAAATTGATTGTAAAAAATGTTTTATTTCAAGCAGTTTACCATTAATGGCTGTTATGTTGTCACTGTTCAAAGCCCCAGAAGGCCTGGGTCTTGACTATACTAAAAATTAAACAAATAGCTAAATTGATTTTTTCGCCTTGATTTTATACATTTGACAGTACTGGAAAAGGATGAAACAGCTGATGAAAATTGAAACATATTGTACTAGAAGAACTAGATTGATTGTTACAAGTATGCCAATGTCAAAGAAAAGAATTCGAAGAAGTTCAAAGAATATTTAGTTTGCATAACGCTGCAGTTAAAAAAAAGAAATTGTTCAGAATACATTTCGTTTTCAGCAAAAGTTTTAATGACAATTTACCCCTTAAGAGAGTTGAAGGGATAGCAACAGGTTTGAGGAGCAGTGGTATTCAGGATGGTGAAAGGTTGTCAAGTTGTTCCTATTTATTCATCACGGATATACAAGTAGAAAAACAGCTCATTTGGGGTTTCTATTAATTATTTTTTTGACAAGATGGTTTAAGTTTGCATGGTTGAATAATTTAGGATTGAGTTTGGGGTGATAAGTAGTCCATAGGTAAGTACCAATAGAACATGTATTAAAAGAAGGTACTGCTACTGACAACCTGGTGTGGCACTATAACATTTCAGGCCAACAAAGCTACACACACTCTTCCTTTGGCCACTGTTTGGAGGTTCAAAGAATGTGGAAAAACATTCTTATTTCCAGTCTTTAATTGGTTACAAGCAAGGGACACTGCTGATGTGCTCATTTTACTGTAAGGGTGTCTGGTTATTATTGTAGCTAAACCTCAACATGCAATAGCACTAGTATCAGTACAGTATTTTGATTACTTTTTTTTCCAACAGAGAATTTTTTAAAGTCAGATCTGATACGATTGAAGAATGAAACTCGTGGAGGAAATTGGATGAGGAGATTCTTGCTACATCAAGATTCAGAAATGGATGCAGCTTTCAAAATGGCTATGGACGCATTGAAAGTTCGTTTTGAATACAAAATTGATGGTAGGATTTACTAAATATTTTTTTCAAAAAAGCCCTTCATGCTTATACAGATACAAGACTTTAGTGAGTGCCAGTGATCCTGGCACTCCCATTTGGTTTCGAAACACTAAACTTTTCGAAACACTGGTAAGAGTTTTGTTTCGGGATTTATTGACCCCAAGGTAAGCATGTTGCTGGGTTTCCTAGACCAGAAAACTTCTTGACGAGACTGGCTTTTTTGGGACCTGAAATGATGGACAGGAGTTCATCATTTTTGTCAGGAATTTTAAAATAAGACACCAAGTCATAAAAATCCAAAGTTAGTACAAACAATCAACATTAGTTTTTATAACCAAGTGAAAACAGCTTTAAGTTCTGAGTTTTATTTGCAAGTTATGTCTTCCATGACATTTTCTTAATATTTGCATCCAAATGTAAGCCACTTGCAGCTTCTGTGTAATTTTTATCGGTCGGCTGATTTAAAACGAAGCTTTGGGGACTTGCCTACTTTTAGGGATTGGTGAAGATGGGCTAATTCTTTTGCTGTTTAGATGCTCGAATCTAGCCCACTATAGGTGTCAAATTTTAAAAAAGAGGCGGAGGATAGACAAATACAAATTCTAATAGCAGAAAGAGCTGGTTTTATTTGTGACTGTATTATTTTGTAGCTCCTCAAGTCGTGGTGAGTGGGATAAGCAGAAAAACTACCTGGGATTAGTAGTTGCAATTTATCTTCAAAAACCACCAACGAGATTGACCGCCGCTCACCAAAAGCGTTCTTTGCGAGGGTGTGCTACTAACAAAAAATATTAGTTACAAGGAGTATAATCTGTTGGAGGGTGACACCTTGTACCAAGAAATACATATATAAATAATTCACACACAATAAAACAACATAACATCATGATTCTGAAGTAACATTAACTATAAACTTAATAATAAACACAAACCACTCAATAAATAAACAAAATAATATTTTTTCTGATATATTATTATCAATTCGGCCATCCATCCGGCCAACCAAAAAGCAGGTTGTCTATGAATGGACTGGGAAGAGGTCGTAAGAAAGGATTTAAAAGATGTTAGAACTCCTTGGGAGGGTATAAAGAGGGAAGTTTTGAGTGGATTGAGGGAGAAACATGCGCAGCTGTATTTGGCTCGGGTGGCTTGGTTTTGTAGCGAGTTGTTTTGTGTGTGTAGTAGTAGTGGTATTCCCGTTTGTTCTCAATCCGTTTTGAGGGTATACTTACCAAGTAGTCCCTTACGTTGCTCAGATCTAAATTGATTAATTTGCAAGTCATTAACACTAGGGCTAAGCATTGGAATATGCCTATATATAATTAAAAAAGTTGTCCTAATAGAAACTAGGAGAGGGTTATCAATATTTCCCCTTGTTTGAGTACCTTGATAATGAACATTAGACCTCTTACGAAGTACTCTCGTAAAGAAATCTGGAAGGCACCCATTACAACACTTATGCATAAAAACAAGTGAATAAAAAATCACGCGATTCAGATCCAAGCATTGTATTAAGATTACTGTATACTGACCTCGTCGAATCCCGGTTCCCTATTCTACCAATTGGTCTAATGGCATTATTCCGTAGTATATATATTGAGTAAAATACTTGAAGATATCCAATATTTTACCAAGCCATAGTTGGCTTGGTAAGGTATCCAAGATTTTCAATATTTACCAAGCCATACAGACTAACAGTACAAAAAATACGGATGGAGACAGTAGCTGTAAAATATGTGACAGAAAACATGTATTGACTTACGAATATTCCCTAAGTCACACGATAATATTTTACTAATAGCCTTTACTTTGTACTGAGATGATAAATTTTCATCAATACCAATTCTAAGGTACTTCACGGACCTCCACGTCTTAAGGGTTCCTTACTGTGAAGGTATTTCTGTTATTTTATGGCAATGATTCGGAGGCCGCGAAAAGATAACAAAATTTGACTTATGTGACCTTTAAGTCAAGCCAGTTTACCTTTAACCATAGACATATTTTAGTCATTGTTGCATTGACTGCAGAATTAAGCAGTTGTTCAGTTGCAGCAGCACACATCAATGTCGTGTCTACAAGGGTGTAGTGATCCTAGTCCCAAAAGATACAGGGTCATCTAGATCCTTAATTTCAAAAGCACTTGTAACATTATTAGGTAGATCATTTATAAAAAAAAATATATATAATAGAAACTAATACAGAGCCATGAGGGACACTATAGTCAACGACCTGCTTTCAAAGATACTGCTTTCTATTGTGGAGTTAATCACGAAGAAAAGCCAAAATGGCCCCTCTTGATCCAGAAAATTCACATCTTTGTAACAGTATCTGATGGTATATGCTGTCAATGCCTCAATCAAATCCAGAAATAAACCAGCTACTCTTAAATTTTTGTCAAGAGCTTCATTAATTACTGAAGTTAGGACGGGATTCAGTGGTATGATTCTGTAAGCTCAGCCAGAATCTACCCAGCTTTAAATGTGTACGTGGAGAAATCTGGGGAAGGTAAGCAGGAAGGGTGTGTTAAAAACACAGGATGGTTGGCCCCCAACCCCCCATTGCACTTCCTGGCTGAAGGGCCAAGAAACGGAGATCAGCACCGCCGGTAGGGACTGTAAAGTCCAATGCCGTATTCTTTACCTTTTATATATATATATATATATATATATATATATATATATATATATATATATATATATATATATATATATATATATATATATATATATATATATATATATATATATATATATATATAAATATATATATATATATATATATATATATATATATATATATGTATATATATATATATATATATATATATATATATATATAATATATATAATATATATATATATATATATATATATATTATATATATATATATATATATATATATATATATATATATATATATATATATATATATATATATATATATATATATATATATATATATATATATTATATATATATATATATATATATATATATATATATATTATATATATATATATATATATATATATATATATATGACAATGCCTTATCTGTAGTTCTACCCTTCCTGAAGCTAAATTGAATTGGACGTAGCAGTTGATGCAGCTCCAAATGGTCATATATTCCAATGTTAATACTCTTTTTTAGAGCACGAGATATAACAGATAAATCCCAAATAGGCCAGTAATTTACAAGATAATTCTTATTACCTCTCTTAACAAAGGAGTTACCGTATCAACTTTCAAACAATCAGGAACTTTTGCTGCTTCAAACACATGTTAATAAAGGAAGTAAAATATCTGAAATATTAATAAATGGTCCGAATTTATGATATAGGCCTACTGTTGGGTCATTTCTTACCACAATCGCAATATCGCTTCCGGTGAATGCTTCATTTTCTCCAGATTGTCTCCAAGTTTCCTATTATAAAATTTGCATCTTGGGATTTATAAGAGAGCCAAGTTGTGGTCGTTTTGCCAAGTTTGAGTAAGACCAATAACCTGTAAAATAGAAAGTTCACGTATACCATTGAATAAATTAAAAGAAGACTTTAACCGTTGGTAGTCAAGGTGGAAAACTTTGATGCTTCTCGCATAACCATGCCTGGTTGGATTCCATCCCTAAACAAATTCTGAACTTAAAGATTTACATTGCCCTGCTATACCAATATCGTAGCTTCAAAGTAGCTGCTCCGTAAACACACCCCCAACTACGACATTTGAAGTTTCTAGATTTTTAAGCCGGGTAATGCTCCGAGAATTACCATCATAATCGGCCATATTCATCAAATTTCAGAAGGCCTTGGTTACTGGGTTTCATTCCCCCCCCCCCCCCAACCCAACAAAAAAAAAATATAAGAAGCAAACACGAAAGACAACAACAAAGTTCCACTTCGCATTACCAATAAAAAACGAGAATAGGCAATAAAAATATTGTCTGAAACCATTTATTATCAAGCGCCCAATACAACAGCTCTTAAGACTTTCCTCTTTTTTATTCCTTTTTTTTTAATTCATACACACCCTTACTGCATAATATCACCCAAAATCTAACATAATAAAACTTGAAAACTTCATAATATAACCCTAATCAGCAAACTTTTTGCACTGTAGCAAGGTTCTTTAGCTACAGCGTTATTATTCTTGACACAGATAACAGGGGTAAGTTAGGCATCCAACATTTTATTCCTTGTTTCCACTAGGCATTTACCGATACCAATGAGTTACTTGCGCACACGATGGGTAACTTGCTTGATTGCTTACTTGCTTGCACTGACAGCATGCTCAAGCCACATCGAGGCTCGTCGTGGTCCCATGGTACAATGCATAGGTTGGTAGCTCCTCCCGCAACAATCACACTCACAAGCAATTCGATTATTATGGGTAACCCAATGGCAATTTCAATTTGTTTAGTGTCTTCAGTTTCTGCTAATTAGCTTCAAGTTTTGCCTGACTATGGCAAGCCATTTATCACGGCGTCTGTGGCGTCTGTTTATTATGGCGTCTGTCGCTTGCTATTTATCATGTGGATAGTCATTGTAATTGCAAGCATATTGCGTAAATAGCGTCATCAGGCCAGTGTACGCCCTGATGCCACTATGAAGCCATACAAGCAGGATTTTCCTGTCGGGGATAGGGACGAAGAAAAGAACTTGTGACGGAGCGGATACCCCAACTATTTCACAGCACTAGAACAGCTCCAACCTTATATACCCAGCCTATCCTCGTCAGGGTATTCGTCATGAATACCCTAACGACTGCCCTTCTTCAATCTTGTTCCTGTAGAGTAAAATTGGAGTGTAAACGACTTTGGGGTAGGAGATTGATTTTGTCTTTTAAAGACTAATTAACAGGCCCATTAATGATGCCTAATCAGTGTCGTCGCTGATCTTTTCTTTGGGTTCTTTGACGAACTCTGCTAGGATATTAATTTTATCAGCAGAATCAAGGGTTATTACAGTAAAAGTGAGGCTTATTGGCATACTATTATGATTCAGCTCCTTTCAGTACCCACCCAATGATAAATTAAAAAGATTGGGAAACCACACCCTTAGGCATACTCCTTGTCAAATCAGGGATATTTCAGACAATTCACATTCAAAGCCTCCCCTAGATTTTGTTCCAGAGCTTAATGACTGCGCTATGCTTCATTACTTGCGTTGTGGGATTTGGAATTATCTTAGTTAACTATAATAGTATTTAGGTATTTTTGTGAATACAAGCACATGTCCACATAAATCAAAATGTCGTGTGGGGGGGGGGGGTCAGAAGACTTTTTCAGGGGTGGAAAACAAAAAAAAAAGTTGTCAATGGCTTTAAAACTTGTAATGGAAAATGTTACGTATATTTGTATAATGAAAAGCAATTCCAGTGTTTATTTTCTAGATTTGAATCCCGTGGGGGGGGGGGGGTCAGAAGACTTTTTCAGGGGTGGAAAACAAAAAAAAAGTTGTCAATAGCTTTAAAACTTGTAATGGAAAATGTTACGTATATTTGTATAATGAAAAGCAATTCCAGTGTTTATTTTCTAGATTTGAATCCAGATATGTTCGGAGAAAAATTTCTAAGCGTTGGAGGATTTTTCCAAAGAGGCTATGACAAAGATGGCTGCAGAATATTCGTTATTAAACCAAAAACCCGAACAGACGAGAAAACTGATGAGTTGAAAAAACTTCTGCTTTATTGGTTTGATCGCCTTGAAAGGTACTTTTACTATGAATAATTTTATTGTTTTGAAATATCTATGCTATATGCAGACACTAGCGAAAAGGTGAAAACCCATAGGTTTACCAAAACGCACAATGGGATTTATTATTCTCTTCTTGCATCTGAACACCACATTTGTGATATCGATACATTAGCAAAACTTCGCAGCGCATTTTTTCGTCAATTAAATTTCATCGCCGCTGCAATGCAAAATTTCTCCCCTAAAATTGAAATACAACCCCATTTTTTTCCATCCAACGCAGTTTTTTTTTTTTTTTTTTTTTTTTTTTTTTTTTTTTTTTTTTTTTTAATGGGAAAAATGGATGTTTTGCTTTCAAAAAATAAGGTTCAGTTATTTTTGTGATTTGGAATATATTCTATCGGTTTTTGATGTTGAATTAAAAAAAAAATTATCTGCTCGTCTGTAATGCCTGCTGTTTTTGCGCAATAGTTTTTGGATTTTTTTTTTATCTTCTTAAATAGCAAGATTTCCTCAGTAAACTTCGCTAGTCTGTTGCTCAAAAAGTGTAAGAGACAGAACAACTTTGGTTATATTTGAATTTTTTTTTTAATCACTAAATCGAATGAGGAAGAATTTTTAGCAATTAATTTTTTAAGTCTAAAATACACGAGTGTTACCCAAAAAAGCAACGTAAAACTATTGCAGTGAAACTGCAGGTGATGGAAGAATCTTGTCCTTTTTTATTCAAAATCAAAATTCCAGTTGTATTAGCAAACCTTCAGCTAGACGTAAATAGCGATGGAGACCACACTGCCTTTCCATCATAATACAAACAACAGTTAGAACAAGAGGGCATTTTTTTGTAAGAGAGTGGAACTCGAAACGTTGCAATTTCGGCGATAATCAGTTTGGGTTCCAGAAGTGGCATTGCAGTTCAAAATGCACATGTTGTTTTCTTTGATATTATTGGTCGGCATTGTTTGGCTAAGAAAAGTCTTTTTGTGTGTGCCTTGGCTATTTCTAAGACCTTTGACTCTGTCCCTCATTCTCAGCCTATTCTTGCTTTCCTTCGTAATGGTGTCAACCCTTTCATTTGTTCTTGTTTATGGCATTGGTATCAAAATTCGCATGTTAAGGTGCGTTCTGGTACCCATCTTATCGATCGTATTCTAGTAAAAAGATGGGTCAAACAATTTTTGGTTATTAGTCCAGCTTTATTTAAGAACGCTATCCGAACAGCTACTAGAAATATTTCCCTCTTTCTAATCGACCGGTTCATTGATACTAGCCATCTATTCACTTCAAACTGCCGTTAATATTGTCCATTCTAGTCTGTCAGATATAGGTTTTTCCTTAGAGGCTCCTAGAACCAGATTTATGGTATTTAATCCAAAAGCGAGTGAGTCTCTTCTAGTCGGGTCATCCTCAATCCTAAGTACGGATATGTTAAATTATCGGGGACTACCTTTTGGTACTTCGTATGAAAAATACCCAAACTCTTATTATTCAAGTTATCAAGTAAAAACTTCGTAAGACCTATGATATGCTCGCCAAAATAAAAGGGCAGTTTGATAAGGTTTGCCTAGGAAGGCTCTACAATGCTATATTTGCGCCCTATACATTTTATATTACACCGATGTGGAAGTTTCTTAGCAAGACTGAACACCCTTTAATCCGTAGATAGTTCTTCCGATATTGTAATATTTTTTCTTGACCTTCCCCTATGGATCAGGAACACTTATATCGCTTAGAAATACAGAGTTTTTGATTACTGTGAAAATGAAAGAACTTTCGTTAAGATTCCAGAAGCGTAGAGAACGTATTGCAGATTTTCCTCTGAATTGTATCCGTGTTTAAATTGTATTGGTATTCATCAGCGGTGTCTCATTTGTTAATTTCCTATTTTGTAGTTCTGTTTGATTGATATGTAAACTCATTCTTCGTTGTTTTTTACTTCTTATGCTGTCTGTATTTTTGTTGTGTTTTTGTGTATTTTCTTCTTTTTTTTCCTTTATACTCCTCTTTTAGCATTTTTAATGTTTTGTAAAGAGTGTATATTATTATTATATTTCGACTCTATATCCAAGGATCGTCCTTAGCAAAGCACAAATGTATATATAAATAAAAACCTACATTAAACATGACTTTTAAAGCTAATTTTTTTTTTTTTAACTTCAGCGAAGTTCACCAGGACCTTCAGCGCGAATTTCAACCTATCTTCAAAGAATTCCAGCTGTTATCAACAATTTTCGAATACTCAAACCAGCCATTATGACATCATTAAAAAGAATTGACAAATAATAGCAATTTGAAGCCCATTCCTGCAGAAGCTCAAACTTGCGGGTGGGGTCAGATTGGGCTAATAAACCTTTCTCTTTCCAAGACATAATATCCATGTTTTTAAGATTTTCCCAATAATTTCTTATACTTCACCCAAACTGACAATAATAGCATCTTCAAAGTATACGTAGTAATATTATTAATGTAAAGTGCATTCCTTCAGAGACACATATGTTGAGCTTAGGGAAGGGATGGGTTTACAGGCCTTTTCCCTCCCAAGGCAATATATCTAGGTTTTTACGATTTACCCCGTAATTTTCTATGTTTCTCATATCCTCGTTGGGCAGGTACCGATTTCTTTTATTCTGTGCCTTCGGCCGGAAGTGTTGCGCGTGTTTGAGGGCAGTTCATCTGATGCTTCACATGTTTTCCTTCAATTTGTCCAGGTACCCATTTGGAGCTGGGTTGACTCTGGCTGAGCTTACAAGGTCGTACATCTGACCCTCGTCACAAACCAAATAATTCTAGGCTCGGCTAACGTTTGGTAAAAGGAGCTTATTGCAGTAAGGCAGCAAAAAGTTATCACACTTATTCTCTAGAAATTGTTCGCAGGAACTGGATTTAGAGATTTCTGTCTCTGGAGAACCCTTCTTTCGGTCTCCCATGCTGTTGAGCCCAGACCCTTTCTTTAAATGGTAAAAAATTCTCCTAATTGAAAACAACCTCAGATTGTTTCTGCTAGGTCAAATTCATTTTTATTTAAGACTTAGTTTTTAGCTTGTGATTGTAATGATGAAGAGACTTGGTATCATGATATTTTTTAGTTTAAACTTCATGAAAGTAAAAGAACTTAAAATTCAAATTAAATTCCGAGGTTTTCCGGATTAATATTAATGCTTTTATGAAATTATGTATGTTTCTTATTTATTTAGTTTTATCCTACTATTTGGTGTTTTATTTAGTTTTCTAAAAATGCTGGGTTAAAAATTTTGGTCGGATGCATTTGGGGAAAGGATTGCGTGGGGTGAGGGCTCATTGCCCTCCGATCACTTTTGAATCTTAAAAAGGGCAATAAAACTTCTGATTTCCAATCAATTTCCAATCAATATTTCTGAGATTAGATAGTAAAATGTTCTGTACGGGTTTTAGAGACTGAATAAATCATTCACGCATTCCTCCTGTGTAACCCTATGATAGAATTTGCATTTTTTTTTTCCTTGGCCTTGTTGTTACTGTGTCCATTGAATTGGTATTAATTGGAGGAGAACAGGAGGCACACTTGCCCCCTAGATTTTTTGCCCTCCCCTGGATTTTGCAAAATGGCTTTTTTGGGGTATTTTCATTAAAAATGCCTTTTGGCCTTTTCCTTTAAAAAAAATGACAAATTGAACTCCCCTCCTTAGATTTGATAAAATGTATTTTCCCCTCCACCTAAATTTGGTGAACCAGTGCTACTGGTCCATTGCTGTTTATACATTTAGTCGTTTGCAATTTCGTTTTGAACCGATATTTCTTGATCTTTTTCTCATGCTTGTTTTCTTTCTTAAATAGAGAGTCGGAGGAGAAAATTACAGTTTTCGTGGAGTTGACGGGCTGTGGAATCCGAGACATGGACATGGACTTTACCAGATTTTTGGTTTCTTGCCTTCAGGAATATTATCCCTATTTTCTGAATTACCTCATTATGTTTGAAATGCCTTGGATTCTAAACGGTAAGTCTTTGCGGCTTTGGGCTCGTTTTCCGTAATTTCTTGTTGTCAAACTTAAAATCCTTTCTTTTTTTGCCACCTTAATAGCTTTGAATACCAGGTTGTAAAATGTGTATTATTGTTTTTTCTTAAGTTGATCCCTAGAAAACGAAGGGAAGCAAATACTACTATTGTTTTGACAATCGATGTTTTCAAAATATAAATTAAACCAACAAAATCTGGTATTTTTGGTCTTATTTTGTTTTGACGATTTTTAATGAAATCTTTTATCAATTTATCACTACAACAATTTTTTTTAGCACATTTCTCCTACTTTTTTCTAATTGTTTAATTTTACTAAAAAGAGTCTGAACATTTGGATCTGAGGATGGAAGTGAAGCATTATGAAGATACGTATATACGTTGTAGAAACTGTGAAAATGTTTCTCTTTAAAAAAAAAAAAAAAAAAAAAAAAATAGAGCAACTAAATGATTTGGAAAAAAATCCCTTTTATGAGAAAGATATGAAACAGAAATTAATATTGGCTTTTGCTAGCTTTTATTGGAGGAACTAAAAATAATTTAACTTTTCTAGTTAATTCGTTTATTCATTTGTTGTAGTTATTCTTGGAGGGAAACCAATTTGTTGTGTATTAAAAATTTCTGGTGCTCAAGCAAAAAATGATCGCGCCCTACATAAAACGAAGTTATCTAAACCCTCAGGTAGTTATGCCTTGGCTATTTGTCAAAGCTGCGCTAGCTGTACAAAGTTACTGAGTTTCAATTAAAAAGGGCTGAAACTTCGTTAAGATTGCCCCCTTCTCAACAGCTCGCTCTTTGCGCTAGAGTTTGGATCTTGTCCCAATTCTTTAAGAACGTCTCCTGAAACACAGGTCGTTTAATTAGAACAATAAGAAGCTTTTTTAAAAGTACTAAAAAGCTTTAGCGTAAAGAGCGAGGTGTTGAGGAGGGTGAAATCCCTTTCATATACGTAATAATTTCTGTTTGTTTTAAATTTCATTGTTACTCCTTACTTTCAGTTGGAAAACCCGTTTTTTTTTTATTTTGTCTTGAAAAGTCCCTGGAAAGAACTAACAAAATTAAACTGAATGTCTGATATATAATAATATTAATCACTGAAAGCTCATCAATTCAAGATTATAAGTAAAAAAAAATATTTGAATCCTAATTCGTTTTCAGTAAAGCTCCAATGATGCAGTAGGCTTTACACTTTTACAGTTAGGGGAGGGGGAAGAGGGCAGTAGCCAAACTGTTGTTTGTAGTGATTTTTGTTTGTTTAAGTTTGATTTGAATATTCAATTGAGTTTTTACTCGTTTTAAGATTTATTTATTCATTTGTATTAGTACTTGTTGTATGTTTCGTGGCTATGATTGATTATTTAATTTATGTTCGATTTGGGTTTCATTTATTCTTTAATAGTTATTTTTGGTCGTTTTGAGTTTGAATTATTTTATGAATTTATTTCTGTTGGTCTTGAGTTTAATATGGCTCTTTACGTTTTTTTAAGAAATTTCTTTTTCGGATAGTTTGTTTTGATCATTTTCTGTTCATTTTTGTTTGCCAAAGTTTCAGGTTTTTCAACATTCCCCTTTCAACATCCAAGTTTTGTTTAATATCAAAGTTTCATCAAAGTATCAAAACATCACAATGATGTTTTTTTCAACATTAAAGTTTCGAAGTTCAACATCCCCCTAAACATTCCCTGAAAGTAGTCAAAAATAGATCTAACTGCAGTGGCAAGCAGTCATATTCACAGTTGCAAATTATGGCATTAGGAGGTTGTCGTAGTTGCAGTCACAACCAATCTCATTTGCAGCTGCAATAGTAGCAGTAGTAGTAGTGGCCCTGAAAGTTTGAAGCTAATTGCCTTACCTGTTCCTAAGATATTGCAGTTACACCTCTTTGATAACTTGGATGTATACAGTTTCTTTTGATTTAGCTCAACATACCCATCAAATTTCCCAACATTTTGCCTCAATAACCTTAGCCTTTTTGGATACATCCAGGATCAAACACCCCCCCCTTCTTAATGGTAAATCCTGCATTTAAAATATAGACAAAGCGTATAATTTACACTCCTTGCCTGGGGGCTGCGGGGACATAGCATCCCCAGAGGCTTAGCTATTAGACGTTGTGACTATTACGAATAAAAGGGATTTTTGATCCCTTTATCAGTGTTATGGGTAACATTTAAAAGGGCAAGAGGGTGGGGGGGGGGGCTGCCCTTCGTTCTTTTTTCAACATCCCTCTCAACATTCATTCAAAGTTTCAACTTAGTACCCTTAGCCGTTCCTTAGTTATTGCTGTTTCGTACTTTAAAAAAAAACCTCCTTGATGTAGTCTGCTTTGATTTTGTTTGACATCCCCCTTTACATTTTCTAAAAGTTTTGCCTTAATATTCTTAGCCTTTTAGAGACTCAGAATCAAATATGTCCCCCTTCTCCCAATAACCAACCTTGTATGTAAACCATGGGCACCTTATATAGTTTACAATACTTGTCCTGAGGCTGTAGGGGTAAGTTATTCCCGGAAGTATAGTTTTTGATTTTTTTTTTGTTTTTTAACAAGATGGGTATTCTAAATTTTTATCAGATATCTTTGGTGGGAGGGCAGCTATAAAGAGGCTAGGAAAGGGACTGGCTGCCCTCCGGCCACTTTTCAACATCCTCTTCAACATGCCCTGATATTTTGAACTTAGTGCTCTCAGTTGTTCTTGGGATATTGCTAATACACCTTTTTGATAAAAAAAAAGATGCACATAGTATCTTTAGATCTAGTTTAATATGCCCCTCAACACTCCCCAAAGTTTCACCATAATGCGATCTGTGATCTTTTCGATCACACTTTTCGATAGAGTCAAACATCCCCCCTTTACCTAATGATAAATCCTGGATGTAAAAAAAGAGAAAATTGCAGAATTTACAATCCTAACCCTGGGGTCTTTGGGGGGCATCGCATCCCCGGAGGCTCAGTTACTAGACACTTTGAATGTTTTGAACAATATCGCTTTTTCAAAAAATTTTCCGGTGATGAAAGGAGGGAGCATCTAAAAAGGACAAGGGGGACTGGTTGCTCTCCGATAGCTCTTCAATGCCCCCTTGAAAAATTTCAACTTAATGCCCTCAGCTGTTCCTTCAATATTGATGACACGTTCTACTGACAAACGCAATGTGTTTTATTGTGTTCTGTTTCCCTCTACAATGCCGTTGGGGATTATCTCATCCCCATATGTGTAGTTATTTGAGCTTTTGACTATTTTGAACAAAATGTCTATTTCAATTTGTTTTACAAATTTTGCAAAGAGGACAATTTAAAAGGGCGTGGGAAGGGGGTTTCGGCCTTCCAACTGCTGTTCATCCTCCACCTCAACATGTCCTGAAAGTTTCAACTCAATACCCGCAGCCGTCCTTAAAATATTATAGATCCTTCTTGTTGATGAGCTGGATGCACATAATGCATTTTGAATTAGTATAATATAACCCTCAACATTCTCCAAAGTTTCATCTTAATGCCCTTGGCCTTTTTGGGTACGCGCAGAATCAATTTTTCCCCTTTTCCCAATGATAAATCATGCATGTAAACAATGGGAAAATTGCAATATTTACAATACTTGCCGCGGGGCTACGGGTCATGTCATTCTGGGAAGTATAGCTATTAGACCTGTTTACTAGTTCGAACGAAATGACAATTCAAAGATTGTGATCAATGTTGAACAGAGGGGGCACCTAAAAAGGGGAGTTGGTTGCGCTGAAGTCTCTCTTCAACATCTTAACACACATCGAAATTTTCAACTTAGTACCTTCAGTTGTTCTTTAGATATTGCTGATATTCCCTTTTCACAACCAGAAAGCCCATTATGTGTTTTGATTGTGTTCGGCATCCCTCTCAACATTTCCTTAAAGTTTAGCCTTTTTGTAGACCCAGGGTCAAACATGCCATATGTTAACAAAGGGTAAAACGCATAACTTATAACTCTTGCCCCGGAGGCTGGGGGAAGTTGTGTCAACCCCGGTGGCATAGTCGTTTGACCTTTGAACTATTTTGAACAAAATGACTGTCTCAAAATTTAATTGTTGCATGAGGAGAAAAAGGGCGAGGGCGGGTGCTGGTTGCCCTGTAATCACTTTTGACTCTTAACAAGGGTGCTAAAACTTTCAGTTTCTAATCGAATCAGTCTTCTCAAAAGTTTAAACGGCCCCCTGTTCCTTAAAAACCTGATATGTTAAAAATAAGTAGCTTGCATAACTTACAACCTTGGCCTCGGGGGCTAGGGGGGTTGGGTGGTCAATTTTGGAAGGATAGTTGTTTGACCTTCTGATTATTTCTAACAAAATGATTATCTCAAAATTTTGATCATATGTATTTGAGCGAAAAAGGGCGCAAGGGAGGGGGGTTGGTTGCCCTCTTTCACTTTTGACTCTTAAAAAGGGAACTAGAACTATCGACTTCCAATCGAATGAGCCTCCTCCAAGGTTTTACAACCATCTTTTCCATAGAAACCTTATATGTTAACAATAGACAGCTTGCAGAACTTACGGCCCTTGCTCCGCGGGCTTTAGGGGGATGTCAAACTAGGAAGCATAATATTTTGCCTTTTGACTATTTTTAACAAAACGGCTATGTCAAAATTTGTATCGGATGCATTAAGGGAAAAGGGCATAGGGGGGCTGTTTGCCCTTCTATCACTTTGGACTCAAAAAGGAACTGGAACTTTTGATTCCCAGTCTAATGTGCCCCTCCAAAGTTTATACGACCGCCCCTTCTACAAAAACCTTATATAGTAACAATGGGTAACTTACATATTTTATAGCCCTTCCCCTGGGGGCTATGGGGGGTTTCGTCAACCCCAAAGGCATATTTTTTCCATTTGGACTATTTTTGAACAAAATGGCTATCTCAAAATTCTGATCGTATGCATTGAGGAAAAAAGGGCGTGAGGGGGGGGGGCTGGCTGTCCTCCGATAACTGTTGGCTCTTATAAAAGGCTCTAGAACTTCTGATTTCCAATAGAATGAGCTTCCTCTGAAGGTTATATGACCACCCCTTTCATGAAAACATCAAACAGTTCGTGGTAGTTTAAATGGGAGAATATTTCCATGGGGGAAAGGAAATTTTCCATGAAGGGGGTGGTGTCGGATTCCCAGCATTATTGAAAGAACGATCAGAAATTAAATAAAAAAAACTAGTTTTTTCAACTGAAAGTAAGGAGCAACATTAAAACTTAATACAAACAGAAATTACTTTCAGTTGAAAAAACTAATTATTTTTTTTTATTTGATATGTTAACTATGAGCAGATTGCACAACTTACACCCATTGCCCTGGGGGTTAGTGGGGAGGCAGTTGTCAAACCCTGAACCATACTTATTTGACCTTCGGACTATTTCGAACAAAATGGCTATCTCAAAATTTTGATCAGAAGCGTTTGGTGAAAAAAGGGCGTTGGGGAGGGGCTGGTTGCCTTCCGATTACTTTCGACTCTTAAAAAGGGAACTAGAACTTTCAAATCGAATGGGCCTCCTCCGAAGTTTATACGAACATCCCTTCCATAAAATCTTATATGTTAATAATGGGCAACTTGCATAACTCACAGCCTTTGCCCCTGCGGCTGTGGAGGGTTTTGTCAACCCCGTAGGCATAGCTATTTGACCTTTGGACTATTTTCAACAAAATGGCTATCTAAAAATTTTGGTCGGATGCATTTGGGGAAAAGATTGCGTGGGGTGAGGGCTAATTGCCCTCCGATCGCTTCTGAATCTTAAAAAGGGCAATAGAACTTCTGATTTCCAATCAAATGAGCTACCTCCGAAGTTTATGACCACTCCTTCCACATGAAGTGCCTTAGGAAAAAACAATAATAAAACATTGGCAACTTTATGGCTCTTTACAATGGGCAACGCTAAACCGTTGCCTCTGATTTAAATTTAGTTTTTTTTTTCAAATAAAAGTAAGGAGTGACATTAAAACTCAAAACGGGTGGAAATAATTCCGTCGGGGAGGGTCTACAACCCCCACAACTTTCCACTCCTTGCAATAAAATCCGGCTTCTTTCTACCAGTGAGAACGAATGCTTTAGTACAATAGCATTGTGATAAGAAATGCATTTATTTTTTCACAATGCCTCGAGACTGGAAGAGTTTATTTATTTGGTAAATGAAATCGGTAAAGAAATCACTTGTTATTACCAGCTGGCTATGTTTTTGCACTCTAAAATGCTTTCACTTAAGCACTAGTTCAACTTTATCCTAAAGAGCAGGGGTTTTGGAGGTGGCCTGGTGTTCAGGAAAATCTAATGACTGTATCAAAAGATGAACCGACACCATGGTATTTGGTGTACAAAAACATTGCCAACGAGATACTAGAAATGTATCTACATTTTTCTTATGAAATACCTTTTCGTTGCTATTGTTGATCTTTCAATCTGGTGAATGTGAAACTTGCTCTTTATTGAGAATAGCTGTTCTAATTGTTTACCAATTTTTCTGTTAATGTAAAATAACACTTGTCGGATCTTAACTAGTAATGATACTCGATGAGATAATAGTTGCTTTTTTTCACTGGTGGCTAGGCTGTCTACAATTGATGAAATTTCACGCTTTTCTAGTGAGTCATGATAACTTTATAAAGTCGTGGTTACCCACAAAACCAGTCCATTATTTTCTATACCTGCGGTATTTGAGAACTTGCTGTCATAGTCAGTAGAGCTTTGAGCTCAACAGACTGTTCTCTGTTCATGCTGGTCACTGACGTTGACGAAAACGGATTAAATAAACTACGAAGAGACTGTTTTGTAAACAAATGACAATAAAGACAGTTAGGACTATATTGATCAGAGATGAAAAGCAAAATTAATATGTTCAAAATTCGGTCTGGCATAGATTATTTTTATTTTGTGTAGCTTAGGATTGTTGTTGGCGAGCTTCGTTCTTCATACACATGAAGTACGTATTCCGCTCAAAGTTTTATTACTTTTTGGTTCTTATAGCATTGGCAATGTCATATTCATTTCGCGCCGCCATTTATTGGCAATGTCATATTCGTATTCAATGTCATATGACTGTAGCATTTTGTCGCAGCTGCATCATGAAGAAGGTTAAATAACTTTTATCATATATTGAATAAATATTATAAATAGTAATGTTGGTGGATCACCGGCCACTCACTGGCACGCTGCTTGTGACATGCTGGCTGCATTTTGAAGTGTTGTATAACAAGAGAGGGCTTGTCTCATCCTCGTAAGGCTTTTAAATATTTAATAGCAATAAAAAAGCAAGAGTTTGCGTGTCTCTCTTTTTGTGTTTAAATTTGCTCTTCTTATTTTCTACCGTGTCGTTGATAGTTATTCTTACTAATAAAATTCAGCCTAGTCTAATATCTATGGAGATGCTTAAAATAAACATTCTACTTACTCCTTCATTTCTATAACTTAATCCTTCCAGTGAAATAGATTCCTTTTCTTGGCTCTGGTAGATATTAATTTATATTTTAGCCGCCTGGAAAGTCATCAAGAGTTGGCTACCTCCAAAATCGCAGGCCGTTGTCAAGTTTCTGGATCCGAAGTCCCTCCCAGAATACATAGCCCCTGATCAAGCATTGGTTGAATGGGGAGGTAACGACGCATACACGTACAAGTTTATACCCGAAAAAACTCAAATTGAAGTCACATCAGCGAATGGGTTATCTGCGTTAGAAGAAATGAGAAGAAAGGTAATTTATATAATTCTGGTTTGAATTCTTTATAGGCGTTCTTGTACCTAAAAGTGGTGGAAAAAAAGGGTTGCTTAAACCCTTGGTTTTACAATTTTCAGCTTTGAGATTGTAGGGTGAAAATACCGAATCCTTTTTCCGAAAATGGCCGCTGGAAAAGACAACTAAAATTTAAGTGCACCCCAACCAAAAATTGGATTCAAACTGGCATAACAACAGATATTGCTGACATATTGACTTTTTAAGCCAGATATTACCTAGATTTTAAAAAACAATTCGTAATTGTTATGAAAACTTGTCGCGCGACGATCTGTCTTTTCTTTTTCTTTTATTTACTATCAGGCCAAAGTCATAAAATATAAGAACCCTGCCAGAATCCAACACACAACCTTGTTTTGTTTAACTTTCAAAAATGTGTAGAATTTTCTTGATCTATTGATGGTTGACGGTGGTGAGTCTAACTAATATCATACTCACTATTAACATTTTATTCTACTATACCATGCTTAATCGAGTGGACTTCTCTCCACACGGTCAACTGTCGAATTTGAATAATATGCTGCTAGTTACCACAACAGTTCTTGTTTTGCTGTGAGGTTACTGATCATAGGCATGTGGTAATATATACCTGGAACAACTTTCGAGCTCCCAGGTTTTAAACATGAACTGAGACGCACCTAGCTCGAATCCACTTACAAAAATGCCGAAAATGTGAAACAGATATTTTAAAGTTTATGAAAAGTATAAGTATAAAAAAAGTAAAAGTATATGAAAAGTATATGTAAATCCTTCGAACGAAACGTCAAACGTAACAACAAACAAGTCAACAAGAATCTCTTTAATTAGGTTGAAGCAGTACCCTAGCGTTTTGCAAGCTTTGGAATTTTTACGAAATGTAGGTAGACCTTCTACAAGTAAAATTTCCTGTTTTCTAGGGTGATTTTGCATGGTTTTGTATAAATTAATTTAGTATATTCGAATAATAATTTTCTGCAGTATCCCCCTTGCCACAAGACTCATTTGCCCAACGCTCTCTAAGCTTTATGCTTGGCCTATCAACACGTTACTTCAGCCGACGAAAATGACACAATTCAAAATTTACATACTTTTCAAGAACATATCAAAGTTTTTTGGAGTATAGCAATGGAATAACTATCTGTAAAGATGACTCTTCCCAGCGACTGCTATCTACTTGTAATAAAATTCATGGTAGGTTGGGATCAGTCTACTTTATGGTCTATTAGTTAAATTTACTTTGTAATGCTCATCTGCACTTTAGTATTACTATTACGCTTTTTCAATTACTTAAAAAAGCGTTTATTTTTTATCATTTCTTTCTTAGGAAAATGGACCATAAAGGTTGCAAAAATGAATCAGCCGTTTGTCATTCTATTTCCAACTGGCATGATTCTCATACTTGATTTCATTGTCTTGTGCGCTGTTCTATGTTGGAATAGATGCATAAAGGCAGCAGTAGAATGTTTCTATATGCTATACTTTTTGAGAAACGACCTTGTATTTACCGAGGTATAAACAGCTGTTATTCGTTTGTACAGCCAAAACTTGTATGCAAACTTGCATACTACAATTGCAAAACCTTGTATCTACCTCCCTTAGAAAGTGGAGAGGCAAATACGGAAAGAAAATAGACTTTGAGAAACTTTTCATAGTCAGGAAGCCACTCGCCAAAAATATGACTGGTAGGTGATGAGTGAGCAGCAGAAAGTTTGATAACGGAATTCAGGATAATCGATCAGTGTATATGTAACCGCTGATTACGAATATGGGGGTTGAAAAATACGTTTCGCAAAAACTCCAGACAATGATCACGCAGCTTATGGTAATCGATACCACTGATAGCCATATCCTCATCGCTGATGACCTTGAGACTTGCGATTTTACCATCTTCGCTCGTCAAAAAAAAATGTTCTAACATTCTAGTATCTAACTGGAAAAGTACCTCTATATGCTCATTAGTCCATACATAAATTCTAGGGTTTACGTGCCCTTGGAGCACGTAAATATCGTTTCATGCCTAAGTAAAATTACTTATAATATGAACGATAAAGACTGATATGCTCTTCTGATAATAACTGCTAATTGTTCCGTGCAATACATTTATTAACAAACAAACTATAGAAGATAATAGCGCAGCATATCAAACTTATCCATCTCCAAATTATAGCTAGAAGAAGTATTCATACATTCCCTCCCTCCACAGCCACAAAGTAAGTCACAAGGTCTACGGCAAGATGCTAGGCAATCTTTTATCTTGAAGATGAATCTATTCGTCTCTAATTGAAATTACTAATAATATGAACAACTGCTAACTGTTTCGTGCAGTGCATGCATAAGCAACCCAACTTAGTAAGATAATAGCTCAGCTCTTCTAATAGCAACTGCTAGTTATTTCATGAATTTTACTTATTAACCAACAAACTTTAAAAAATACTGGCTCAGTATATCAAATTTTTCCATCTGAGTCTAAATTGTAGATAGTAGAAACTTTGTAAATTATTGAAAAAGAAGAACTAACTGCAAAGAATAGAAGAAGCGTTCAAACATTTCACACCACAGCCACAAAGTAAATCACGAGGTGTATTTCCTGCAGATGACCAATTTTTTTTTACAGCGTCGCATCATCTGGGAATACCTTAAGGGTGGATACAGCTGGCCTAACCTTACCATCCTAAAATGTCCAACCAAATACCTAGGGGATAAAGAAACTGTTGCTTTAGTCAGTTCACTTGTAAAAAAAAAAGAAAAAAAAAATCCAATCGGAGGTGAATGTGCTTAGCATGGCACTCAAAGGCAGCATCAGATGGTGGCAAATATGTAAGCTCTTGGTCTCAAGGTTATAAATGTACTCAAAAGTCATCAAGAGAGGTAAAGAGGTGTGGATCTTTACCGTATGCGGGAGCAATGACTTTCTTGCAAACAAAAAGAAAATTTCTTGGACGGAAGGATTGAGTTCTGACCTCTGACATCTCTTTCACAAACAAAGTACTCTTTTCTTGCAATCCTCATTTCGCGACAACCTTAGTGACCACTCTTTTTCTTCGAGAACATAAAATCTTCTGTATTACAGCCCGAAAGCGCATGAAGAAGGCAAATTAAAAAATAGGCTAGGTCATGCGGTAAATTCCTGCCAAGTTGATGTATAGGTACTGAGTATTCATGTAATCGGACAAAAAAAATTCCTTTTTTCTCATTTTGAGTGGTGTCCAAGGAACAGCTTATAATGATGCAGAAAAAGGATAGCAATGTCTGTGTTATTCACATTAAAATATACAATATCAATAACCATTTTCATGGGTACAATCAAACGATGTTGAAAGCCTGTATCAATACGTCTATTTCGGATTAGTGCCATTATTTCAATCGGTCTTGAAAGCCTCCAGAGAAGCAGACAGTTAAACGTGCTTGAGGCACGTGGACTAATTTTTTGAATTTGTCAAATAAAAGTTTAATCAGTTTTGACTCTGCCTGGGAATTTAGTAGTATCAAGTTCCAATCATCTAGCTCTCAGTGTTTACCTGGAAATACTTCAAATTCGTATGGAGATTCTCGCTGCGTGTAGCAACCGCCACAGTCCTTCAAGTAGATCATGTTGAGTTTGTTTTACCATGTCTAAATATTCCATCGTATCTATCTGTAAGGACGTGCAGTTTTTTAATTTCACCATTAAAAGATACAAAATTGAAAATTTTTTGGTTTTCCGTAGCTCTCAATTGTTTCCGCTTCTGTTGTCGGGTGACTTCTGAGATCCCGTATCAAGTGTACTGCCCTTGAGTGAATCGTCTCACTGCTAATCTCGACGTTAACGTGCCGCTCATTCAAACTGCCTTTTGTTTTCAAATATTCCAGAGGAGCTGACTTAGCTCCTGACCGAAAAACAACCGTCCCAGAAATGGAACTCTCTCAAATATAGAAGGTTTATATGGGAGAAGCTCATGAGAAAGCCAATTCTTCAGACCGTGAAGTCCTATGTCCCCATCAATTTCAACACTCGCCAATACCCCTTTGACAGTTTGAAGTTCACATTAATGAGACTATTTACGGCACTAAAAAGTCCGGCTCTTCTTTTTCTATTTCGTCTGCTCATTATTCATGACCTTCATTTTGGTAAAAGCATTTTGCCTACAAGTAGCGTTCAAACGCTTTATTTCCGATAGCTCGCACATCAAAAAGACTGACAGTAATCTCACTATCGACTGTCTCAAGAGTACAAATCAGTGTTGCCAACGTTTTGAAATAAACTGTACCGGTTTTTCAAATAAGATTGTACCACAAGAGATTAATGTGTACCGTCTGAAGAGTAGGTTAAACTTTTGCCGCAACAAGAAGAAAATTTTTGATAAACTAAAACTTGAACAGATATCCGAGTTAGAAAGGATCAAGTAAATCCAACATGTAGCCTAATAGAAAATTTGGTTTACCAAAAAAGTTCCAAATGTGCCGTATTGTATCAGGACCTCCAAATTGTACCGAAAACGGTACAACTGTACTGCGTTGGCAACACTGGTGCGAATATTGAACAAGCCGTCATCACTTCATCGAAAGGATTCAGCCTGGGTTCCAGAAAAGATTTTACTTTATCGACAGTTTTATGCTGCCCCCGCATGACTGAAGACTGATCATCGTGGTAAGCTGCGTCAAACTGACTTTGAGGTGCAATACAAGCCCCAATTCGTTCGTAGTAATCCCTGTCATTCCAACCTTTATTTTTAAATCCAAATTAATAGTGGATTCTATCACAGGGTCAGCTGATATTCAGTTGACTTTGTGATTTCACCTCTTCACATTGAACAGTCCATTGCCGAATGCTTGACGTATCCTTGGGGGTAGATCCTGCAGCTCTGCTAGGTTCTCAATAAAGCAAGTCAAGGCTTCACTCAAGTTGCTGGAGCATACTTCTCCATGGGTTTTATTACTTCGACGGAGTTTTTCTGTTCGGCTAAGTCATAGAGATCTATCCGGGACAGGCATATTTGTGTTGGGTAGAAGTCTATGCATATATTGGGTCACTCAGTTTCTTCGCTAGTAGTTTAAAAACGAAAAGAGTTAGAGAATTTCTAGATCTCTTTTTTGCAAATTAATGAATTTTCTATAGAATCCATAAAAAAGACACCCTATATAGGCAAATTTTCAAGATGGATTAACTTTATTCTCTAAACGCTATGAATTATTTTATCTTTTTTGTCAATTTTTAAGGATTACAGCTGAAAGGCAAAAGCAAAAAAAAATGAAAAGATAATAATGAGTTTGATAATATTGAGAATGTTTAGTTTCCTTTGGTTTGGACATTATTTGAGCAATTTTGGGGCAGTTTGGAATTTTGATTGATTTTAAGGGAATTTTCGTTGGCTGAGGCCGTTTTTTAGGGAATTAGTCGACATTTATTGACTATATAACGTCGATTTTCGTATTCAGTAGGATCTATCACATGAAATTGCATTTTCAAATCTTCTCCTGCTTCTTGATCACCTCCTACAATAAATATCAACATTTCTCTCTCGTGGTTCCCTGAATATTAACGAAATTCCGTGTTCTCATTTCTCTCGTTCTGAAAAAGAAAATATAGTATTTTGCAATTGTTTCGAAATACTAAAACCGCAGGTACTAAGTTTGCGCAGATTACGGCCGACTGGTTCAAATGCATTTAAAAGGTTTAGAATTATTAGTGATAAAGTTCGTTTTTGATATTTTCCAAGTACCAATATTGTAACAAAACTTCAGTCCAATATTCTCGGTGCTCTGGTGGACCGACTTCTAATTTTTGGACCATTTTAGGTATCTCAGTAGTTGCTGATGGGCTCTTGACATTATGTCTGATTTAATTTCAATACGCCAATGAAGCTATCCCCGTGGGTCTGTAGGCAATTCTAACCTTGTGCCAAAAAGAGTAATTATGCCGAGAGCAAGAAACTGCATAAGTCTTAATATGAATGTTAACCTACCATATTTCTGGGAGCACCACAAGATTTCTTTTGTACGAAGTAAATTTTTGATAAGAATGATGCGTTTCATTTTTAATTATAGCCAATTAACTACTTTCCTGTCTTCCCCAATTATTGAAACAGAAAAAAATTGATATGAAAACCTGGGCATTGGGAATTGAAGACGCCATTAGCTATTTCCCTTAAATTATTTATTTTCTGGTTTTAGACAGAAAACTTCTTCTTTTTTTTTCTTTTTTTTCGAGATTTTGAAAACCATACTTTCCATTTTTCAAGTTATCTGATTAACTATAATTAAGCTCATGTTAAGGTTCTGAGGGCTTTTCCTTCCAGGAAGGACTGGAAATTACTAGCAATTGAAATTTAGGGCCTAAAATTTGAATGACACCCCGCCCCATCAATCAACTCTTGTTTCAAGTGCGTAGTCAATCTTTATTGCCTTAACAGCATAAAAATTGCCAGTAAAGTAATATGTGTTCCCTTGCATTTTAAATGAAAACGCATGCCTATAGATTATATCAATCTTTTCTTCTTTTCTGTATCAGTTTTCTAATCACCATCGGAAACAAAACAAAGTGTTAGGCCTGTCTTTTCTTATTCTGTGATTATTATTGGGATATAATCGAAGAATTTTAACTTTGGCATATTTAGCTGGAATCATCATAAAAAAACAGAGAAAATTATAAGGTTCATTCTCTAATAGCCTTATCTTTTTAGTTGGTTCTTTTTATTCTCATTCTTCTGTACTAGAAAGTGTTCACTGGGCTTCAAATTTTGGAGATTGGCAACCTTAGTTTTCTTTTCTGCTGAGTAGATACTTGCCAAAAGTCTTACTTGGGGGAGGAAGAAGACTTAAAAAAAATTAGTCCATGGCATTGAAAGAAACTTTGCCAAACTTTTCATTATTAGTATCAATATTATAAATGTCTGAATATTGGAGTGCCCGGCACTGGGAATATCCACCAAATGGTATTAGATAATCCTTGGGAATAGGAATCTCGCTTCGGTATGTTTTGTTTTTCCTGTTATAGTTAAAAGCTTTATTTAACAACTGTCTATTTTAGACTGAACATTCATTTTTGCTGCCCAAACTAAATTTTTTTTTTGTATTATTTATTGTTTTCATTCCTAGTACTTGTATTTCTCGGCATATTGAAGTTTCTTGACATTTGTAACTATTAATTCTGTCTTGTTTTCCGCATTGTTTAATACGCTAATTTCTGATCGTTTTAATTTATTTTATTTTTTTACTTTCCATGGATTTTTTTTTCAATTTTAATAAACAGATGTGGTATGAAAGGGATGAGGAAAGAACGACTTGTCTCAGTAGCAACTGAACCTCTGGTAGTGGAAGTTTGGAAACAATATATATATATATATGTATATATATATATATATATATATATATATATATATATATATATATATATATATATATATATATATATATATATGTATATATATATATATATATATATATATATATATATATATATATATATATATACATATATATATATATATATATATATATATATATATATATATATATATATATATATATATATATATATATGTATATATATATATATATATATATATATATATATATATATAATATATATATTATATATATATATATATGTATATATATATATATATATATATATATATATTATATATATATATATATATATATATATATATATATATTTATATATATATATATATATATATATATATATATATATATATATTGAAAATCTCTAGTTTATGCCAATTCCAACTATTCAAAAGTTATGAAGTTTAAAAGTACCTATTGATGGTTATTAGCATCAGTAAATTTGACTAAGTTCAAAAAGAGAGGGAATCTCCTCCAAAAGTGACGTGGTCGTGATGAAAATGTTACCCCAAAAACCGGAATCCCAAAAAACTTAAACTTTACAAGCTCTTGCCTACCAAAAAGCAAAATTTCGTAGTTTTGTGTCGCCGTTTTTTTTTTGTGTTATTTTGTTTTTGTGTGTGTTGTTTTTTGCCAGGATTATGAGTAAACAGACCCCCTCCTGTGCTATTTTCACCCCTTTACCCGCTCTGACTAAATATGATGCCTCATTACAAAGTCAAGATAGCCGTGTCAATCAGAAAAGTTGGAATATTAAAATATGTCTTCGAAGGAAAGCCAATCCCTACCACCAATGTGACAAGGCCCAAAGCTAGAAAGACAATTATATACAAGCATTCATAAATATTTAAAGAAAGGTTGGCTTGTTACATTGTTGAAGTCGGAATTTTACGTATTTTTATCCGTATTGTGATTCAAGAGTTATTTCTTTCTTTTTTTTTTTTGTAGACATTTTAGAGAAATAAATCTGACTCGTGCAAATGATCAATTTCGAGTCAAGAAGTTTAATCTTTATGGAATATGGATCGCATAAGTTTTCTTACTTGGAACCGTTTCAGGGTCCCAAGGAGATCCCGTTTTTGATATAGATGAACAAACTATGCGCAAGGCCCAATGGCTAATTGATAACCTTGAGGAGAAATGTTAGCACATTGAACATTTTGAAATGAGCATCGAGAGTAGATGAAGTCCTGCATGATTCATGGCCTCTATGCCCTCCTTTCTTGTATGTCGATGTAAAATTACGATATTGGGGGGTGGTTCGTATCGAAATGATGGCCGTTGTGTAAGGGAAGAGAGCTCTTCGTACATTGTTTTATGTTGTATTATTCTGTGTATATTCTATGTATAAATTATTCTACGTTAATAAGTTCTTAGATTACTGATAATTTTAATTAGTTTCTTTATATGTTTTAAAACTTCAGTGTAAAGAACAGTTGAATTTACTTGAATAATTGGTGTTCTTTTTGTTTCTCACTTCGTTTTTTTCCTTCCATTTAGAGAAACTTTTTTATTTTTATTTTGTTGAATGGCTTATAAAGTGATTTGACATATCACAAGATTATACTGTGAGAACAAAACAGGGAAAAAAGGGTTATTTTGTACGTGTGAGGAGATCAAATTTCCTAATCGAGATCGAGTTATAGAAATTCCGGTTCCGCATTTTCTCTCTGTCTTTTTTTTTTTTTTTTTTTTTTTTTTTTTATTGGAACCGTAAAGAACACTCAGATTTTACTCAACGCAACTTTATTTGTTATGCTTTTGGTAGGTTCATTTTGCTGACGGTGAAACGGGTTCGATGGATACCGAAATTTCAGACGCTTCAAGTCCAGGTCGGATATCGGAAGGCAAGTTCTGATTTCTTTTATTGCACATAAATGGCACATTTTGTGGTGAAGTTTCTACTTACTTGCACTTCTTTTTTTACTGCCTGCCTTACCAATTCTTTTGTTGTATACTGTGTTAAAGCCTCAATTTTTGGTGAACTCGAAGGTAAATGAAGAATAGATGTAAAGTAGATTCATGGATCTACATGTGTATCCACAAATTCGGTCTACGAGGGGATGGGGACTCTGAGGCCCAAAACTTTGGTGGGGCAGACGGTCACTTAATTTTTTGCTATTTTTACTTATCTTATAGAAGTTTCTTGATCAAAAGAAAACAATTTAAGTTGCTGTCAGTGGACGAATGCGTGTTCTGTTTTTGGTATTTTTCTTTGTTAGACTGTTAGATTTTGCAAAACTGTCGATTTTTTTTAACATCATATGACAATTTTCACCACAAGGATAACATTTATAGCCCTTTTTGTTTTGCCATGTGTAGGGTAAGCATTGCCAGATCATTAAGGGTATTTCAATTGGGTAAGCTGAATCCCTGTGACCTATATCTGTAACCCCTTTTCTTATTGCCTTGTTTGTTTACTTGCGTATAAACATGAAAACATTAAGATTCTGTAAACCTGCAGGAAATATTCGTTCGGAAGTTGCTTCCTGTAAATTTACTGAAGGTCTTGGAACTCACATGTCAACTAGGCAGCGACGTAGATATACTAATTATTTGATGAGGGCCCAACATTTTAGGGTTAACGCCACTTTCCTTCAACTTTTATGACTCCTAGTGATTTTGTTGAATCGATGCTAAATCATATCGCTATTATCTCTCCGGTTGCTGGAAATACATTGGAGTCAAAAAAAGACGGTGTAGGGTGTCAAAGTCCACTAATTAGAAAAGCTAGTATTATCGCGCTGTGCATATTTAATTTTTCTATGGGCAGCACGGACAAAAATTGCTCAATCATTTATAAATCGTTAAAAAGAAAAAACCAAAAGAGAAAAAATAAGTCGCGGAAAACTAATGATAAATCATTATAAGAGTAGTGGCAATCCTGCTTTTACTACTGACCACTGACCGCAACCTTGATCATGGGAGCTGATTTTGCTTCCAACTGCTTTTCCCCCTTTTGGGCTGAATGTCTACTGCAAAATCATGCCCTAGTAATCTTTTTATTATTTATTTAGACTCCAGCAAACCCCCTTTATTGAATTTTGTTAATGCTAATGCCTTATATGAATACCTCCCCTCTCCCTCACCTCACTGCCATTCCTTATTACTTAATTGCAAACAGTAAAGGGCATTGTTGCCTGGGAAGCTATAGGCTTAAAGAAAGAAAAGGGACGTTTTTATTTATTATAAGTTTGCGCTAGATTTGAGACTGCAATATTTTTATTTGCTTATTGTGTCCTTTCAAGTCCTGTGTAATAATCAAACGCCACTGACGTACTACTATTAAAATGTAAATTAAAATTGACATTAAAAGGGAAATATCTAACGTAGTGCACAGGAGTTTGGAGTTAGTCAATGCATATTCAGAAATTAAGACAATGAAATTTAGTTTCTTAAAAAGACTATTTCTTTTAAGCATATGTAATTCTTAAACAATATTTTTAAATTAGATAAGACAATATTTATTCCCTAAGAATTACTCTCACGAGCTCAGATGGGTTAAATTTGCACGCAAGAGTCACGCAACAATTTGCACGCAACATTTGCACGCAACAAGAAACTAATATAATAAAGTTGTCAAACAGTTCGTGGTATCGCACTGTAAGAAAGGAGCAACTCGGCCCAATAATTACTGATACTAAAAACAAAGGAATTTCAATAACAATAGCGACACCAAAAGAATGGATTTTTATGCTGACTCTAAATATACGAAATTCATTGTTTAATGTTACCCATCAAAAGCTACGAGCCTGGGAAATTTTGCGTGATTTCAAAAAAAAGGGGAGAAACAACACCAAAAAGTCAAGAAATATTAATGGGAATCGCACCATCAGATTCAGCATATCAGAGAACCGTACTGTAGAGGTTTCAAGCTACCATCTGCAAAAATGTAGATTTTTTTTTTTTTTTTTTTTTTTTTTTTTTTTTTTTTTTTTTTTTTTTTTTTTTTGCCAGAAAACAGATCACGGGTGCGTGTTTATTAGTTTTTCTTTTCTCTAGGGGGTCGTATCGAACCAATGGTCCTAGAAGGTTCAAAAGGGGCTCGTTTGAATGGAAATTAAAAATTTTAAGTGACCAAAAAGATTGGAGGGCAAACTAGCCTCCTTCCCACACCTCTTCTTTCCCCAAAGCCATTCGATCAAATTTTGAGATAGCTATTTTTTTCAATAGAGTTGGAAGGCCAAATAATCATGCCTATGGGGATGAAATGACCCCCCCCCCCATCCCATGGGTAAAGGGCTGTAAGTTTTGGAATTTGCCAGTTGTTTACATATGGTATTTGTTATCAAACAGTTCGTGGTAGCGAACTGTAAGTAAGGAGCTACCCGGCTCAATAGTAACCGAAAACTTAAAAAAAATGGAATTTTGATTCCAATACATATATCAACAGAATTGACTTTTTATGCTGATTTCAAATATATAAATTTCATTAAATTTAGTCGTACCCATCAAAGGTTACAACGCCTGAGAGAATTTAACTGATTTTCGAAAAAAAGGAGGAAACACCTTAGCAAGGAAAGTTTGAATTGCGTCCCGATTCTTTAAGAATGACTCCTGAAACACAAAGGCCGTTTAATTAGAACAATAAGACGTTTTTTTAAAAGTACTAAAAAACTTTAGCGTAAAGAGTGGGGTGTTGAGGAGGGGGTAACCCCCTTCATATACGTAATAATTTCTGTTCGTTTTAAGTTTTAATGTTGCTCCTCACTTTCAGTTGAAAAAACTTGATATTTTTATTTAGTTGGGTAGTAAACGGACAATTATTAGACATGGGAAATTTTCCTGGGGAGGTGGGTCCAAGGGGAGATTTTTCCGTGATGAGAAAAGTTTTTAGGGATGAACTTTCAAGGGGATTTTTTAAACGGGGGAGTTCGCCATAATTCCTATATGAAATTCTTTTTATTTGTCTTACTTTCTCTTTGCCGACTCAATTTTACTTGTGACCATGTTCTGGGGATATTTTCAAAAGGGTTGGAATTGTCTGTGAGGTTTTTCTCCGGGGTGGGGGGGGGGGTTCTGCTGGAGAAATTCTTCATGGGGGAATTTTCTGTTGGGGAAATTCTTCATGAGGGAATTTTCAGAGGGAGGAACTTTCCTTGGAGGAGGAGAGAATTTCCGGGAAAAATTTTCACGGAGGAGGAATTTCAGGCATAATTTGAAAATGATTGTAAATTAAATGAAAAAAAGGTCTTTTTTTCAAATGATAGGGTAAGGAGAGTTTTCCAGGTGGAATGGTCCGCAAGAAATTTGCTGGGGGGAATTATCAGCGAGGATAGAATTGTCCAGGGGAGGGTGGTTTTATGGGGGAAACTTTCCCTTGAGGAATTCTCGTAGGAGGTGGAATTTTCCATTGAGGGGGGGGGGGGGGTGGATATCCCAGCCTAATTTGAAAAAACTATCATAAATTGAATAACAAATAGCAAGTTTTTCCAACTAAAAGTAAGGAGCAACATTAAAACCTAAACGGACTAAAATTATTCCATATATGAGGGAGGGTGCCCCCTCCGTGATACCTCACTCTTTACGCTAAGTTCGACTTTTTGTCCCAAGTCTTTAAGAACTACTTCTGAAACACAAGGGTCGTTTAATTAGAATAAGAAGCTTTCTTAAAAATATTGAAAAACTTCAGCGTGAGGAGTAAGGTATTCTTAGGAGGAATTATTACCCTTCATATACAGAATACTTTCTGTTTGTTTCAACTTTTAACGTTGCCCATTACTTTGAGTCGAAAAAAAAAAACTTGTTTTTTTTATTTAATCAGCAGAAAAGTCAATATGTCAAAAGACTAAAGATGTTAAAAAGTGTAAACAAAAAAAAATAATAAATAATAAAACTCTCAGAATATTCTACGGAATTAAACCAGTTAAAAACTCTAAGACGATTAATCTTGTGAGCAAAAAAATGAAACCACAATTCTAGGTAAAATGCTATAAAAGGGAAGTTCAAAATTTGTAAAATGAATATACACAATGGGTGGTGAAAAGGGAGAAGAGGGAAGGGACAGCTACCTATTTAATATATCAGCTATGTACACATGAAAAACTTATTCTATAAAACTTTGTTGGGGTCGAAACTGGGATTCGTGAAGCATAAGATGACTTGGTACTTTTTTGTGAAAATAGCCATTTTGGTAGTTCAAAACTGTAGATGCCTGTGGTTTGTTGTGTTTAGCGCAAACCAGTTGTGTTTAGAATTAAAATAAAACTTGGGTGCAGTTTCTGCAATTCTTTAGTGAAACATAGCTTCAATATCAGACCTGCTGAACCCGAAAGAAAATGAGGGCCAGGTTGCAATAAAAACAATTTAGCTCGTGGGCGCTAAAGACAGTGGGTAATTAAGGTTAGGCTTATTCTAATTTTATCTCAAGGAAAATGTCGACATTTTCTCAATAAGGTAATCAATTCACTGTTGTTGAAAACGATGTCGACAGAGAAAGAGAATATACTTTTTTCTTATGTCATTAAAAGATGACATATTTGTCGACAGGAAGTGAATCGAAACGATATAGTGTCGATTTAAATATGATTCAAAGGCACAAATTTGTTGTCGAAATAAAACGAACGAGTCTTTATTTTAAATTATTTTGTAAAAAAGAAATGTTTATTCTCTCAAAAGGTTCTTTCTAAATGTTTTAAAGTGTTGATTCAGAAATAAGTGTACATAGTAGTATGGAAACTGTCGGTGTGTATAGTTCTTCTTTCTCTCAAAACATGTCCCTCCAGTTTTTTCACCTAGAATAATCTATTCTTGTCATTTTTTTAGTATATACAAGTTGTTTTTCTGACCCGTGATCACTTTATAATTATTTGATTAGTTTAAAACGTGTATGTGTTGAAAATTTCGTTTCATTTTTCTATATGTATTTGATAGACCCAGTCATTTATAAGGTCAGTTGATTCAAATGTTTTTCTGCTAAATGTGTAGATCAGTTTAATTCAAGTACTGCTTACAACCTCCAGGTTGTATCTGTTGGAGGTTTTCACACTTTTGAAATAATTACAAGGCATGACATCCACGTATGTATGGAGGTTTGTTTTTTATAGGGGGAGGGTCAAAAATAAAAACAAATTTTGTTTTATAATTTAAATAACAAGTGCCCGAAATAAGAGAAAATCCATGATTTACGGGGACCTCCCCTCCCCATGTAGTTTCATGATTACATCGACATTATGGGAATGAAACCAGCCATTGTGTCATCTTGATATGCTTATAGCTGTTTCTCCTACAAAGAATTGAGCAACTAAATAAGTATATCAACGGGGTTTTAAAGATTAAGATAAACGGATGTTTTGCTTTCAGTTGCAATGGATAAATTCAGTTGCAGGAGGATTGTGTGGTTCATGCTCCCTCTATCCTGATCAACCCTTGATTTAGGTCATGCTTTTTTGGCCTTGCTTCAACTAAATCGTCTGTAAAGTCTAGTTCCTGCCCCCTCCCATCATTTATATTAAACTGATACTATTGAAGAAATTAATTGATAATCATCTGGATTCAGGGGCTAATCTTCACCATTTTTATTGGGGAGAGGGAGGGGGCAAGAAGGGTCCATTTCTGGATAGTCAAAGGGCATGGGATGCTTGCCACCCCCAAACGACGCCCTGTCTGGATTACCTAAAAGATTATGAAGTCATATGCATTATGTCCGCCATACCTCAGCATACCATGTATGTTGAGGGGTAGTAATCTATCTTAGAAAATCTTCTAGGTAAATTTTGCTTTATCTGGTTGGTTATTCCCTTGAAGTCCACTCAAATGATCCTTACTTTGCTTCCTAATAGGAAAGTAATTTTCCTGTTAGATAACAAGGCTTTTGACTGCTGGACTCAATGTATCATTTAAATCCGTCCATTATGCCTAAGCAAAGTTTATTAAACAATGTCTTTAAGACGACCGTTTTCCTTTTGATTTTCAACTTGTTGTGATTGGGTTGTTCTTTTAAAGAGAAACAAAGCTTTCAAATTTATTTGCTTACGTTCCCAGTGTACCCTTGTTTTATTTTTATTTTTCCAGTTTACTGTAAACCAAGCTTTAATTTCCTTGTGGTAAAACTTGATTTATTATCACGCATCATGTTTTTTCTTATTAGTACAAATACTCAAATTGAGGCTTTAAAATTAAGAGTATTCTGATTTCTAAATAGAAAAAAAGTTTCGCAGACGGTTTATCTGTTGAAAATATAATCTTGTTCATTGGTGGAAAGTTTTTTGTAACTGTCGATTAAGACAAAGAAAATAATAAAAAACTGATGAGATAATTCTGTTACATAATTTTCCAATCAGTTTTTTCGTTTGCTCTTGTAATTCTATTGAGAACAGTTCAGTCTCATTTACATCAATGGACAACATAAAATTTAGCTTCATAAAGTTAAAATCGGGCTTGTTGATTCAAAGAACGTTGTACAGTTGGTCAGAAAAAAAAGGTTTGATTAAAGTGTATGTTCCACGTTTTTTGCGACACGCATACAGCTGTAATTCGCACCAAGAGGACAAGATACTTGTATCATTGGATCCATTAGTTTCAGATATATTCATACGCTGAATAGATCGCTTCACCCATTCGTCGAATTTTCCTTTTGTCAACTTAAATTTTGTGTTGTTCATTGATGTAAATGACACTGAAACTCTTTTAGAATAACTACAGAGTAAAGGAAAAAAAGACCGTCAGCTATGGAGATATATTAAAACGTTGTTCGTGCACTGAAAAGTTAAACCGAAGGACGGAAAAAAAATACCAAAAAAGGACGAAAGGAAGATGAATTTTAAGAAAACTGGACTATTTATATTCTAGTTATTGCACATATCCTAAACTTCACTTCACTATTTAAAGGGTATTTACGTATTTGTTTGCACATTTGTTAACGCACTGCTTATAACTAGTTGATATATTTTATACACTGCCTTCTGTATTCAGTAATATTATTTTCGTTCTTTATTTGTTATTATTTTTGTTAAACTAATTCTTCCCTTAAAAGTTTGACTAATGAAATTTGTCTGTTGTTTATTGTTTTACATTAAAAATTTGACTAATAAAACTGACTCAATGTTTTGCTTGTTGGCTTTTTTTTTTTTTTTTTTTACTGAAATAGTCATTAAAGAATGATTATAATGTGATCACTAGCTTAGATTCCCTATAATACTAATTGAAAAGCATTAATATTTTTTGCTCAGGGCTAGAGTATGAATTATATACTAATTATATTAATGCCCATATGGACAAAGTACTACTTTTAAAAAATATTGCCTATAGTCAACCAGTTCGTGGTAACGAACTGTAAGTAAGGAGCGACCCGGCTCAATAGTAACCGAAACTCTAAAAAAAAGGAATTTTGATAGCAATAGATACATCAAAAGAATCAGATTGTTATGCTGATTTCAAATAAATAAATTTCATAAGTTTAGTTATACCCATCAAAAGTTACGCGCCTGAGAAAATTTACCTTATTTTTGAAAAAAGGGGGAGACACCCCCTAAAAGTCATAGGACCTTAATTAAAATTAGACCATCAGATTCAGCGTATAAGAGAACCCTACTGTAAAGGTTTCAAGCTCCTATCTGCAAAATGTGGAATTGTGTATTTTTTGACAGAAGAAAGATCACGGATGCATGTTTATTTTTTTGATTTTCCCAGGGGTGATCATATTGATCCAGTAGTCCTAGAATATCGTGAGAGGGCTCATTCGAACGGAAATTAAAAGTTTTAGTGCCCTTTTTAAGTGACCAAAAAATTGGAGGGCAACTTGCCCCCTCCCACACTCATTTTTTCCCGAAGTCACCCAATCAAAATTTTGAGATAGCCATTTTGTTCAGCATAGTCGAAAATGTCTCTCAATACGTGGCAATTCCCAAGTGAGTCGTCTTTGTTGAAATATCAGATTCCATGCCGACCTTTCTTGTGTGTAGATATTGAATTCGTGTATTTTCAACAAAGAAATCCTAATATGAAAAACGTATGGTATGGGGGAGGAGAGCTCTGTAGCCCTCCCCTCTGCGTCGATGCATCTACTTCATCTGCTTATTAGTGAATTGTTAATCCTGTTTTCCGGTATTTCAGTTTTTTTTTTTTTTTTTTTTTTTTTTTTTTTTTTTTTTTTTTTTTTTTTTTTTTTTTTTTTTTTTTTTTTTACTGGAGTAGTTAAACAATGATTATTATGTGATCGCTCGCTAGCTTAGATTCCCTATAATACTAATTGAAAAGCATTAATATTGTTTTCTCAGGACTAGAGTATGAGTTATATGCTATTTATATTAATGTTCATATGGATATAAAAAGCTTCAGCGCTCATATGGATGAAGGCGGAATAAAAAGCTTCTGTTTTTCTTCCTTTGCGAGATATATGCAGGATTTGAATTTTGATGGGAATAGGCTCGAAAGTTATTACGAGATAACCGATTTTAATTTGAGAGGTGAACTAAGCTGAAGGTGTCTGGGGGAACTTTACGGAGGGAAAGGTTGAGAGTGTTTTTTGTCTCTCAAATACGTGGCAATTCCCAAGTGAGTTGTTTTTGTTGAAATATCAGATTCCAAGCCGACCTTTCTTGTGTGTAGGTATTGAACTCGTGCATTTTCAACAAAGAAAATCCTAATATGAAAAACGTATGGTATGGGGGAGGAGGGTTCTGTAGCCCTCCCCCCTGCGTCGATGCCTCTACTGCATCTGCTTATTAGTGAATTTTTAATTCCTGTTTCCGGTATTTCAGTTTTTTTTTTTTTTTTTTTTTTTTTTTTTTTTTTTTTTTTTTTTTTTTTTTTTTTTTTTTTTTTTTATCAACGAGCCAGCGAAACTAAAAAAGAAATAATTTTCGACAAATAAATATGTGGGATAAGCCTAAAATAGGCAAAATCTTTTTATATTAATTGTTATTTCCAATCATCTTTATTTCTAATTTTGAGTGGGAATTATAGTAGACATGCCCAGCAAATTTATTTGTACGAAGGGTTTCACTTTCTTGAGATACGACTTTTTCGCTTTAGAAGGAAGAGTAGTGCAAAATTGGGTGCTATGTAGCTAAATGTACATAAATGTTTTCTTTTTTTCTTCTTTTTTTGACACATTATAAATAATCTAAATGGGCTTGCTCACTAAAATGGTCTACATCAAGCATTACAGTCTATCTACGTAAAAAAGGAAGAAAGTTTTATTTATCAATGCAAAAAAATGGCACAAAATAACAGTATCCACAGTGTCTCCATGGCTGGATAAGGCAAAAGAGTGGGTGGATGTTAATGAAACCCTAACTAAAAAAAGAAAAGAAACTTAAGTGATATCTGGCCCAAGATAAAACTACCTATTAAGCACTAAACGCGCTTCGATTAGCCCTGGAAAAACCCATCTCAAGGAAGAATTAAAAAAAAGAAAGTAAAACGAAAACCAATTACCTTTTTACAATTCTTGTAGGGACGCAAAAGTTTTGCACTAGAGATGTGACCTTTCAAACAGTTGGTGGTAACGAACTGTAAGTAAGGAGGGACCCGGCTCAATAGTAACCGACACTCTAAAAAAAAGGAATTTTGATAGCAATAGATACATCAAAAGAATCAGATTGTTATGCTGATTTCAAATAAATAAATTTCATAAGTTTAGTTATACCCATCAAAAGTTACGCGCCTGAGAAAATTTACCTTATTTTTGAAAAAAGGGGGAGACACCCCTTAAAAGTCATAGGACCTTAATTAAAATTAGACCATCAGATTCAGCGTATAAGAGAACCCTACTGTAAAGGTTTCAAGCTCCTATCTGCAAAAATGTGGAATTGTGTATGCTTTGCCAGAAAAAAGATCACGGATGCGTTTTTATTTGTTTGTTTGTTTTTTTGTTGTTTTTGTTTTTCTCAGGGGTGATCGTATTGACCCAGTTGTCCTAGAATATCGCGGGAGGGCTCATTCGAACGGAAATTAAATTTTCTAGTGCCCTTTTTAAGGGACCAAAAAAATGGAGGGAGACTAGGTCCCCTCCCACGCTAATTTTTTTCCCAAAGTCACCCGATCAAAATTATGAGATAGCCATTTTTTTCAGCATGGTCGAAAAATATAATAACTATGTCTTTGAGGATGACTTAATCCCCCACAGTCCCCAGGGGAAGGGCTGCAAGTTATGAACTTTGCCCAATGCTTACATTTAGTATTGGTTATTGGTAACAGACGGTTTCAGGGTTTTTTTCTGGTAGTGGGGGGATCGGGGGTTACGTGAGAGGATCTTTCCATGGAGGGAGTCTTCATGGGGTAAGGGACTTTGCTATGAAGGGGCGCCGGATTTCCCAGCATTATTTAAAAAAACGATCAGAAATTAAATAAAAAAAAAGTTTTCAACTGAAAAACTTTTCAACTGAAAACTTTTCAACATCAAAACTTAAAACGAACATAAACTATTACGTATATGATTGAGTTCGCCCCCTAGTCAATACCTCGCTCTTTACGCTAAAGTTTTTTTTTAGTACTTTCATAAGAGCTATTTATTCTAATTAACGACCTTAGTGATTAAGGGGTTATTCTTAAAGAATTGGAAAAAAATTCGAACTTTAGCATAGAGAAGTTCGCTACGTAAGTTAATTCGTAAGTTACATATATTTATTTACTAATAAAAACGTTCGTAAATAAAATTAAACAACTTTCGAGAAAGCTATTTAGCCAAAAAAAGTAAAATTAATATGCAAATTTCGTTTTAATTATTCATGTACGGTGAGCCAAAATCAAAACCCGCATTAATTCAAAAACGTTCAGAAATTAGATAAAAAAAAACAAGTTTTCTTTAACTGAAAGTAAGGAGCGACATTAAAACTTAAAACGAACAGAAATTATTCCGTATTTGAAAGAGGCTGTCCCCTCCTCAACGCCTCGCCCTTTACGCTAAAGTTTGACTCTTTCTCACAACTCTATTTTTTAAAACAATAAAAAACTTTAGCGTAAAGAGCTAGGCGTTGAGGAGGGGACAACCCCTTTCATATACGGAATAATTTCTGTAATGTCGCTCCTTATTTTCGGTTAAAAAAACTTTTTTTTTTGCTTAATCCACTTAGAGTTGCCTAAATGGGGTAAAAAAATACTGCTAATACACTAGAGATTTTTCAAAATAAATTTATTATAGGGTTAGATCCGAAGTAGATTAGCCTTTCATGTCAAGTACGGATGTATCGAGATTTGTTACATTATCCTATTTCTAAGTGAAACGTGGCTTCATTTGGGCATGGATTTTTCATACTCAACTTTCCTAAGGTTTGAAAAAATCGAGGGAGTTCCTTAAGTTTAGTGACAAGCCCGTCTAGCTGTTTTTGCGTTCACAACTAAAAAAAAATAGAAACTGAATCATTTCTAGTTTTTTAGTTAGTTAGAAAAGGGCTACTTTTGCTGAATTGATTCTACTGAATATGTTTTGGTGTAGACTACGCAAAATATTTTTAAGGGGTAGGTTGAAAGTCAGGTTTTGGTACTTAACGAGCAACTTAATTGTTAAAGGGGATTTTGTATTTTATTTTTAGCCCAAATTTTAATAAAAAAAATTTCCAGGTCAGCTCGTGAAGCTTAAACCTTCGGACGAGATATTGTTTCATAGAGAGGATAATGAAACCATTGGCACCATTGTGCTAACAAATATTGCCACAAAACCAATCACATATAAGGTGAGATGTTTTTGTTGTCTGATATTTTAAATTTTGTTTCCGAGTCTTTTTCCTCTTTCTGTTTCTGCACCTATCTTTCTTATCCATTGTTTAGCTATTTGAATCAGAAAAAGGAGAGTTGTTGTTATTAAAAATTTTGAAGTAATACAAGATGACGTTGAAACACCATGCATTTAACTAGTGTTTATTTCTTTGAAGTGGTTGTCATTAATGAAAGGTCGGCGAACTTGCACATAGAGTCAATTCGGATTCCGAATCCGGATTCCGGAATCGGAATCCGAATCATAGTATTCGGAATCCGAATTCCATGAAGCTTTAAAAACCAGTTTTTTCATTCTTCTAAAGTTTTGGTGGAATTCTGCCTAACAGAAGTTTAGATCACTTGAAGTTTAGATCACTAGAAGTTTAGATCACTAACAAGACGTTTGAATAACTAGACATTACGAATGAAGGATCTTCCGCCGAACTGGCCAGCCATGACAAAGAAACAAAGCGAGAAAACAAAGAAACAAAGAGAGAGAAAAAACAGACAAAATGAGACTTCGGCCAGTAGCAAAAAGACCAAAAATAAAAACAAAAAACGACGCGGATATTTCGCCTGTATAAAAACGATGCGTCTTCTTCAAAAACACATAAAAAACCACCACCAATATTAAACTACAGTTGTCGCAATAGTGCTTTCATCGAAGTAACTCTATTAGTAACAGTAACCCAAGTGGTCTGTTGTGACAGACCACTTCTGTGCCGAAGAATCCAAGGATTTTTCGGCACTTTCCTTGGATACATTATTTCGTTTCGCGCTGAAGAAGAGAGGCGTTTCTCCTCTCGAAATATTCGCTTTGTTTTGTTTTTCCAGTATATTTATTTGGCCTTTAAAAACCCCATTTTTGCTCGTTTTTCTTTCTTTATGTTATCACCGTTTTGAGTTGTTCATTATGTCTATTTATCAGTGTCATGTATTTGTATATCACTTTATAAATAAATTAAGTTTGAATAGGAGTCGTTTCGAGTCATTTGATTGTAAATTGTAACAGCTAAGATTACTTTTTTTGTCTGGAGTATTGGAAAAACTGCAACAGAGCTAGTTCCAAGGACTCTTGATAAATAATCTCCACTTATGTACTGTCCGACTTATCATGAAGTACCAAAACAAAACATGTAAACTCTAATCGCATATATATTTTTGTTTCAATTGCTGAAAAATGAAGATTTATCCCGGTAATAAGACTTGAAACCCCTTATTTTCGTTATTTTGTAAAATTGTGAAACTGTGAGATACGCCCTTCGGTTTCAGCCTTATTTACATTTACTTTAAATTTTTATAAAACTGAGCAGTTTTTTTTTTAATACTATGCAACAAATTGGAAAACCCGACATGTTTATACTTGGGACTGTTTATTTGTACAAAATTTAATATCTTCAGCTCTCAAGAAGTTTGATGTAGTTGCTTTGGAAACGCCTTTTGAAAACCATATTTTTTAACATCTTACTTCTAATTCTTTTCTTTTTAATTCATAAACTTAAATCCAATTGAAACAGGAATTCAATTAGTAGACACGTGGCCTTAGGCCTGTTTTCTCTGAAATATCATGTTTTTTTTAAGATGTTTCCGTTCTAATTTCCCTGTAATTCACCTTTTCTTGGTTGTTTTGACAAAGCTAAGGAAGAGAACATTTTTATTTTTTTCCTCTAGGCCTTTCATCTGCAGTGAATATTTCAATAGTTTTAGTTCTTAGGGAGTTTCATAACGGTTGCTCTGGAAACGGTGTTCTAAAATTATATATGTGAGTTAATTCTTGAGACACGCTTTCCCTGAAGAACGATCTTTCCATATGTTCATACAATTTTCAGTGCCAATGCTTCGGCATTTTGACAAATCCAATGTAAAAAAAAAGGCATTTTCATCCTCAGGGCCTTTCATTGCAGTGAATTCAATATTTTCAGCTCTGTGGGAGTTTCTTAGTGGTAGCTTGGTAACGCCTTTCTAAAAGAATCTATTTTTATACATAATTTTACGATTCAGTTCTCTCCATTCAATAGAAATTGAGTATTCTCTCAGTTAAAGACGTTAAAGGGTCCTTAAATAGATGTTCTGTCTTTTTCCCCCTCAAAAGGAAATTGAATTTTGATGCTGATTCAAAATATATAAAACTCATTACGTTTAATGTTACCCATCAAAAGCTACAAGCCTGAAAAAAATTGCTCAGTTTTTGAAGAAGGGAAGGAACATACACAGAACATCAAGTGATCTTAGTGAGAATCACGCCACCAGATTCAACCCATTAGAGAACCCTACTGAAGAGATTTCAAGTGACCAAAAAATTGAAGGGTTGATAGAGCCCCCCTCTCACGCCCCTTTTTTCACCAAAGTCGTCTGATCCAAATTTTGAAAAAAAACATTTTATTCAGCACAGTTGAAAGTTCAATAACTATGCCTTTGGGATAATATGAACCCCACAGCCCCTTAGCAAAGGGCCGTAAGTTAAAAAAGTTACCCATTGTTTATGTATAATATTTTCCAGCAAGGATGGAATTGTCCGGAGGGGAATTTTACGGGGGGGGGGGATATTTTCCTAGAGAGGAACTTCCCATGGAGGAAGAATTTCCTATGAGGGGAGGAAAATTTACATGAATTTTTGGCTGATTTACCAGCATTATTTGAAAACGATAAAAATGAAGTTGAAAAAAAAAAACAAGTTCTTTCAACTGAAAATAGGGATCAACATTAAAACTCCAAACGAACAGAAATTATTCCTTACATGAAGGGGTTGCCCTCCCTCAATACCTTGCTCTTTACGCAAGTTTTACTATCCCAATTTCTTAAGAACGACTCCGTAAAACAAGGGATGTTTAATTAGAATAAGAGGCTTCTTTAAAAGTGCTGAAAAACTTTAGCCTGAAGAGCAAAATATTGAGGAAGGGGGTAACCTATTATATACGCAATAATTTCCCTTCGTTGTGGGTTTTAATGTTGCTCCCTACTTTCAGTTGAAAAAACTTGTTTTTTCTGTTTAATTATAAATTAAGTGCAAGTTAACATGAGGTTGTAAAAAAAAAAACTCAGATCTTTGATTACTTCAATGGAGGTGGCCAAAGGTGAAGCTTTAGCTTGTTTAGAATGAAGAAAGCGAGTGTTCTAGTGTGGCGTCAGCCTCGGTTGGTAAGGCTCTGTCAAACCGAGAAGCTGAAAAACTTGATAAAAATGGAAAGACGCATATGTTTGTGTTTTAGAAAAATATTCTTCAATTTTGAAGCTCATAGTTTCAAAAGTTTGGTATTCACCAGAATCTTGTTTATTTTTAGCTGGATTTTCATTAAATGATATAGAAACAATTTTTACTGAGAATAATTTTGTTGAAAAAAAAATAAAACTTTTATGTCCGTGTCTCGATTTGATAGCCTGTGTATGGATTTGATAGTTTTTAAATACCAAAAGCTATTATTGACTTTAAATATGTTATTTTTAGCTGATAGTAGATTGGGGGCTGGTCTTTAAAGCTAAATATCGTTAATGATCATTAATTGTCTGTTATCATCGCCTAAAAGGGTGAATAACAGTTCAGAGTCTTATATTCAATATAAATCAAAAGATTTAACATCGTAGACCCCTTTTGCATTTATTGCACTTTATAAAACTTAGAAAGAATTAAACACTTCGCTTATGTTTGAGGTTTTGGAATGAAAATAATTGATCATCAATTTGCTTCAAGGATGTATAGATTAATGACAATTGTGATTTTTTTTTATAGATAATGGTATGAACATTTAATAATTAGGTTCTGGTCAAAGTTTTAGGTAATCTAAAATTCTGTTTCTTCAACAGTCTAAGGCAGGGACACACGCGCAGGGAAGGGGCCTAGCAGCCCCGGAAATATAAAATTTTGCCGAATATTTGGGCACGTTTCATTCAAATTACCAATTTCTTTACCCCCACTCTCGAAAAAAATTACTACACACGTGCCTAGTCAGGGGGTATATCGAAGTTTCTCCTGGAATATAAAATGTTATATCTTTGGAAGCTGTTGTTGTTTTCTCCGGATACTTAAATATTTTTGTTTCTACCCTCAAGTCCTTCTAAGTATTAAACAAAGATATTTTTGCTGACCGTTTATCAAACAGTTTGTGGATATATCCAAGCAATGTTTAGGAGGGGTTGCCCCTCCTCAACACCTCGCTATTTACGCTAAAGTTTGAATTTTGTCCCGATTCTTTAAGAATGACTCCTGAAACACAAGGGCCGTTTAATTAGAACAATAAGACGCTTTTTAAAAATACTAAAAAACTATAGCGTAAAGAGCGAGATGTTGAGGAGGGGGCAACCCCCTTTATATACGTTATATTTTCTGTTCATTTTAAGTTTTAATGTTGCTCCTTACTTTCAGTTGAAAAAACTTGTGGTTTTATTTAATTTGTAGATAAACAGACGAAACTGTTTGAATAGCCAGAAATGTGATTGACTTCAAGTAAGACATTGTTTTTGATGAATTTGTATTTCATAAAAAAAAAAAACACTTGTTGTGACACTGGAAACTGCAAAACAGGCCAGTTTTCTTGAGGTGGTGCAAAAGGCTTTAAAAAAGAGATACAAGCTGAAGAATATTAATACTGTTTGCGTTAAATTAAGCTGGAAACAAAAAATATGTCCGTCACCCTGCTCAAGATATTGATTTGGGAAAAGAGGAAAGTTTGGTAGTTGTTTGAGAAAAGTCATTTTTTGGTCTTCTTAGCCACCGGAAATCCCAAAAGTACGATTTTAATGAAGTTCTGCGAATGTCAAGTGAGGTACAAACTGGATCGTCTCACTGAGGATATGGACTTGGGCTCATTGTTATTCTAGTGGTGGAGGCATTAAAATTAACATTTGACTGTTGTCTACATGTTTGTTTCAATAAAAAAGGGAATTTTATTTTTGTCGAAAAAACGATGTGGCTTATTCCTCTCTCAGCTCAGTGTACTCTAGCTACGATAGTGCCTGTAGTGTTTTTTGTACGAGAAGCAAAATTTTGGGAAACTGCCAAGTTTGAGCAAATATATAATTCGTCATTTGTTGCCATGCGAATGATTATTGATCTGAAGGTTAAGCATCCAATATACTTTGCATTTTTTTGCTTGTTTAACTTTTTTCAATTCTTTCTTTTCTTCTTTTAAATCAATTGTCTTGATTTCAGATTAAAATTACATCTCCAGACAAATATAGCGTTCGCCCTTCTACCGGTGTGTTAAGTACAGATGCAAATGTCACAGTTGCCATCACCGTCAAAGCTGGGTATCATACCTCAAGTATAGTCCGAGACAAATTTCTGGTCATGGCTTTTGAACTCGATGCCAATGCAGCCAATCTTAGTTCAGCAGTGTTGACAGATCTTTGGAAATCCAAATCCGATACAGCTCAACAGTTTCGATTGAGATGCTCTGTAGCTGCTGGAGATGCCAGCGACCAAGGTTTTATCACCTCAGCCAGTTCTGCGACGAAACCGTCTGATGATGTCCTGAAAAAGGTAAGTGGCCTGATGGAACTGTAGAAAAGTTAAAACTCTTTAAAAACTCTAAAAGATATATATGAAATAACACGCTAAAAATTAGTTAGAAAATGTAAAATTAGAAACAAGTGGTATCAAGTAAAAAAGCAGATCTGAGAATATTTTTTTAGATCAACCCAGTGAATATAGTTGCAAAATAGAAAAAAAGCCTTCAAAAAAAAATCCTACCGTGATTGTACTGCCATATTAAACATATTACTATATAATTGCGGTGCGTTAGTTCGTTTTGTAGCATATTTTTCCATGGTTGATCTTACTTTTTATCTTAAAAAATTGAGATAAGTCCCGATCTAAATCCGATTTTAGTTCTGACTCAGTGCAACAATGAGCCAAGTCCAAGCTGCGATCTGTCTCGCCACAAAAACGAAGCTAGTCCCGATTCAGTGGAAAACAAATTATATCATGTTATAGTCGTAAAGTGAGGGAACTCAAGCTGCGAAATGACTGTATGCGAAACCGAGCAAAATCCTAACTTGGGGCAAAGATGGTCTATATGCAGTCTGTAGAATGATTTATTGTAAAAACTAGCTGATTCTTGACTCGCTGCGAATCCACGCTAAATCCTGATACAATACAACCCTGACTCGTTGCAAAACGAGGTAAGTCCTGACTCACTGTTAAGACGAAACAAGTAGTGAATAGTGCAAAAACGAACTGTGTTGTAAAATTCAGTAGAAAAAGAGCCATATCCACACTCGGCACAATACCAACGTAAGTCCTGTCTTGTGTAAAAACCAGCGCTATGGACTGACCAAGCTGCGGACTAACTCAGTGCAAAAACAAGCTAAAATGCCAGGTATGAACTGGGTTGGTGGAATAAGCAGCTGGTTCTAGTCTAGGTTCGAAACGGGATTTGTCCATGCTTAGTGCAAAAACGAGCTAAATCTAAGCTGTGAACTGACTCCGTCCAAAATGAAGCTTACTCCTGATCGGAAATCGGAAATTCTGCTCAAATCTTCCATGGAATCTAAACAGAAATCCGTTATCTTAGCTAGTAAATTTAAGGATTAAAAAAGGAAGGACATTAAAAATACTGCTACTATTACTATGAATTACTGTCAATAATAATAATAAAAAAAAAAAAAAAAAAAAAAAAAAAAAAAATCTTGCAATATGAGCAAAATCTTGATTTGGTGCAAAAACAAGTAAGTCTGCACTTGGTCCAAAAACATGAGACATGAAAATGAGTTAAACTCAAACTTCAACTCAGTTCAATTTTCAATTTAATAAAGGGGTTTATTCAAGAAAACAAACAACAACAAAACACAAGGAAAACACTAAAAAAAAATACAACACAACAATTACCGCTTCTTAAGCTTTCGTTCGCTTGGAGTAACCCCTTAAACATAGGAATAAAACGTAGAAAAGAGAAGAAAAGAAAAGAAAGAAAAACAAAAAATAATTGCACTTGCCAAACTCCTGGTCGCAACAACCCTTCGAAACAAAAACTCATTCCACCTGCCAATGCACAAAAAAAAACCGGTTTTCCATCCAGCACAAAATTAAACAACTTTATTTCCAGTTGAAACTTTTTTTTTTCATGAGAACTTGAGAGCCAATAAAATTCAGTTTAACTATTCTCCTAAAATCTTACAACCGGAGACAAATTTTAAGATCTCTACGGAAATTACACACGTTTGCCGACTTTTTCAAAAATTCGGGCAGATTATTCCAAGCATTTGGCCCGATATGACGTATTGAAAATAAAGATCTAGTTCTGGCAACTTGAGGTATTCTCACATTATTAGCATATCGTGTAGGATAATTGTGTATATCCTCACCAGAGGTAAATCAATTTAGGAACCAAAAACTAATTTCGAATAATACTTATACATGAATGATGCATGATAAAATTTCCGTAGCCTTGACAGAGGGATAATATTTAACTATACATATTGAGATCTAACTGATGTTCCTTTACTATCTCCAGTCAACACTCGGAGTGCCATTTTTCTGCATCACAAGTAGTTGCTTCAAATAAACTGGAAACGTACTAGACCATATACTAACGCAATATCAAACAGTTCGTGGTAACGAACTGTAAAAGGAGCGATCCGGCTCAATAGCAACCGAAACTCTAAAAAACAGAATTTTGATACCAAATAGATACATCAAAAGACTCCAATTATTCTGTTGATTTCAAATATATAAGGTTCATCAAGTTTAGTCTTACCCATCAAAAGTTACGAGCATGAGAGTATTTTCGAAAAAAGGAGGAAACAACCCTTAAAAGTCATAGAATTCACACCATCAGATTCAGCGTATCAGAGGACCCTACTGTAGAGGTTTCAAGCTCCTATATGCAAAAATGTGGAATTTTTGGCCAGAAGAAAGGTCACGGATGTGTGTTTATTTGTTTTTTGTTTTTTCCCCGGGGTGATCGTATCGACCCAGTGGTCTTAGAATATCGCGAAAGGGCTCATTCGAACGGATATTAAAAGTTCTAGTGCCGTTTTTAAGTAACCAAAACAATTGGAGGGCAACTCCAATTTTTTCCCCCTCCTACGCTCATTTTTTCCCCAAATTCACCCGATCCAAATTTTGAGATAGCCATTTTGTTTAGCATACTCGAAATATCTAATGACTATGTCTTTGAGGATGATTTATTCTCTCACAGTCCTTGGGGGAAGGGCTGCAAGTTGGGAACTTTGCCCAGTATTTACAATACATACGTTTTTAGGAGGGTTTTCCGCTGGGGGGGGGGGGGGGTTCGGAGAGGGAAGTGAATTTTCAATGAAGCGGGCGCCGGATTTCTCAGCATTTTTTAGAAAACGATCAGAAATTAAGTAAAAAAAAAAACAATTTCTTTCAACTGAAAGTAAGGAGCAACATTAAAACTTAAAACGACAGAAAATATTACATATATGAGGGGGTTTGCCTCTCTTGAATAGCTCGTTCTTACGCTTAAGTTTTTTTTAATTTTTAAAAGAGGTTACATTCTAATTAAACAGCCTTTGTGATTCAGGAGTCATTCTTAAATATCTGGAACAAAAATCAAACTTAGGTTATTATAAGGTGAATATTAGTTAAAAAACAGTGAAATTAATATGTGAATTTTGTTTTAATTATGTATGTACGGAGAGCAATCTTCAAAACCTGCATTAATTCAAAAACGTTCAGAAATTAAACAAAAAAAAATTTTTTTTTAACTGAAAGTAAGACGCGACATTAAAACTTGAAACGAACAAAAATTATTCTGTATATGAAAGGGGCTGTCCCCTCCTCATCGCCCCGCTCTTTACGCTAAAGTTTGACTCTTTCTCACAGATCTACTTTTTAAAGCAATAAAAAAACTTTAGCGTAAAGAGCGGGGCGTTGAGGAGGGGACGGCCCCTTTCATATACGGAATAATTTCTATTCGTTTTTAGTTTTAATGTCGCTCCTTACTTTCAGTTAAAAAGAACTTTTTTTTGTTTAACACCAAACAGGGATGGACTAAAGAGAAATAAATTAATATCATCACAATATTTGGGAATATATTCTTTAACTTTTTCGTCATTCCGACATTTCTTGCAAACGCGGACAAATTCTTAGCTATGGACACTTCGTGAAAAAACGAGCTGAGCTCTGACTTGGTGTGAAATGACTTGACTTAAAGCTAAAATTATTCCTCCGTCACTGTCAACTTCATTTAAGAAAATAAGTTAGGTAGCGGATACCTTATTTAAATCAGAAATATTCAAAGTGCAGGAATATGTATTATCGGAGGCAGACAATGGACCTTTGACCCCTCCAAATTCTAATCCCCCTCCCCACACTTTTGCCTGAAAATGCTAGTGTCCGCTCAATACTTTTGGGGTGGGAATCGTCGGCCAAAGGGATTTCAGTTTTGCCATCTTTAAATAAACCTAAGCTTACGGCTTTTTTGGTCTCATTATCCTGGCAATATAACTCGTTTTGGTCGAAGGGAAATCCCTCATGGGGTCCGAAAGTGACTTACGCCTCTGATAGTTTTTCTCAGATAATTTTGATGACGATTCTAATCCTATTAGGTTCCTCTTTTTGCGGCTTTTTGGCTAATGCTCCCGTGGTGTCTTTCTGTCTTTAAGGTGGTTTATACTATTTTAAGACTGTGGATGTTTGAATTACTGGTCTTATCATTACCGTCCATTCTGTTCCTGAATGAATGAGTTTTCTTGAAGGTTTATAGTCAGTTTCAGATGCAAACATTGCCCAAGTTGAGCACTTTGCCCTCCATTTTCTTCACTACTGCTTCGGCCCTCCTAAGAGCAATGAACGTTTTTTTTTGCTTTGGTGTCTACGGAGGTGGTTCGTCGTTTTCCTTTTCTTTGGCACTGTTGTTTTGCATTCTTGTAGAATTTGTTAGACGTCTCTGAAGAAGGGGAAGGGGGGTTGATCGGAGAATTTCTGAATTAATTTTTGTACTGCACTTCGAAGTGCTTCACTTAGTTTTTTGGCTTTGACTTTGATATCCTCTTCTAAGATAATAGTTGAACAGTCAGTGGTTTTTGAAAAGGGTCCAGTTTGCTTTCTTGAGACTGAATTTCAGTATTTAGAAATGTCTTTTACAGCGTGAATTTCCATGTGTATGGTCAGTCCGACGATCCTAAACTTAATTTGTTTTTCGCATGCAATCCAGTTGCCCGCATAGCGCAGGTACTAATATCCTGATTCTGTGCCTGCGGCCGGGAGTACTATGCGTGATTTGGAGTACATGCTCCTGTACGTGAGAAATCTGGGCTGATCTGTAGGTCATTTGTGATGTAGTATTATTTCTGATATTTTAGTAGGTGTTGAGACCACGTGGGATTTTAGCTGTATAATTTGGGAGCTCAGAAAACATTCTTCTATGTTCTTACTGGCTTTGTTTGAGTGTTTACTTTGTTTGACTTCACGTTAACCACATCAGTGTCATTCGGCTAATCTCTGGAGGCTTTTACTGAGTGTGGTGTGTCCTTTTTCATGAGCTACTCCCGCTCCTCTTGTTTCGGGTGAACTCCCTTTTCAGTAAGATCAGAGGCCAAGTATAGATTGTTGCCTGAGACAGTGTAAATTCGTTTTCTGGAGGCAAGCCAGATGAAATACTATGATGAAATATGTATCCAATCAATTCGTTTAATTTAGAGTATTTTGTGACGTGATATCCTATTGCAAAGTCCTGAAATTATCATTGTAAGTTATTATATCGTACAATTTCTCTTCTGACAACAAAAATTCAGAATAATATTTACTTTTATTGAAGGGGTATTTTATTCAGGGGTCTGTTTCACTTTTTAGATGCCTCTTCTTTGGACCCACTGAATGTTGACTTGATAATCGGTTTCCCTTCTTTCTGTCAGGTCATGTTTCTTTCCTTTTTGTGAGACAACAGCAAAGGTTGCTTTGTTCGTGAATCTCACAGATTCTGCCTTTGCTTGTCTCCAAACTTCTTTGCCTAGAAGAGAGGTTATTGCTTTCCTTGTAAAACTAGCTTCGACTTGTTTTGAATGTCCGGGAGTAGGGATGAGGTGCTCAGCTCTTTGCATTTGGAGTTTGTCATCTGATCACCAACTTCAAAATATTGATGTCATAACTTGTGTTTGACAGTTGTTGTCTTTTTCCTACAGGACTATTTGTGGAATACAGGAGCTTCTTGTCCATGTGGTTTTTAATATCTTCGTTGCAGAAGGAGACTGTTTAGTTTAGTAGTTCAGTAAAACAGCGAAAATAAAAGGGAGACTTATAGTAATAGGAAATGACCTTTTAATTCGCCAAATACTGTACAAATTAAGATTCTGATTTTTCAGCCCCCTCTGACCTTGCTGGGGTAGAAATGGGGTACTAAGCAATGAAATTTAATAGACCAATAATTCAAAAATCACTAGTCTGAAAATAGTAAAACGCCACCTTAAAGATAGAAAGACACCATAGAAGCATTTACCACTAAGTTTCAAAAAGAGATAACTTATAGGGTTAGAATCGTGAGCCAAGAGGATGGCTTAGAAAAATTATCAGAGGCGTACGCCACTTCTGAGCCCCACGAGGGATTTCCCTTACACCATAAAGAGTCGAGGTTCAGTCCACAAAGGTCCACTGCCTCTATTATCATAAAATGCCAGTATACCACTATTACGGCGAAAGTAGTTTATTGTTCAGATACTTATATATGATTATTTTTAGTAAACCTCCTTTTAAAATGGAAATTAGAGCATTTCTAAAAAGCCGTTAGCTTAGGTTTATTTAAAGACAGCAAAACCAAAATTCTTTTTGTCGACGATTCTTACCCCATAGGTATTGAGCGGACACAAGAACTTTCACGCAAAACTTGGAAAGAGGGGCTTCACCGCTTAAAATCACAATTCTCATCTGCCATTCAAGGTACTCGCCCTTTAAATTTCGAGTTGATCAAAGAAAAGCAAAACCTACAAAAGCTTCCTGCTGAACATTTGTGGCAGGGTGGTGTTGGAAGCCATAAGCCCATTTTGTGCCTCTTATCATACGATTGAAACTCCTTGCACAGTTTTGCTCAAGCAAAATGCAAGATACTTATCTTTCAACTAAAAAATTGGCTGTGGGGTAGGGGGATTGAGTTTTTGAGGGAACAAAGGTCCATTGTCTGCCTCCAATAATGCAAATTCCTGCATCTTGCATATTTCTTATTTAAATAAGCTGCCACAAACCTAACTTTTTTCTATTAGAAGGTGACAGTGACGGGGGAATCATTTTGCTTGGAGTCAGGTCTTTTACACTAAGTCAGAACTTAACTCGTTTTTTCACAAAGCGTTCATAACTAAGAATTTGTCAGCGTTTGCAAGAAATGTTGGAATGATGAGAAAGTTAAAGAATATTTCCTCCCCTAATGGCACAATTAAAACCTTAGCTGTGAATCCTTCATAAGTTTCAATGAGATTCAGTGAGCCATTCTGAAGAATGCAGATGAAAAGAATGTAGTCCTTCACTCATAGAAGCCCAATCGAGAACGAATGCCTAGAATCAAAAGTGAACCTGCTGATCTGGTTTCTTTGAACAAATTCCATTAGCCGAGGTAGTAATTAAATAAAAAAAAACTAGTTTTTCAACTGGAAGTATGAAGAAACATTAAAAATTAAAACGAATAGAAATTATTCCGTCTATGAGGGGGACTGCCTCCTCCATAATACCCCTCTCTTCACGCTAAAGTTTTTAAGTTTTTTAAGCCGAGGTAGTAATTAAATAAAAAAACAAGTTTTGTCAACTGGAAGTATGGAGCAACATTAAAAATTAAAACGAACAGAAATTATTCCGTATATGAGGGGGGCTGCCTCCTCCATAATACCCCTCTCTTCACGCTAAAGTTTTTAAGTTTTTTAAGCCGAGGTAGTAATTAAATAAAAAAACAAGTTTTGTCAACTGGAAGTATGGAGCAACATTAAAAATTAAAACGAACAGAAATTATTCCGTATATGAGGGGGGCTGCCTCCTCCATAATACCCCTCTCTTCACGCTAAAGTTTTTAAGTTTTTTAAGCCGAGGTAGTAATTAAATAAAAAAAACAAGTTTTGTCAACTGGAAAGTGTGGAGCAACATTAAAAATTAAAACGAACAGAAATTATTCCGTATATGAGGGGGGCTGCCTCCTCCACAATACCCCTCTCTTCACGCTAAAGTTTTTAAGTTTTTTTAAGCCGAGGTAGTAATTAAATAAAAAAACAAGTTTTGTCAACTGGAAGTATGGAGCAACATTAAAAATTAAAACGCACAGAAATTATTCCGTATGTGAGGGGGGCTGCCTCCTCCATAATACCCCTCTCTTCACGCTAAAGTTTTTAAGTTTTTTAAGCCGAGGTAGTAATTAAATAAAAAAAACAAGTTTTGTCAACTGGAAGTATGGAGCAACATTAAAAATTAAAACGAACAGAAATTATTCCGTATATGAGGGGGGCTGCCTCCTCCATAATACCCCTCTCTTCACGCTAAAGTTTTTAAGCTTTTTAAGCCGAGGTAGTAATTAAATAAAAAAACAAGTTTTGTCAACTGGAAGTATGGAGCAACATTAAAAATTAAAACGAACAGAAATTATTCCGTATATGAGGGGGGCTGCCTCCTCCATAATACCCCTCTCTTCACGCTAAAGTTTTTAAGTTTTTTAAGCCGAGGTAGTAATTAAATAAAAAAACAAGTTTTGTCAACTGGAAGTATGGAGCAACATTAAAAATTAAAACGAACAGAAATTATTCCGTTTATGAGGGGGGCTGCCTCCTCCATAATACCCCTCTCTTCACGCTAAAGTTTTTAAGCTTTTTAAGCCGAGGTAGTAATTAAATAAAAAAACAAGTTTTGTCAACTGGAAGTATGGAGCAACATTAAAAATTAAAACGAACAGAAATTATTCCGTATATGAGGGGGGCTGCCTCCTCCATAATACCCCTCTCTTCACGCTAAAGTTTTTAAGTTTTTTAAGCCGAGGTAGTAATTAAATAAAAAAACAAGTTTTGTCAACTGGAAGTATGGAGCAACATTAAAAATTAAAACGAACAGAAATTATTCCGTATATGAGGGGGGCTGCCTCCTCCATAATACCCCTCTCTTCACGCTAAAGTTTTTAAGTTTTTTAAGCCGAGGTAGTAATTAAATAAAAAAACAAGTTTTGTCAACTGGAAGTATGGAGCAACATTAAAAATTAAAACGAACAGAAATTATTCCGTATATGAGGGGGGCTGCCTCCTCCATAATACCCCTCTCTTCACGCTAAAGTTTTTAAGTTTTTTAAGCCGAGGTAGTAATTAAATAAAAAAACAAGTTTTGTCAACTGGAAGTATGGAGCAACATTAAAAATTAAAACGAACAGAAATTATTCCGTATATGAGGGGGGCTGCCTCCTCCATAATACCCCTCTCTTCACGCTAAAGTTTTTAAGTTTTTTAAGCCGAGGTAGTAATTAAATAAAAAAACAAGTTTTGTCAACTGGAAGTATGGAGCAACATTAAAATTAAAACGAACAGAAATTATTCCGTATATGAGGGGGGCTGCCTCCTCCATAATACCCCTCTCTTCACGCTAAAGTTTTTAAGCTTTTTAAGCCGAGGTAGTAATTAAATAAAAAAACAAGTTTTGTCAACTGGAAGTATGGAGCAACATTAAAAATTAAAACGAACAGAAATTATTCCGTATATGAGGGGGGCTGCCTCCTCCATAATACCCCTCTCTTCACGCTAAAGTTTTTAAGTTTTTTAAGCCGAGGTAGTAATTAAATAAAAAAACAAGTTTTGTCAACTGGAAGTATGGAGCAACATTAAAAATTAAAACGAACAGAAATTATTCCGTATATGAGGGGGGCTGCCTCCTCCATAATACCCCTCTCTTCACGCTAAAGTTTTTAAGTTTTTTAAGCCGAGGTAGTAATTAAATAAAAAAACAGGTTTTGTCAACTGGAAGTATGGAGCAACATTAAAAATTAAAACGAACAGAAATTATTCCGTATATGAGGGGGGCTGCCTCCTCCATAATACCCCTCTCTTCACGCTAAAGTTTTTAAGCTTTTTAAGCCGAGGTAGTAATTAAATAAAAAAAACACCCCTCTCTTCACGCTAAAGTTTTTAAGTTTTTTAAGCCGAGGTAGTAATTAAATAAAAAAACAAGTTTTGTCAACTGGAAGTATGGAGCAACATTAAAAATTAAAACGAACAGAAATTATTCCGTATATGAGGGGGGCTGCCTCCTCCATAATACCCCTCTCTTCACGCTAAAGTTTTTAAGCACTTTAAAAAAGGTCCTTATTCAAATTAAACGGTCCTTATGTTTGAGGAGTCGTTCTTTAAGAATTGAAAAAAGGTCTAACTTAAGAGTAAAGAGCGGGGTACTGAGGAAAAGGCAACCCTCCTCATATACGGCCATGGCTGCTTCTACTTTTTTTTTATCGTTAGACATCAAGGTAAGTCTCGATCTAAGTCTTATTTTAGATCTTACTCAGTGCAAAAATGAGCTAAGTCCAAGCTGCGATCTGTCTTGCCACAACAACAAAATTAGTCCTGATACAATGAAAAACGAATTTCGTCGTTGTATAAAACGAGCTAACTCAAGCTGCGAACTAACTTAATGCAAAACCAAGCAAAGTCCTGACTTGGTGCAAAGATGGTCTAGGTGCAGTCTGTAAAATGATTTATTGTAAAAACTAGCTGATTCTTGACTCGGTGTGAAACCGAGCTATATCCTGTTACAATACGACCATGACTCGTTGCAAAATGAGGTAAGTCCTGACTCACTGCAAAGACCAAATAAGTAATAAATAGTGTAAAAACGAACTATGTCGTGATTCAGTAGAAAAAGAGCCATGTCTAAACTTGACACAAAACCGACCTAAATCCTGTCTTGGTGCAAAAATCAGCGCTATGGACTGACTAAGCAGCGGACTAACTCAGTGCGGAAACAAGCTCAAATGCCAGGTATGAACTGGGTTGATGGAATAAGCCGCTGGTTCTGGTCTAGGTTTGAAACGGAATCAGTCTAGGCTTAGTGCAAAACTGTGCTAAATCTAAGCTGTGAACTCACTCCGTGCAAAATGAAGCTTACTCCTGATCGGAAATAGGACATTCTACTCAAATCTTCCATAGAATTTAAACAGAACCCCATTTTCTCAGCTATTAAATATAAGGGCAAAAAAGGGAAAAACATTCAAAATATTGCTACTATTACTGTGAATTACTGATGTGTCAATTGAAAAAAAAAAAAATCAGTTGTTGCAATATGAACAAATTCTTAATTTGGTGCAAAAACGAGTAAGTCGGCACTTGGTCCAAAAACTAAAGATATGAATATGAGTATCCTGCAGAATATTTGTGTATTTCATCACCAGAAGTAAACAAATTAAAGAAACACGTAGGAACTAATTTGGAATAATACTTATACACGAATAATGCATGATAAAAATTTTCCTAGACCTGAGAGAGGGATGCTAATTAACTGTACATATTGAAATCTAACTGATGTTCCTTTGCTATCTCCAGTCAACACTCGGAGTGCCATGTTCTGGATCATAAGTAGTTGCTTCATATGAAATGAAAACGCACTAAACCATATACAAACAGAATATACCAAATACGGATGGACTAAAGAGAAATAAATTACTCATCAGATAGGGACTCGCGTCTGATCACCTTTCTTTTTAATTTTTTGTTATCTCGTCACATTTTTGTCCACATCAATAACGACTAGTATTTTGCCAGAAGAAAGATCACGGATGTGTGTTTTCTTTATAATTTGTTTTTTTTTTGCAGGGTGATCTTATCGAACCGATGGTCGTATAAGATCAGGAGAGCACTTGCTCGAACGGAAATTACAGTTCTAGTTCCCCATTTTATAACCAAAACGATGGGGGCAGCTAGATCCCTCCCACGCCCCTTTTTTCCCAAAATCATCCGATTGAAATTTTGAGATAGCCGTGTTGATCAGCATAGTTGAAAAGTCAAGTAATCATGCCTTTGGGGGTGACACAGCCCTGCAAGTCCCGGGGGAAAAGGTTATAAGTTATGAAATTTGTCTAGTGTCTACATATAGTATTCGTTATTGGGAAATAAACAGACCTTTTTTGAGAGGGGAAATTTTCTGCAGTGGAGATTTTTCTAAGAGTAGATCAAAGGGAAACCATACACGGGGGAATTAACCAGAGTTCTTATACTAAATTCTTTTTATCTGACTTACTTTCTCTTTGCCAATTTAATTTTACATGTGGAGATATACCTGGGAAATTGCCCAGGAACATTTTTTAAAGGAGTTAAAATAGTCTGGGGTTTTCCCGTGGGGGGGGGGGGGGGTCACAGTGGAGATTCTCTATGTGGGAATTTTACACGGGAGAAATTTGCTGTAGAGACATTGGGAGGGGAGAATTTCCAGGGAACATTTTCCACGGAGGGAGGATTTTCAGCATGATTTGAAAAACGATTAGAGATTAAAAGAAAAACAAGTCTTTTTTTTAACGAAAGTTGGCTCAAAAGAATTTTCCAGGCGGAATTGTCCGGAAGAAGTTTTCTAGGGGGAATTTTCAACAGGGATAGAATTGTCTGGGGGAAGGGGGTCTTACTCGGGAGGAACTGTCCAAGGAGGAATTTTCTTGGGGAGATTTTCCATGGAGAGAAAAGGCTGATTTTCCGGCATTATTTGAAAAATAATTCAATAAAAAAAAAAACAATTTTTCAACTAAAAGTAAGGAGCAACGTCCACATTTAAAATGAACAAAAATTGTCTCGTGTATGTCCCTCTCCTCAATGGCCTTGTTTTTTTACGCTAATTTTAACTTTTACAACCTAAAAAAGGCTTATCCCAGATTTGCCTCTCTAATTACTCGGACTATCTGTCTCGGCTTTTTCTATAATTAGCCATGTCTTGATGCCTACTGCAAAATACTTGATTTCATTTCAAAATCAATTTGAAATCCAAATTGAATCAGTTTAATTTTATTGATTTTGAATTGAAATCAAGTATTTTGCAGTAGGCATCATGTCATGGCTAATTGTAGAAAACGCCAAGACAGATAGTAAGAGTAATTAAGTGGCAAATCTGGGATAAGCCCTTTTTAGGATTGTATAAAAATGACGTCATTTCATTTGTTGATAGATAAGTCTATCTATCATCCTTCCAGTTGTCATTCCTAGGGCAGAACTAAGGTAGATAGTCATAAAATTTAGAGATAAATTTAAGAACAACTCATGAAAACAAAAGAGCCGTTTAATCAGAGTAAGGAGATTTTTAAAATACAAAAAGAAATTTTGGTGTGAAGAACGAGGCATTGAGGATGTGTACACGGAACAATTCCTGTTCTTTTGAGTTTTAATGTAACTCTGTATTTTCCGCGGAAAAAAAATAATTGTTTATTTAATCACTAAAAGGGAGAACCAACTCTCAGGGGAAAATGTTAACATGCTGCTGACTTTGAATAGCCAAAAACAGCCAGTTGTTTATGTTTCTTTACCTTGAGCCCGAGGAATTCCAAATCAGGATTTTTATAGTATTCATTCATGTAAGGAAAGTTTTTTTGTATTTATATTCAAAATTTGGAAAAAATTGCGCAAAATACTCTTTAATTACGATTTTCTCTTATTAAATTTTGGCAAAACCCTAAGTTAACCTGAGCAAAAAAACTGATCAGAAATATCAAAATTGATATATTGATTATCGAATAACGAAAGTAAAAATATCGATATATCAATATTTCGTTTAATCAAATTATCGCCCAACATTAATAACGACGAAGACCACACTGCCTTTCTATAATAAAAATAGCAAAAGGTAAAACAACGGGGAATTATTTAGGACAAAGAAACTTTTTTCTAAATGAATATTTCGTCTTTATTTCTAAGAACCGTCATCAACAAACAACGTATTAATATAAAATAAGACTTACAATAAAATGCATGATCATTAAGACTAAAAAGAAAAAAAAAGAAAACAGTCATGACATCATCACTTTAATGGAGTTCAACCAGAACTGAAAAATAAACAAGAAACAGGGCAATTCATGCAGATAAAACAAATCAGGAGCATATTTTTCAGTGCAATCCTTGTTTTTGTGGCAGCTAACCTAAAAGGAATTTTTGATATAAGTTCATTGGTATTAACTGCTGATTTTGCAATGTAAAATATTAAGTAATTTTTAATTTAATTTGTGTATAATGCTTTGAGTGAATGCCCAAAACAATACTAATGAGGGTAGTGTTTTCAGAAAGTATAGCGTGGCTAGGGTTTTCACCTTTGCCATTTCACCCTCTTATTTAACAAGTCGTTCGGGGACAATGGAGATTCAACTGCAGTTAAATGATAAACTTCTTTAAATAGAGATTTGACAGAATATTTTTATCAAGATCTGGCCAGGTTTAACATCAAGTCAATATGATCATTATAAACTCCATACGAATATAGACAGTTTTCATTAGAAGTTGCTTAATTGTAATGGGGCTTCTATGCCCGCTATTTAAGATCTTTCGTTACCACAGTCAAGACAAGACAAGATCTTTTATTGACAAACATACATGACAAATAAATTTCTAAACTGGTCGACGGAGAGCAGGGTTCGATGTGTCGGCCATAAACAAATATAAGAAAATGCCGAAAAAACAGATACAGGATATCAATAAAATAAAAAAAAAACATACAAGGTAGGAGATAACAGAGGAGGCCACCCCAGCGCGAGAACACCATAACACAATTCATACTAATATCTATTATTCATCAATCCCAACATCCAGACAAAAAACATTTTTGAAATATGTTTTTTCAAAGAAAATCGGCTCTTGAAACTTGGGAACATTTCTACTAAATTAAGTTTATTTACAATATGAGGAATTTGGTACTAATTGAGAATCTAGCTCTTTCTGATTTAATTGGAGGAAGGCGATACTTCTTGGAGCGGACGTGGTGGGCAGGAGAAATGGGAGTCTCAATTATACCCAAATCATCGAAATAATTTGTTGAAGATTGAATATCATAATACCACATTGCTGTATGCAGGTTTTTTCAGTTGTTTAAGATTAAGTATATTGAGAAAAACATATAAAGTTTGGGTTCCAAGAGATTTTGAAGCCTCATTGGGCGATGAACAAAAGTACCCAGAATTCTAATTGCCTTATTTTGAATTATCTGAAGAGGTTGCAGATGGACCCTAAATGTGTTGAGATAGATTACAGGGCAATAATTTTTAAGGGGAATAAATTTTAAGGATGGAAAAAGGGAAGGTATGTTTCAATCTATGAAGACAACCTAATTTATGGGCAAGTTTCAATCTCAAATTCCTTTTATCAAAATACGAAACTTTTTTGAATAATTGTTTCTAAAACCTTTTATATTGGGGAAAGAATAGCTATTGGGCGATAGTTGCCTATATCTGTCTTATCACCTTTCTTATGAATTGGAATAACTCGTGCAGATTTCCATATTTCTGGAAAGATCCCTGATGATATAGATGCATTTAAAATGTGAAGCAACGGAACATAGGTTACACAAGCAATTTCTTTCAGAATATTTGTGGAGAGCCCATCTAGACCTAGGGAATTGCCACTTTTTAAATTCGTAATTACTTTCTGGAACTAACCGAAAGTAACAGGGGCCAGGAAAATACTAGAATTTTCAGATGGCAGAAGATATTCTTCATGTAAATAAAACGGAGATTCAGGAGAATTCAGTTCAACAATAGTACTAATATGAGAAAAATAATCTGCAACAACATCCTTCCCCTTCAATTCAACACCATTTTCATTTATGATCACTTCAGGGTGTGGTGTCTTAATATTATTTCCAATTTTTTCCTCGATTAAATTTCATGTAGTCCGAGGTGAATCAGATTTTTTAAATGAATTTTCATAATAAATTTGTTGACTTGTTCTAAGAATTTTAACCAGCAAATTTTTATAATTTTTGAATCGCTGTACATATGAGCCGAGGGACTAAAAAAAAAAAAAAAAAAAAAAAAGCAAACTTAAACACTTAACAATTATTTACATAAAACGACGTAAATTATGGTGCGCAGTAAGACCTGCAGACAACGACAGCTTTCCCGCAAGCACAGTCACTTTTTCCCGTAAATCAGGGAGGCCGAATCGCGATATTAGATGCCGGTTCCGGAAACACGGAGGGAGGCACAAAAGGTACCGAGAAAATTTAAAATAATAAGTCCGGATAGAATTCGGATCTTTAGGCTTCAGAATTGGAAGAAAACCAGATAAAAAAAGAATAGAATGATCGCAAAATGAAGAATATAATTTCCCAAGCGCTTTTCTATTGTAACCTCTCTCTATTTGCAACAGTTTTTGAATATCCTATCTGAATTTTTTTTTTTTTTTGCATTCGAAACTGTCAGAGCCCGAAGTGTTTTGAGATTATTAGTAATGTGAAGACCAAGCCACCGAAAAGAAGGGACACAGGGAATAGAGAAAAAAAAACACAATTAAGAGGGAGACTCGCACTCGAATTAAATGAAATATATTCGCACTTATCAACGTTCAACATAAACCCAATCCGTCTGAACTGGTCTGAGATCCAGCTGACAGAATGTGAGAGTGCAGCCCTAGAACGACTGACAAGGAGAACATCGTCCGCATAAGCAAGATACGAGACATCAATTCCATCAGAAATGAAAGTCGAAGGCAAGGATAAAAGAATAGGAGCAATACATAACTTAAAAATAGTTGGAGAAAGCACACCACCTTGACGGACCCCACGCCGAAGAAACACCTTTGAATCAGAAACTACTCCATTACATTTTACCCGAATAAAAGAGTTCGAATACCAGTACCGTAACAAAACAACAATAGAAAGGTTAATATTGTTGGAAAAAAGGGAATAGAGTGCATGTGAGTGGACTATACTATCGAAAGCTTTCGAAAGATCAAGAGCACAGATATGAAGGGGAGATTTATCATTAACAGATTGCAACAGGAGGGAAGCTAGAACACGATGGGCGTGCTGACATCCCAGCCTTTTTTGAAAGCCAAATTGGTTTTCACCAAAATTAACATTTTCTGAAATGAAAGGGAGAAGAATATATTCAAAAACTTTGCTAAGAGTGCACGAAACAGTAATTGGTCGATAAGAACTACACTCTAACGAAGTTTTTCCATGCTTCAAAACCGAGGTGACTGTGCCACAGAGAAAACTGTCGGGAACCATAGAAGTAGATAAACACATCTGAAACAGTAGCTGAAGGTGATCTATCAAAGTTGGGCAAACTACTTTTAGATGATAAGACGAAATTCCGTCTTGATCAACAGAGCTAGATTGCATGTTCTTAATAGCTTGACCAATATCAACAGTAGAAACTGGTAATACATTACTCTGAGAAATATGATTAGGCAAACACGACTCAAGAAGGTTACTAAAAAGCTTTTCAACTTCCCGGCTCACCTTGCCGAAAATATCATTATAATACGACACCCAAGTATGAACTGCTATAGGACTTTCAGAAAAATCACTACTAAGCTTATCCGAATTCATAACATGAGACCACTCCTTTCTCGAAGCAGGAAAATCAAAACCAGATACCCTAGACTGCCGTAAACGTTTTTTATAAGCACGCTTGGTACTTTGCTTCAGATATAAATAAGCTGCTTAAGAATACTCGTAAAAATAAGCTACTTAAGAAGTAGAGCCTGTAAATGGATTGAAAAACACTGAACAAACATAACTTTGATAAAAACAAAAAAAGAATGAAAGAAAAGGTAAAAGGAATATTACTCCCTTACTGTTGTCCAGACGTCAACTCTAATCATAAATACACCAAAAAGTTTAATATTGAACTCAACAACTGATTTCCAAACTTCGTAGCATGGCACTAGCTGCACAATAGTATTCTTAAAATCCGTATGATATTTTTCATTTAAGAACCAATCTAAAAAAAAATTACTAAAAGAATTATCTTCTATAAAAAAAAATATGTGTTTTAGGAATCAAGAAGAAAGCGATAAAAACTGTTTTTTTTTTTTTTTTTTTTTTAACTAGGGATTTACTCTTCACCCTGCATAAGATTTATTTACAATTATATTTCTTTTCTTTTAGTTAAATGACATTGCAAACGGACAGAAGAGGCTGGAATCGAAGCTTTCGTATCAGAAATATTTTTTTGATCCTTCAATTTTTTCTGGTTTTGTCCCTAATCATCTTCACTTTTAAAGGACAGCTAATCAGACCAAATTACAGACGGGACTTGTCCGGCGCCATAAGAACTGCTTTTGATCAACACCTGCCTGCACGAAAATATGTTGTGATGTATTCAGGGCATTAATGTCACCATTGGAACATTCCAAATTTTCATATTTTAATATTCGAATACTGCTATATTCTTTTTTTTGTGTTTTCTAGTGTGGATATTGATTTTCTGTGCCAATTTGTGGAATGTTTTTTGGTCATTTAAAATAATTTAAGTATGTGCTATAAAAAAAAAAGAAAAAAAAAGGAAGTGTTACACATTGTAGCAAGCGGATTTTCCTACTATCTGCTCGATTTTTTTTTATTTTTTTTTTTTACTATTTACCAAAATAAGAATCACAAAATTATCCCTCTAAGGAGGTTACAAGAATCTGAAGTCCCTTTGGTACTGCAATAAAACTCAAGTTGTTTTGTTTTCGTTCAGTGTTGCCAAAATGTATTATTATTTTCCTCTTTTTATTTGTAATTATTATCCTCCTATGTTACTCCAGGGAGATTTTTTTACTTCATCGAATTTTCGTCAAGGATATTAGAATGTTTGTTTAATTTTAGCATAAAAGTTTAAATGGCTTCAAAGTAGTGAAACTTCTTGGAATACTTTTGATTTTCTGCATCTCTCCTGGAGAAGCAATGTACATAAATCAATGACTTAATTTTCCACCCGAAGTCATAAACAGCTAAGGAAGATACGATGTCGTCATAGACTAGTCATTTAGCATGTTGAACTTGTCAGTTTACTCACACCTGTTCGATTAATTTGTCTATTTGAGTAGTCTATCAGTGAGTTTTCAAAAAGGAAGAGGTTATTTTTTTTTTTGAGTTCTTTCCTTTTTTTTGAGTTCTTCCTTCCTTTGAGTTCTAGTTTTTTTGAGTTCTTCCTTTTTGAGTTTTCAAAAAGGAAGAGGGGCGTAAAAGACACTGAAAATAATTTTAGGTCCAAATGTTTTTTATTCTCCTGGTAGGGGGGTACTTTTGGCGTATTAGTAAGGGAGCTTATTCTCCCTCTAACCCCACTAGCCAGTTTTTTGTTGAATTTTACATCTTGTGCAGCAACTAACATCGGCTTAAATATGTCTTTAGCTTTGATGTTTTAATAGTACCTCCACTTATAATCTATTTTTTGAGCTATAATTGAGTTTTCACGTTATCTTACAGAGGTCATGTTACATTACGGATGTTAGCGTTATGTTTTCTATAGTAGGGAGGATATCTCCCACTATTGTTACCCTTTTGCATAGTATTCTGTAATAAAACCTTAACATAAAGAGCAGTAATTTCTTCATCAGGAATGGCAATATTCAACTTGTTTTAATTTAATTCTAAAGGGATATTTGCATTTAAGTTCGTCCTTGAATTTTCTTTGTTGGTTTGCTCCTTATCATGCATAGGAGGATACTGTTTCATAAATCTGATAGTTTTAATCCACAAATACCCTTGCAAAGGTGCAACTATTTAAACGTAATACAGAAATAAATTCTGAATTTCTAATTTGCCTCACATCCTTAAAAAAAAAAAATCTCACATCACGTTGAACCTAAGGGCATTTAAAGAAAGACATGTAGCTTTTGATGTTAAAATCTACTAGTAAAAGACTTGACATAGCAATATGAAGGGAACTAAGTTCTATAATGGGAATCAAATCAATTATACAATTGGACAAGATAGGTCTCATATCTCTTCTAAGTATTGGATCAGATAATGTGCATTAAGATCAGTGGCGCCACTTGGCGAGAGGGGCAGAGAGGGCCCTTTGTCTCCCCTAGATTTTTGCCTTTCCCGTAGATCTTGAAAAATACTTTTTTAAGGGTGTTTTCATTAAAAACAGCTTTTTTTGGTATATTCATAGGAGAATTGAAAAAAAAAAAAAATAGAAATCCCCCCCCCCCAGATATTGAAAAATACACCCACCCACCCATATTTTTGTGAACCATGTTTTTATGTTTCTTTTAGGTTCTCTTACGAAAAAGAAATAACAAAAATATGCTTAAAAAGTCTTCTATCATCGGCAAAAATCAATCACTGAGCAATAAGCATTGTTCTTTCGTTTAGGGCAGTGCTGTATTTGATTGCCTAAAATAGACTGGTTAACACCAAAGGTTCGCTAGGCAAAGATCTCTTTTTGTGCCCGAAATATAAATAAAGATAAACACATGAGAAAAATGAATGACAAATGTAAATTTATATAATTTGTTGGCACAATTAATAAAACTATTTTCCTTTATAAAGAGGAGAACAACATTGTTATATGCAAAATCGAATGACCCAGGGAAACTTAACAAAGCTTTGGGATCATATCTTTTTTGCAAAATCAACCTATTATAGATACTGGTAAATACTGTCATTCTAATTAGCATATAATGTATGGTTAAGTTTTTTTCTTTTTTTATCATAATCTTCGTATTCTGGAAGATCATGGTTACATCAACTCCAAGTGAAAAATGTTGTTAATGTCTATTTTAGGGTGTTTGTTTAGCGTCACAAAGGCTGCGGATCTGGCTAGCCCTGTCATCTCTGGACGCAATATGCACTTGAAAATAACAAATGCCTATAAAGCCATATGTTAGCTAAAACACTTCCGATAACTAAGAATAGCAATATTATCTCCTACGCTTAAATTTAGAAGTATTACAGAATGATCACACAATCAAGATTAACAGAACGTCAGTTAATGTTGCTTGTCCTACCCTTTGCGAGATGTGCGGGTCTCAGTTATTCTGGGATTATATCATTGCATTTCTAGAGAGTAATCCTCGAAATTGACGTCGTAGATGTCTTAGAAACGCGAGGTAAAAATAATTCTGTTCAGTAGATAAGTAATCTTAGCATGCTGGAACACGCTGTTATAAGTGATGCCATCTACATCTATAAAAGTATGTGAAGATGCGCTATGACTTCATAACTCATCATTTTAAGACGAGAACTTTTCTTTTCTATTGCGAATCTCTTAGTTGATACGGTTACCGAAAGGATAATAAAATTAAGTCTGCAAAATTTTGAAAATCATATAGACAATCCTTTTTCTCTTTTCCCCTGCCCAGATGCCTGGATTCGTTTTGTTTTGTTTTATTCTACAAAAATAGCAACTACAAATAGAAACTTTAAGATCTAAAGAATATTGTTTAGCTTAGTAAAAGTTTCTTTTTTGATAATAGACAACCGCTTTCAAAAATTACTCTTTTTATTGTGTTTCAGCTAGCCGCGTAGATGAAAATTTTCAGAAACATTGAAAATGTGCTCGACGTATCGGTTTTGCTAACGTATCGAATGAAAAAAAAATCTTTTAAAGTACTTATCGCTATAGGATATTAATGGTCTAATTAAGGATTTCGATAAATGTGTCGTTTTTTGTATGTTAGGCATGTCAAAATGCACAAGTTTTCACATCCTCCCTCAAGCTCAGTTTTTTTTTTTTTTTTTTTTTTTTTTTTTTTTTTTTTTTTTTTTTTTTTTTTTTTTTTTTTTTTTTTTTTTTTACCGTCCATTAAGATTTATGTTGCCTGTGTAATTTTTGGCGTCTTATTTTTCTGTTTTCCTGCGGTTTTAATATATACACGGAAGACAACGATTTTGCTTTCATTGCATAGCTGAGATTGAGTCCTACCGAACTACATTTTTTTAAATTTGGCGTACATAGTTTTTTTTAGATGGAAAATGCGTTGGATATTCGTTGATAACTGTTGAAAAAAGAACAATTATCCTATTTTTAAGTAAATTTAGATCCTTCTCCAATAAAAAGTTTAAGCAATATCATAATTCTGGCTCGGTGATTGGATAGATCTGAGACTAATGAATCCAATAATATGAATGTCTTATCTTTTTGGTGTATGTTGCAGCTCCAGGATTGTCACAAAGTCACTTGTTTCAGAGTGAACATATATCTTAAAGTTTGTAAAATATAGCTGGCCTTAGTTTCTCAATCAATTTTGCTGTTTTTTTGCCACTTTCTTTGGCTGCATAGATTTATTTCCACACCTCCGACCTGTGTTAACGACCCTGAAAAGTAGTGTATTAGTTGATGGAGCTTGTGCACACTCCGCAAAACATGGCTTTCGCGAGAAAAACCCAAGTGTGAATCTAGGCTTAAGTGCTACTTAGCATCAGTAAAAGTGATAATTACGAGACGAAAAATTTGTTGCGTTTCGGGAGCACTATGCTTTAGTTTGACAAGATGTGAAAGGCAGCTGTTTTCCCCATGAATTGATTCTAGTTGTCGCCTGGATTTGTTTGTATTTTAAGATAGTAAGCACCGTATCTTCGTATGTTGAATAGTCTTTGTTTTCTGTCTTATTTGCTTTTCAATTTGCTGCCATTTTTCGGATCATCTTGGGAAACATGTATTTGTTAGTTTGCAATTGATAGTTATTAATAGCATTTAATCCTTGATATCCTTGAGAAGTTTTCTTTTCTATTTTGTATGTTTGGAAATGATTTTGATGTTGACAATCGAATTCTGGTATTTTCGTTTCATGAGAATAAAATTATTTTTGGATGGTTTTTCCTCTAATGCTTATAATACTAATAGTTGATAGAGTGGGTGATTGCCTAATGAACATAATAATTATGCTCCTTTCAAAGTTGGTGCGTACGCAGGAGAAAGGTGTAGGCTGTGGAACCAGCGTTTCCTTGAAATCTCGGGATTTTTCGGTTACTTTTTTTCCAATTATTCTGCATTTCCTGCGTAGTATATTTGTTTTTTGTTTTTTTGTTTTTTTTTGGGGGGGGGGTGCAGATTTTTCTTCTCTTGTCCTGTGAAAATAGTTGTTGCGTACATCCTTCTTCAGAGAAAATTTTCTAGTTGAATCGATTTTAAACTGACCGTCAATTCTTCGTAATTCTATTTATGAAGCCTGAACAGAAAATATTTCTGCATTCAGAGGAATCGGTATTCGATCCTCTTTTTGAGGAAGTGCCTTTTATATATCAGATAAGAATAGGAAGGGTCTAATAATAGTTTTCTTTGTGTTTTGATCTGAAGATGGTCTTCAGTGTTTACTTAAAAATGCTTTTTGGGTGAATCAAGGTTTTTCTATAGTGATTGAGTTTGATAGTGGTTACATAGTTTGATGCTGTGGACAGTGTCTGAGAGTGTCTCATTCACATTTAAAAAAAACAAATTCTAGACCTTGCCGTTGAGATGCCCTTGTCCTTGTGCACGATGCCCTGCTCAGGGGTGTCGTCGGGGGGGAGGGGGTAGTCGCCCCTTCAATAATTTGGAAAAACATTATTTTAGATAACCCATGCTCATTGACTATCCGGATATGGACCCCTCTTTCCCCCTCCCCCCCACCCCCCTCTCCAATAAAAATGCTGGAGCTACGCCTCTGACCCTACCCTTGTGCATGAATTAGCCTTAGAGGACTTTAATGCTATTGGGAGATTAGCCCCCTCCCCGATCCCCTGTATTCAAACCTTCGTCAGCAATTTTCAATTGCTGATTAATAAAAACTAAACATCGCCACTGCTTGAAAGTAGTTAGTTATATGAACTGCAAATGTTTTTCATTTAGTCTGTTCTCAATTGATATCTAAGAGTGAAAATAAGTTTAAGAAACCAAAGACAGATAATCTACATTAGAAGAACGCATAGAAAAGGACTAGGTAATATTATGTACTTTAGCCGACTGTCATATACAAATAATTTGCCTGTTGCTCTTAGAGTTTGCAGTTCTGTTTTTTTTTCCTTTTTTTTAATGCTTGAACCAAAATGAACTGAAAAAGAAAAAAATATGGAGAAAAAATGTTAAATAATTACGCAAATTTCCGTTTGAAATTTAGCTGATGTTTAGAAAATATTTACATATTTGTAGTTTAGAAATCGTCTCAATTGAGATTTGTCGTATATTCCATGGAAATTCTTACAGCCAGTATGGGTACTTACGTTTTATCCAGAAAACACGCGAGAAGTGAAGTTTGGTTAATGTTAACGAAATAAAACAAAATATGATAAAAAAATAACAGTTTAGAAACAAATTTTGGCTACACATTTGAACATTAGGGGGGTGGGGGTAAAGCATAGCATATATTAAATACGTAACCTAATCTAGATACCTTTTTTTGCCCCTCCATCCCAAAAAAACTAAAGTTTAGATATTGTTCAGGGAGTGAGAAACCCCTGTTTGCCTAGCGAGGCAAAAGAATTGTCTTGTTAAAGATCCTGCTTGACTAGTTTTTCGCGATCCAATTCTCGCGTGTTTTCTGGATAATACGTAAGCACCGCAGTATGTAAACATGTTTAAGTTCGTTAAAAAAAATATTTTGTCATGAAAAGTAGAGTTGATAGTTTAGTTACGTTTATTATGAATATTTATCATGGATAAAAAGTTCCGGACCAATAATGTACGTTATAATATGTTAATAATAAGCTAAAAAAAATTAATAATAGTAAAAAAAAAACTTATCCTACTTTCAAGGCCGTGTCTAGGGGGTATTAGGGGGTTAAACCACCTCGAAGTATTTGTCTGACTCGTAAAAACGTAACAAAAATTAATATAAACAAATTGTTGATACATTTATTTAGTTGTTTTTTTCCTCCCCCCAAATTTTTCTTTTGTAACCCCGCCCCCTCCCCCAAAATAAAATAATAATAATCCTGGATACGATCCTGTCTACGTTAGTAATTTGAACAGACGGGCACTTGAACGAAGCCTTAACCTTACTCAGCCATCAAAATACATAGGACAAACAATACAATCAAACAAAACGGGAAGATCTGTGGACATGCAAAGCTGTAGCTAGCAAGTATAAGCCATCATGAATTCAAAAATATAAGCACCTCAAATCGGTGATAATAGTCCCAGTTTATCACTATCAATTTGGGCACTAGCCTTTATGGGTTTCGGCGCTTTAAATTTCTGACCCAGGCTAGGGGTGCCCCTACCGTTAGGTGTTGGATATGTTATCCCTATGGTAGGGGAACCTTGTGATAAATACGTATATTAGTATAATCATGAAGAATTTTAAAAATAAAAAGACAAATAGATTAGGCGTATAAATGTTAGTTACCAACTAGTGAATGGGCGAAAAAAATTAAGACGGACACATGTTTAAGAAACCTAGGTGACTTGGAAAATAAATTGTTTTATTGGGTATAAAGTAACTGTTGTAAAATTTTAAAGTCTCCCTAGGTGGCATATATGCAAAATACAAACAACCTCTGCAAAAAAGAACCCAAATTAGGGAAATAACGAGAAATTATAACAATTAATATCATTTGCTATTATTTGATAATTTTTTTCGTGTTAGCTTAAAAGCTCATTAAACTGAAAACTAAATTTTTTGAATAGCCAGTTTATTTTATTCACTGAAAAATCTCTCAAAGCTGGTTCATGATTTAAAAATTGACATTAAATTTTAAAATCACTATAATTACTGCATGTTTTTAAATCCCTAAATAATCGTGAGTAAAAGGCTGGATAGGTGATATTTGATTGTATATTATTTTCAGGAAGCGGGATGTCCATAATATACTTTTTGTTGAAGCACTAAATGATGGCGTTGGTTAGTACGTGATCCATTTAATTTAACAGCTTACTGGACTGATTTTATTAATTCTATTCAGTCCTCCTTGCAAAGACTTATGAAGCAGGCTAAGTACATGAAATGTCAGGAGAAAAACAGTTTTAGTCACCCAAGTAGGAAGGGTAAGCTTGATTTATATTCATTCTGAAAGTCTTTTTCAATTTCCTCCCCCCCCCCCCCTTCCTAATCCAAAGTAAATTGTTTGTGACATGAATGATGTTAGGAAAAATAATGAAACAAATCTCTAGTAAGTATATATTTTTATTTTAATAACCTTTTTCTTAGAAAATAGTTTGTTATTTCTCCAGTTTCTAACCTTTTTTTCAGCATTCGCTTCACTGTCAGATTTACGGAGTGAAATCTAGCTAACAATTCTGCACAAAATGGCCTTCTTTAATTCTTTATATTGGAAATGAAGCAGCCCATGAGAGCTGAGAAGTTGCCCCACGACTGGAAGGCCAAATATTATTTCCTAGCTATATATATATATATATATATATATATATATATATATATATATAATATATTATATATATATATATATATATATATATATATAATATATATATATAATATATATATATATAATATATATATTATATATATATATATATATATATATATATATATATATATATATATATATATATATGTATGTATATATATATATATATATATATATATATATATATATATATATATATATATATATATATATATATATATATAATATATATATATATATATATATATATATATATATATATATATATATATATATAATATATATATATATATATATATATAATATATATATATATATATATATATATATATATATAATATATATATATATATATATATATTTTCAATGTGAACTTGCTAGTTTGTCATGTCTAATTCATGCAGCAGTTATCAAGTGTCCAAATTTTTTTTAAACGCCCGGTGAAACCACAGAAGAGTGATTTTTCGCTAATTTGGAAAGATGCTGTACTACGTTAACGAAACTTTCAGGAATTAACGTACACCCTAAATTAGAGTGCAGAAAGATACTTTTGACCTCCTACCTACCTCCAAAAGTGGAGAAGTAATGAACCTAAAATTTGCTTTAGATCACAAATTTAAACTGTTCCTTTCCAGAAATTTCATTTACGTGACACAACCACTTTCCCAGTAAAGAAATCACTCTTCTCCACTTTCACCAACTCACACCAGGTGTGAGGTCTGCAATTTTTTCCAAATGCCTCTACTGACAGACAGCCCACTAGGTTACAAAATTTGAAAAAAGTTCTTGTTTCGTAGGTTGATGGCGTTGCTACGTAAAATTATGACAGACAAAGCCCAACCCGTCGCTTCCTAATATTATTTTCAACTGCTTTCTTATCAATAGTTTTATATTCATTTTAAAATCCTAATTGTTTCTATTGGTATTACTTTGGATAAAGTCTCCCGATACTGCGTTATCACTATCGCTACAAATAATAAAGCTACAAGTTATTTCATCATTTTGAAATAATTGTCTTATCATATCGTATTTAACGGCAACCGGTCTGATAGTATTCATTGAATGAACACATATAGGCACATACGCAGGACTTTAATTTGAAGGGTGGGAGGGGTGCTTTGAAAGAAACCCAGCAAGAATGGGTGAATTCTACAATAACGGGGGATGTCAGAAAAATGTTGGCATTCCCAATCTGATTCTTTTTTTCAAATTAATCTATATTAGTTGACACACACCAAATTAATGCGGCGCGGCTCCCAACTTAGTTGGCAGGTCCTGTCGGGTGGAATTTATTGCCCATCGAAAACTGCGCATGTAAGGGTAAATCGATCACTTGATGCCAGTTGTGAAAGTAACGTAAAGTTTGGCGGAAATTTGCAGACTTTTCCGTGTTAGATACAGAGTTAAGTTGAGTTGGTTTTTGTCATATGTCAGTGTCCATTTCCTAGTTTAACTGAATATAAGCGACCAATTAAGGTTACTTTGATCAGTTCTGATTCTGTCCTCGTCGTGTGAGTGTTGTCGAGTGCAAAAATAGCTTTCTGGCTTGTCAAAGCAGACGAGAGAAAATCAACACAGATAAGCGGAACTGAAAAAGGGTTAAATTGCTGTGTAAAGACTGTAAAGAAGCTGCAAAGCCCGTCACTGTTTATTAGTTTCATGACGTCTATCGTAGCGCTCACACAGCAAAGTACCATGCGAAACGGTTGGAAGAAAGACGTTCTATCCGAATCCGTCTAAAGAAACTCAAAAGAAGATTCTACATCCTTATAGTTTCGTTAAGGGAGTGACACAGTTTGTCCAGTGCTTACAAACAAGATCAAAAGCTTAAAGTATTAATGAAAGTAGTGCTATTGCTAGTGGCAGTGACTTTGTTGACAGAGCAAACGAAGAAACCGAGAGCATTCTTAGTGTCGGTGCTCCATTCTTAGGGTGCATGTCAACCACCTTGCCTCAAGAATGCTGGTGAAAACCCGGAGTCTGAATCGAAAGGAGTTTCGCCCAAAATTTAAGCCAATACTGCTGTTCTGGAGACGAATGAAGGAGAAATCACGCACCATCACCACTACTTCTCTCTTCGGTAAGTTCCTCATTCTGTACTTTAAAGATTATATCCGGAATTGTAGTCCTTTCCCCCTCCATTTACTTACTTTCTCTTTTTGCCATTTCAAACCTCTAGGTTGAATCCTTGGATTTTCCACCACCAAAACTTAAACACAGAATCACACTAACTTGGGACTTTTAAAACAAATTTTTTGTCAATTTTTTCAGAGGTAATCTTGAGAGCCACTTGGCCAGTATTGGTATTTCAAGGAGTTTTAGCTGACATCCAATAATTTTTTATTTCCCTGCACATGCATTATGGTGATCCATCCTTGTCAATGTATTCTCAATTATCTCTATGCTATTGAATCGTGTGAAAAGTGGTGGAGGATTCTAGTGCGGACTGACTAACAAACAGAACTTTGATAGCTCTTCTCTATTGCCAAAGACCATAGAGCTTTCGTTTTTGCAAAAACCGTACCCGTGACTTCAGCTGAAGGTGAGCAGTTCTTCAGTAAGATCAAAATGATAAAAAACCGATCGAGATCAATCATGGGTGATGATAGACTTGACTCACTTATAATCCGCTACACTAAAAAAGACATACCTGCTGAGTTGGAGTCATCAGCACTTGTTGATCTGTGGAAAGTGGAGAAATAAAGGCATATCCATCTTTAAGATTTATTCCTTTGTAATTATTTTGTTTTTGTGCATTAGTATTGTGTAATAGATCAAGCTAAATCCGTTAAGCTATATATATATTATTAATTTAGCTTATATGTCCGCATTTATGGCACACATGGCGATTTTATGGCACATTCTTTATATCCCCCTCCAAACATAAAACCCTGACTCAGGGTTTAACTTTGTGTGAAATGTTGTCTTTATTTTATTAGAATTGAAAAATAGTTTATTTCAGAGATATGCTCATTTCAAAGTGTGTTTAGCTTGAGTTATTTTCTTTATACCGATCCCTCTTAATGAATTCGAATATCTACGTTCAAGATGTAGTTTTTAAGGTGTACTGATCATAATTTATGTTCATAACCATTTCATAAAGTGTTCATAAATCGCACTCGAAGTTCATAAATCGCACTCGAAGTTCATACTTATTTTGAGAAATATAGCGGGAGGCCTGTATTGACACCTTTTTCTTGTTTTTATTTTGCAATATTGATAATGGTGCGTCGCCAGTCTTGACAATCATCGTTCTTCTATTAAAACTTCTCCTTGAGGTAAGTCTCTTGAACAGGTAAATTAAGTGAATTATTATACTGGCTATAAATATCGGCGAGCGTCAGAAACTTTTGCAAATTTTTGGGAACTAATATTATTTCAATTAGAAAATTAAACATCTGAAATTGAATTTGCAGTTTTATTTCTCGTAAGTTGCTAAATTTGTTACATATTTATATCAATGATACGAGATAATATAGTCTTATACTGGGAATCATCTTTAGGCTACAAAAGTTTTGAAATTATTTTTGCCAAAATTTATTGCTTAAATTTTTAAACTATACCAGGTGCAAATGAAATTGCTGTCACCTTTCCAGCAAGTCGCAGATTTTTCGCAAATTTACATCATCCATCTTGGGCTGGATGTCACTTTTATGTTATCAGAATTTTGGAATATTTTTGTAATTATCTCTTTACCAGATGGTAGTTAACCTTACTATCAACGTATCATGGCAATTAAGGAAACAATGTTTCACCTGACTTGGCAACCACCTTAAATTAACCTAATGGAAATGTGAAAAATCTGAAGATAAAATCACTTTCAAACGTAGGTTTAAAGATGAAACTTCTAGTCTTTATGTGTTTTGTTGGTTTTGTTGTAGCTCGTTCTGTAGGTGATTTAAAAATTCAACGATGCGGCCAAATGTTGGCTGATGCGATAACATTAGTTTGTCAGGGGAAAGTTCCATATAAGGCTCTGGCATGGAAATCAGCTGATAGAAGTACACATATTGAATCAGGTGGGTCTTATCATCTTTCTCCTTCCTCTTTCTCTGTCTCCCTTTTTCCCTTGTTTGCTTTTAAAATTAGTTGCGCCATTGTTTCCCCTCTCCACACTTATATGTTTAATAGTATGTTTTATTGTTTTTGTTTTTTTAATTCTATTTGCCACTTTAGCAATGTATATTGCTCACCGTCGGTTGCTAGAAAACTGAACAAATAGACTATCAGAGTACCAACCTGAGGGACAAACGTGTTTGGCTCTATATTTGATTAAATTTACAATTGCTCTTAAATTTAATGGCTTTTGCTTCAGATTTTGGGTTTATGTTCCGTGACTTTTATCCTTTGATGTTTACTTAGCAAACTAAATTTAAATCCGTAAAAAATTATGTTGCAGAACATTTTAATTGACAATGTTATTTCTCACTTCAAAATTTCAGGTTGAATTTTTTTTTTTTTTTTTTTTTTTTTTTTTTTTTTTTTTTATTGGATTAATTTTTGTTTACTAAATTGAAGGTTAGATGGAATTATTATCACAAGGGCCCCGGGAAAAGGCGATGAAAGTGCATACATGTATCATGGCCGAAGGTGGAAATTTTCCGAGGGGGAGGGGGTGGGAGCCTCTACAATTTTTTTTGCAAAGATGGAGGAAAGTAGACCCCGGCGCCGCGCCGGCGGATCAACCGAGCGCCGCCGACGAGAGGCCCGGTCGAACGCCGCCGAAGTTTCGTAACGCCGCCGGCACGCCAAAGGTGCGCCGCCACCGATAGAGGCGGCAGCGTTCGGTGGACTTTAAATTAATTTTGCTGCAATTCTTTATTGCGTCAACCGCAAAGTTGGAGCTTTTCCTTCTTGTGTGGTTTAGTATTTCGATTTTCCTGATTAGAAATCAAGCAGGGCTTGCACTATCCTCGAATTTTCGGGTATTGCCCCGAAAATCTATGCGTCACCCCGAAAAACAAATTTGGTTCCCAGAATCCCCGAAAATCACGCAATCACGGTGCCATCCCTAGCGATTTATCACCAGTGACTTTCCCTGCCAAATATTACTTTGCATACCTTAATTCTTCACTGCTCTCTTGTTCATTAATTTTCGTCTCTTTTGTTACTTTGCATAAAAACCAGACAGATGCAATATGCAATTGCAAATATTGCAATATACACAGTTCTTCATATGTTGACAAAAAACAGTATCGTCTTTATGAAATGAGTTTAAATCATTTCGAATGTAGTTTTCCAATCGCTATTTCTAACATCGCTCGTAGTCAAGAATTTTATTTTCAAGTTGAATAGAATTATAGAACGAATTCACTACTATACAGCTTCAATCTAGTTGGTATGCCAGTCAATAAATTGTGGCTCTTCGTCCAGTCCATCTCACTTGGCCTTAACATATCAACTTGGACCCACCAAGCATCATAAAAGTACTAAAAGCGCTAAAGTGTACGAAAAGTAATAAGACACCAGCAGAGGATGGGGTCCCTTGTTAAATGTACGTATAAGGCCTCGGTAACTCTTTCATGCCGCCTAACTGACCTGTTTGTATAAGTGTGGACGGCATAGATTTTCCCAAGAGACTGAAAGGTAGTCCTTGTCCTGGTTAATAAAAAAGGAGATAAGACCGTTCGCGGAAACTATAGTTACTTACACTTAATTGATCATTGAATGGAAATGAAATGCGTCATTCTATTAAATAGATTTTAATACGCACAGAACAAGCTAATCTGTCCTTAGCAGGCAAGTTTCAGACCATACAAGGAATGCCTAGAGCTGACACTTACGATCTGGCCTATCCAGCAGCAGTACACCAGATATCACCTACTATTGAATTGAATCTGAGTTTATTAAAAAAAAGAAAATCAAGAAAAATATAAGTGTTTAACAAGTTCCACAATGTTTTTTGCATACAAAAACAAAACAACACTTTAACTTAGTCTCCCCCGTAGGACTCCATGGCCAGGAAAAAACAGGGAAGGAACAAAACAAAAAAATAAATATATACATCCATGAAACATTTTTAAAATAATACACAAACATGTCACCAACCTAAACAAAATAAAAAAAAAACTGTTCATTGCTTTCATTGACTTCCTTACTGCTTCCGGATCCCTTATTAGAGAGGAAGTACGGAGAATTATGGATGAAAATAGAGTGCCACAGGACACCATCAACATACTCCGAAGTGCTTGCACAGCCACTGAGACCCGCGTCGGTGGCCCAGGCAACTATACTCCCAAGTTTCTAGTATAGTACCTGGAGTCATACATGGATGTCTTCTTTCGTCCAAATTATTCAACTACGCTATAGATTTGATAATGAAGATTGCCCTGAGAAATGACTGTGGAGATAACTTTGGACAACTGAACGATTTCCCTCAACCCCTGACAGACTCGGATTCTGTAGACGACGTTACATTTCGGGAAACCACCGTTGTAGGCTAGCAAAACACCATTTGTGCTGTGTCTGAGCTCTCAAGAGTACATCGGACTAACCTCTAAGAGGTTCATGTTCACCTGTAAGACGAAATTTATGACCCTCTAATGTTCTGTTTCATGTTAGATCATTTTGGATGGTAAACTAATTACAATCCAAAGCAATAGAAGTACCCTGGGTTCATTGTAACACCGTATAGTGGAGCTAGGAAAGACATCTCAGTCTGCATAGCAAAAGCTCCGGGAATCCTCACCAGTCTTAAAGACCTAAATTGCCAAAATTGGAAGTCAGAGCCTACGAAGCAATTTTCGAAGCAAAAATTTTGGAGCTACACCACTGTACGCTGACGAAACGTGACCGCTCAAGGCAACAAGAAGCAGAATTCCCAATAGTTAAGTAAAAAATTATTGGGGCAAGTTTAAGGAGCAAGTCTTCGTCATTAAAAGACGTTGCCTCAAGCTCCTTGGTCGCACCTTGTGTCACCCTGAACGTGTGGTTTGTTGAAATCGTACCCTCTCGAAAATGACAACCAGGAGGACAGGAGAAGAATAATTTCTTAGACCACACTGCCTTTCAATTTATAATTGAAAAAAATGAAAATAAAAGAAAAACCGGTAATTTTTTTTAATAAGACAGTAAAACAAACAATTTTTTTCTTGCATTAACAATAATAGAGTCGAAATCTATTGGCACATCCGGAAGCCTTTATTGGTGGGAAAAAAAGGTCTAAAATGCTTAGCTTAAACATAACAAATTAAGAGAAGTAAGTAAATAAATGAAACTCTATACAAAAACAAAAGAAAACTCGCATCTAAATAAATTCCAGTACGGTAACTTGATTACCACTAGGGTAATGGCAATTATTATTATGATTGAATTACCTACTGGGCTTTGTTTAGGTGTAAGTTTTCTTTTGTTTGGAATTTGTTGTTTTGCAGCGTTTGTTTTTGTTTTTTTTTTCACTTTGCTTTACATATTTTGTTTAAGCTAAGCATTAATGTTTTTATGTTTTATCTTTTGCCGTTTATAAAGGCTTCTGAAGGTGAATTCAAAATACTCTAACTATGTTTAATATCAGTTTAAAAAATGTTTTTCCTTACAATTTTCCTACAAAAATGTACATGTTTTTCTATATTTGCATTTCCTTTTAATTACGGACAGAAGAAGAATTTTTTTTAATTTGAGAGGCTTCCGGAGAAATGATCGGAGATGTGACCGAGGCTAGCTAAAGATCACCAGAGGAGTTGCAGCTAATAGATCGAAGTGGTCGTCGGAAGTGACTTCAAGATTCATTGTTGCCAGGCAGGACAGTTCATCGTCTTGTTTCTGCCAAAATTAAATAAAGTTACTGTAGAAGAAACAACGCCGGGAATTCAGTGGAAGAAAAAGGTAGTGGGTTCTAGTCCTGTTGTCAACTCCGATTGGAAAGTTATCGATTGGTATCGATGGCAACTTTACTTTTGGCACTTTGAAACGCCACCATTAACATCAGGTTCAAATTTGCGACTTTTAGGATATTTTCTCCTATACTTACAGTCTTTCAAGTTATGATTAATAATAGTTTTTCAATTGATAATAAGAGTTTAAAGAAGAATATGTGATCGTTTTTTTTTTAAGTTTCTTAACTTCAGCCACTAGTGGCCTAGGGACAAAAAGGGAAACCTGAATAAACTTCACGGTACTCCAGTTTATAAAATTCAGAAAAAACGGAAGATAAAGTATGACTATTGGGGGTGTAAGGTACGGGTGTCACCACTTATTGGAGGGAAAAGCCCCGGCCCCAAATTATAATGTGATGTCCGCGTCTACCACACCGGTTCTGCAAATATCAGGTTTGGTACTACCCTATTTGCAGTATACCCTGTCCGAGGGTATGATAACGCGATCGAGTGGTCAAATGGCCACTTTCTAAAGCCAAGTGGACCCGCCTTGGGTTACCACTGAAAGTCTCTAACTCTCTCCTTTGAGGTAACAAGCCCCCTGTCAATATAATAATGACGGTATCTCGTAACTCTATTCCTACCCTGCCTGGGTTCCGGGAAAATTAGTATACAGTTTGTAGAAAATACCTTACTTGTATTCTTCTAAACGGTCACATAATAACAAAAATATGCTTCCCCGAACGGGGTCTAAATGCAGACTAACTCAAAAATAATATTCTTTACAGTAACTGTTCATAGGGGTTTACCTTCGCTTGGCCCAGCCAATCCTCTCAATCCCCATTCAAAACCAATTCTACTTTCTTAGCTTTATTATTCAATGACTCAAACCAGGAAGTCCAAAATAGAATTTACTTCAAAGCTTACTTATTGCTAAACAACTATAGCTTAGCAACGAGACTTTTAAATTGTCATTGAAAATTATACTATAGGAAAATCTAAGCAAATGTAATTACGGAACAAAAACCAGGTCATTTATCTGAAAAGAAAAGAAACAGGGGTGGAACCCCAACAATGACCTCACGACTAATAGAGCGATGGGTTTTTATCAAAGTCGTGACATCTGAATGGGTGATTCAACAAATTAAATCAAGTACTGTCAATGAATGTATAAAACATAGTGCATATGGCACGCCACGTTTTGGGCGTGGTTTAAAAATTGACGAGAAAACAAATATAAATTCAGTGGCTTTAGATTTGGATAATTTGTTCATAGTACCACCGGCCTTCAAAGAGGGTAGGAAGTTTGAACTAACTAGTTTAATCAAATCTATTCAAAGAGAACACAAATCGCAAGCAGAATCTGAGAGGCAAAAAAGAACCAGCATAGTCAGGAATAAAACGACTGGGGATAAAACTAAAGTCTCAGAAGATTCAGCATTTCATATGGCACTTCCAAAGATTCCTAAGGAAAGTCCATTATTATGAGTTGAAGCCATTAATGTCAGCGAAGCTATTGATTTTGAGAGTTTGGTTTCAAACCTGCATTCACTTAGAATTTTAAATTTGAAAATTTTCAACAGCCTGCCATTATTAAATCGTTAAAGGATTTTTATTGCTGCACACACATCTTTAGGGACAACAGCAGTTGCAGGGTATACTATTACATTATCTCAGAGGTGTAAGATGAAGGCATTTACACATCCCCTATCAAAGGCTTATCCAACGAGAAATCTAGAGACTTTAACAGATTCTTTCAAGACGCCGGGATTCTAAGTGAAGATGTCAAGATTAATCCAAAGGTAAGTGGTTTTACAATGACAACAGAGCTTTTAATATCCATGTTGTACAGTGGATCAGGTTCAATTCAAGATCTAGGATGGGCTTTATTTCACAAAATTCATTATATCAACGATTCTGAACGAGGTGTAACACCTTGGAATTCACATCGTGGATCTTCATGACGAGGAAAAGAAAGATGTATGTTATTAGTACACTAAAGAGGCCTATATCCTTGAACTGTTATTTATACACAGCTCAATCTAGGCAACCAAAGGAGTATAAATTCCTTATTATGGGAGCCGAGGGAATTTGCTTCATAAAGCCTATTGAAATGCTGCATAATCAAAGAAGCCGGTACTAGAAACGTAGAAGCATGTACTCCTGAACAAGCAGGTACTAGAAAAGGGGCTCTTGGAGGAGATAGAGGAAGTTGTGATCAAAGATGCAATGTAAAAGAAGCCAATATGAGTAAAAAAAAATAACAGCTGTTTCTCCTCACACTCTAGCATGGGACCCACAGCAAAATAATCTTTGCATTGGAGTGCTTGATCTTCTGTTCTATCTATCTTGATCTATCTTCTGAAGATAAGCCTCCTGTAGTCTCTTGTACTTTGTCAAGGAGAAAATGTGATTCAAATGCAAATATGTGAAAAGGGGCTATTGCTCAATTCTTGCATAAAAGCCTGGCCAAACGAAAAGGATCTGATAAAAATCTTCCCCAGGTTATTCAAATATCCAACTTGTTAAAGCGAAGAATCGATGTCCATCATATTGGAATATTATTAATTCTAAAAGGAGTTGTTGAAATGCTGTTCCCAAAAGGGAAGGTTAAGCTACTTTTTGCAACAGATACTTTTGCATTGGGAATAAATATCCCTACTCGCTTAGTAGTATTCGACAAGATCATGAAACATGATGACAAGAATCGAAGACAATTGTTACCTGCTGAATGTATTCAAATGGCTGGAAGTGCTGAAAGATGAGGTTTGCATTCTACTGGCACTGTTCTAATATTATGTACAAATAGTGTTCCTGAACTGAAACGCCTTCAAGACATGATACTCGGAAAACCATGAAAATTGGAACAGCAGTTTCGTCTGACTTATTCAATGATTTTGAATTTACTGAGATCCAAGACATTAAGGGTTCATTTCAGTTCTAAAATCAAAAAGCTTGAAAAACAGTGGGAATAAAAGAGAAACTCAGTTGATAACCTTCTAATACCTTACTCTAACACTTGCTCGTATTAATTTTTATAATTATTTGTATACATGGTGCATAGCAGGGCTGCCAACCGGATTGAGGGGCTAAACGACAATTGTTTCCGTTTATTTTGAAAAAGGTCTTTTCTGGGCATTTTATTGAAGAAATTGAAACAAAAAAAATGCCTAAGCCCCTTAGATTTCTAGAAATACTTTTTTGGCATTCATAATAGAAAACAATTGAAGACAACATTTTCTTGAATTGGTACTCCATGGTGGACTAGGTGTCTAAAGAGTTTCAAACCCTTACGCGATTTACATAAAGAATTTTTTCAATTTTCTGAATTTTCTGTGGGATGAAAATTTTTTGGGGACAATTCTCTCGGGAAATTTTACCCGAGGTGAATTTTCCGGAATTCCTATATAGAATTCCTTTTATTTGTCTTAGTTTTTCTTTGGCTGCTCAATTCTATATTTGGAGTGAATATTACAGGGGAGTTGTCGGGGGGGGGGGGGGACTTTCTACGTGGAGGGAATTGTCCGATAGATTTTTCTAGTGGAATGTGGGGGAGTTTTCCGTGGGAAAAAGTTGTCATGGGCAGAGGGAAATTTTCTGCGGAAAATTTTCCGCGGGGGGGGGGGGGGGGGGGGGAGGGGGTGGCATAATTTGAAAGACGATCAGATAAATTCAACACAAAACTAAAGTAAAAGTAAGGAGTCTAGGGGGAATTTTCCGGGGAAAATTATCTGGAGGAATTTTCAGCGAGAAGGAAAATGTCCGGGGAGATTTTACGTCGGAGGAAAATTTTCACAGGGGAACTTCCTGGGGGAGCAATTTTTCATGGAGGGGGATTTTCTGGAGTCAATTTCCAACAGAGGGGGATTGGAAATTCTTGGAATGTTTTGAAAAACGACCAGAAATTAAGCTGTTTTAGTTAGGACTGTTGTCTCCTCCTCAATCCCTGCTTGTTGCGCTAAAGTCTTTAATACTCTGAGAAGACCTCTTGTTCCAATTCAACAGAACTTGTATTTCAGCAGTCGTTCTTAAAGAATTTGGACAAGAGTCAAATTTTAGGGGAGAGTCGGGAACCCTGGGACAAGTTCAACTTAAAGCTCAATATCTCCTGAATTTACAGTCCCATTTTCTTGCATCAAACATCAAACTATGGCAAAATCATTTGGCTTTTACTGGGATGTTTTTTCAGATTTTTATCGCTCACAATAAAATTAGCAAGACTTTTTTTTCAGAGGGTCCCGTTTTGTCCCAGAGTACCACCTGTGCGGGTACTATGGGTCAGGGTGGTGGGTACTTTGGGCACCATAATAAATCAATTAAAACTTCGTATATTTTGTGGTATAAAACTGTAAAAATACAATAGACTTATTAAAAAAATATTAAACAGAGTAGTTGGTCAGGTCTGCATCAAAGCTGGTCCTCTTGGCAATTCGTTTAGTTCCGCCCGAGACCATTAGAACTGGCAATTTCATCACTAATTCTGAACTATCGACAAACACTTGATCGCGCTCTTTCGGAAACGTAAACCTCCAGGCTGGAACGTTTCGTTTCGAAAAACTGACAGTGTAGCCGTCTGGCTCGGCCTGAAGCACTTCACCAGTGTAGAATTTTGATCCCTTTTTTCCCTTGTACTCGACATGAACAAAGTCACCGGAAAAGATACTGGGAGTCACAGACTCCTCTTCCGCCAATCGAAAATCTACAGAGCAGAACGAGTCGTCAGAATTGTCGTCACACTCAAAATCCGCTGGTCCTGCTTCATCTCCGCTTTCGTCACTGAACGTTAGCAATCTCTTGGTAGTTTTCTTCTGAATCTTTGGCTTTTTGGCAGGAGCTACTTTCTTGCTTTTCTTGAGATCTTTCTTCTCTTTTTTTGCCTTCCTTTCGTTATCTGCAGCTTGGATCGAGCCTTTCACCGGTGTAGAAGTCAATATCTTGGATACTCCAGGCTTCCTGCCTTTCTTTCTGTTTGTAGCTTCCCTTCTTGGCAGGGGTATAATATCTTCTGGCACAACAAACGAGGTTGAATGGGTCGTAGTACTGGTACCCTGGCTCAACCGAAGCTCCTGCGGATCTGGTAAATTTTCGTCAACAGCGGTAGACTGATTTCCCGGCTCAGTAGTATCTTCTCGTCGCAAATCAGGAAGAAAGTCAGACTCTTGCCACACTCCAAAATTCAGCGGGAAAATTTCAGCCTTAGGAAAAGCGACCCCCAGTAATTCACCGATCCCATATTCCGTCACTGCTCGAACCAGGGTGAAGTCTCAACCAGCTCTCCATTGCCTGTGACCAGTAAGTCTTTAAAGGTCCATAAACCGAAACGTTGAGAGGTTGCAACCTGGATGATATGTGCGGCGGGAACGTAAGTAAATGTTTTCCCTCTTCTTTGGCCAACAAAATTGCATCGTAACTGGTGTGACTTTCATGATTGTCTATCAGAATCAAGGCAGGATTCTCAGGAGATGGGTGGACATACGATACAAAGTGCTCCAAATACAGCAAAAACAGATCCTTTGTCTTCCAAGCATTTCCAGGCTTGCCACTTGCTATTCCAGCAGTCTGTGGGGGGCTCCATCAAGAAGCATTTCTACAAAACTTCCTCGTGCGAAAATCAGAAAGGCTGGAATAAATCCTCCCATGACATTTATAGTGCCCACCATGGTCACCAGCTTTCCTCTCTTGGGAAGTCGTAGCACCAAGCTGCTTTACTCCCTTTGGGCTCAGCACTCTTTGACACTTGGTCTGGACATTCGTGAGCCCAGTCTCATCGAGGTTGAAGATCCGACTAGCAGGGAACTTGTATTTTCAATACAACTCTCCGAGATTCCTGTAAAAAGTGTCAACAGCAACACGATTGAAACCAAGATTTCTCTGGATAATTGTAGGTTCCGGCCTTCGAAGCGAAATCGAAGGATGTTTTCTAAGAAAGCCATACAACCAGTCTTTGCCTGCAGACTTTTCTTTGTTGTACCTTGATGGATATGCAAGTCTGTTTCGTTTCGCCATAAGCCAAGCAAGCTTTCTAGTTCTCTTCCTGGAGAGACCATAGTGCATTTGGGCTGCTTGAAGGATGTACTCTTCAAGTTGAAGCTCCTGCTCAATCGTAAATACTCGCCTGTTGTCATAGGCGGGAGTGTAACTAAATTCTTCTTTTTCTTCATCCGTTCTGTCACGAAAACGCAGTGGCATATCTGCTAAGAGTTGACCGCTTGACATTGTAAACTTCAGAAGCTGCTCCAAGTAGTATCCCATAAAGGTGACTTTTTACTGCTTTCTTCATGTCCTCCTCATTCCAGGCGTAAAGCGACGGATCAGCTTTCCTCGTTTTTGGCATTCTGAAACGAAAGAAAGAGTTTTTAGTTTATATACTAAGTTTAAGTTCTTCTAAGTTTATATATTAGGTGAGATTTGAATTTAATTGAATAATTAGAATGTATGGAGCTTCTGATTGAATATATTTTTATGGAATATAGAAATAATATATGATTTTGTATGATATAAAGAAAAAAAATTATAGAGTTTAGATTTGAAGTATTTGAGATTTAGATTGTAGGTTTTAGACTTGAGGTCTTAGATTTGAAGACTTAGATTTGAATTAGTGGAGTTTATTTTATGAAAAAAAATTGAGTAAATTTTTAGGGAATGTAGAAATAGTATAAGATTTCTATGAATTTTTAGATTATAGATTTGAAGTAATTTTTTTAATGATTGTTGGAATTTATTTTAAACTAGTGGAATTTATTTTATGTGTTGGGGGGGATTCGATTGGACTGGATTGCAAAATATTTGATTTTCGGGAGGTTTTTTTTAGGATTGTTGAAGCTACCTAATAACACAAGGCCCATCGAGAGTAGAAAAACGAAAGAAAGAAGCCAACATAAAACAAGAAGCAAACTCTTGAAAGTTCTCTAGGCTAAAACAATCAAGGGTACCCTGGGACACAATGAACTGAACCTGTCCCAGTGTATCCCGGAACACGCGTTCCAGAGTACCCTAACAGTACGAACTTAAGAAAAAAAAAATTAGATCAGCCACTAGATGGAAGAAGAACACAACAAAATTTATACCATCGAAAAGCTCATAAATTTCTCTATCTAATGGGCTATAAGCAATTTTCTGGAAGCTGCTTACCTAAGAGTACCGTAGAATTTTACAAAGCAAAAATGTTTTTCAAAAACCACATAACAAATTCTTACCTAAATTTTGTGATAGAAAGTTGCGCATGCGACCACTATACTACATCCACAGATAGTCCAAGATATGGCGTTTAAGGTGTGAGTAGCGGCAGATTTTTAGCTTGAAGTTTCCTGTCAAAAGTACACGCGTCTCAACAACCCCGCGTCCCAAACGTACCCGACTCTCCCCTAGTAGTAAAGGGCAAAGTATTAAAAAGGGGGGCAAACCCCCTCATATAACGCTTCACCCTACTTTCAGTTGAAAAAGCTTGTTTTCTTTGTCAAACAGTTCGTGGTAACGAACTGTAAGTAAGGAGCGACCCGGCTCAATGGTAACCGAAACTCTAGAAAACAGGTTTTTGATACCAATAGATACATCAAAAGAATCAGATTTTAATGCTGATTTCAAATATATAACTTTCATCAAGTTTAGTGCTACCCATCAAAAGTTACGCGCCTGAGAAAATTTGGCTAATTTTCAAAAAAAGGGGGAAAGACCCCCTAAAAGTTATAGAACCTTAATGAAAATCACATCATCATATTCAGCGTATCAGAGAACCCTACTGTAGAGGTTTCAAGCTCCTATCTACAAAAAAGTGGAATTTTGCTTTTTTTGCCAGAAGAAAGATCACGGATGCGTGTTTATTTGTTTTTGTTTTTTTTTTCCCAGGGGTGATCGTATCGACCCAGTGGTCCTAGAATATCGTGGGAGGGCTCATTAGAACGGAAATTAAAAGTTCTAGTGCCCTTTTTAAGTGACCAAAAAAATGGAGGGCAACTAGGCCCCCTCCCACGCTTATTTTTTTCCCAAAGTCACCCGATCAAAATTTTGAGATAGCCATTTTGTTTAACATGGTCGAAAATATGATAAATATGTCTTTTCGGATGACTTAATCCCCCGAAGTCCCCAGGGGGAGGACTAAAAATTATGAACTTTACCCAATGTTAACATATAGTATTGGTTATTGGGAAGTATACAGAAGTTTTCAGGAGGGTTTTTTTCTGGTAGTGGAGGGTGGGTTGGTCGGGGGTTATGTTGGAGGATCTGTTCATGAAGGAAGTTTTCATGGGGGAAGGGAAACTGCCATGAAGGGGGCGCCGGACTTGCCAGCATTATTTATTGGTTATTGGGAAGTATACAGACATTTTCAGGAAGGATTTTTTTCTGGAGGGGGAGGGCTAGAGGAGGGGGTTACTCTGGAGAATCTTTCCGTGGAGGAAGTTTATTTGGGATAAGGGAAATTTCTATGAAGGGGGTGCCGGGTTTCCAGGCATTATTTAAAAAACGATCAGAAATTAAATAAAAAAAACAAGTTTTTTCAACTGAAAGTAAGAAGCAACATTAGAACTTAAAACGAACAGAAATTATAACGTATGTGAGGGGGTTTTCCCCAAGTTAATACCTCGCTCTTTACGCTACAGTTTTTTAGTGCTTTCAAAAGAGCTATCTATTCTAATTAAACGGCCTTTGTGATTCAGAAGTTTGTGAATCAAATTTTTTTTTAACTTTTAACGTAAAGAGCGTGGTATTGACTAAGGGGAGAACCCTCTCATATACGTAATAACATATACGTAATAAAAAAAAACAATAAAAAAAACAAGCGATACGGCTCAATAATAATCGAAACTTTTAAAAACGGAATTTTGATGTCAATAAATGTATCAAAAGAATGTGTTTATAATGCTGATTCTAAATATATAAATTTTATTAAGTTTAGTATTACTCATCAAAGGCTACGAGCCTGAGAAAATTTACCCAATTTTTTAAAGAGGGGGGGAAACATCCCCTACAAGTGAAAGAATTTCAATGAAAATCACACAGTCAGATTCAGCGTATCAGAAAACCCTATTACATAGGTTTCAAGCTCATATCTGCAAAAATCTGCAACTTTGTATTTTTTGCCAGAAGAAACATATACGAATATAGAAGTTAGTTACGTAAGTTAATTTGTAAATTACGTCATAACCAAATTTAGAGATATCCATTTAGCAAAAGAAAAGTAAAATTTTTATGCAAATTTGTTTACTTATTCAATGACGGTGAACCAAAATAAAAGCTGCATTAACTAAAAAACGATCAGAAATTAAATAAAAAAAAACAAGTTTTTTAAACTGAAAGTAAGGAGCGACATTAAAACTTAAAACGAACAGAAATTATTCCGTATATGAAAGGGGCTGTCCCCTCCTCAACGCCTCGCTCTTTACGCTAAAGTTTGACTCTGTCTCACAACTTTATTTTTTAAAACAATAAAAAACTTTAGCGTAAAGAGCGAAGCGTTGAGGAGGGGACAGCCCCTTTCATATACGGAATAATTTCTGTTCGTTTTAAGTTTTAATGTCGCTCCTTACTTTCAGTTTAAAAACTTGTTTTTTTTTTATTTAATTTTATTGCAATATTAAGCCATCAATTTGCCATATGACGGACGAAGATGTATTCGGTAGGTTATTGTTTGCGACAAAGCATTTCGGCTCGTTAGCTTCTGAAAAAAAAAAAAAAATAGCGGGAAAAGTTTTTTTTTCAGACCTGCCTCCCCTTTTTTATTGGTCTGCAGATTAACCCATGTGCTCAATCCAGTAACACCTTTGACGAAGACAAATTTAAAATTGGTAAATAAATCCAAATCTGTGAAAAAAAAATAATAATTATCGTTTCTTTTCAGAATTTCCAAACATCAAAATGACATAAATAGAACAGTGACCTATTAAGCACACGTTGTGCTTTGGGTGATTAACATATAAACAATTCCGCCTTATCTAGCACATGATTTGCGTTTGACACGCCATTATTTACGATTGGATTTGAACGTTTGGAAATTTTAAACAAAAACGAAATTAATTATTTTTAAAAGGAATTCCTTACTTATTTACTAATTAAACACTGGTAGTAAGTTATTAATCAAAAAAATCTCGGTGATTTACAGCCCAGAATATTTTAAAATTGTCAATTATTTTAAACTATCCTTGTGTGAATTTGTCAGAAAAAGAATCTTAATATGAATTATTGTTTATAGGAGTAGAAAATGGTGGCATTGTCGAGTTATGCTGTCTTAATGCATGCAGGATTCGCTTTCTTCAGACATACTGCTTAAAACCGCTGCCTCTTCCAGAAGAAATAGACTATTATGAGTAAGCCAGCTAAGCCAATTTGATTCATTATTATTGTGTATAAGAGAATACCTAATTCGAATAAGAGTTTGGAAAAGCATCTTAAAACATTAATAATTTTGCATCAACATTATAGTGCAAGATCAGCCAGACCCAACTAATTACTAGTTACTAATTACTAGTTGTATCAATTCAAAACTTATACAACATGCTTGAATATCCTCATCCATGTTGGGAAATTTAATTAATAGTCGGGGAGCCAAAGTTGAAAAAGTCGTCAAATAACGATTTGTAAAAAACATTTTGGTACATGAGTTCTGACTTTTGGAAACGATGTTTTTGAACATGCTGATTCCATTTATTTCGGGAATTGTGACCACCAATGTGCGCTTCATACTTTAATATGAGGTCAAAGTTTCGACTCAATCATCTATGGTAAACAATTTAAAACTTAACTTGTTCAGTGTTAAGTAGATGACACTGCATCATTCTCGTGGCTTTGTTATGGTTATCTTTACTGCCATCTGCCATGCTGGTGCAAATTGATGGTTAAAAAGCTAATTAACTCTATTATCTGATCCTCAAAGGTTTGTTTTTACCAGTATTTCACTTTTATTGTTTCGCCTCGTCTTTCAGGAATCCTTGGTATATAAATTTATAATGCATAAGCTAAAAGTCTTACCAGTTTTGGGGTCAAAGGATAGTTTGAGGCTTACTTAAGTGGTTTAAAAGTAGGGTAAAGGTGCAGATTAGTTCCCCCTGATAAAAGCAACTTGTTTCTTACTATTATTCAGTAAATTATAGGGGTGTCCACGGGAAGGGTTTTACAAGGTGCTTGGCTCTTTTGTGAGCTAGCCTAGGTGGTACAGGTTTTTTCAAGCATATTCAAGCAAAGGTGGTACACTGACAATACTTGGCTGTCTTCTATTTCCTTTTTTGTGTGTCAAGAATCTAACTATTTACCATTGCTCTTCAAGTCACTAACTTTATAGCACATCCAGACTATCTGCTTTCTGGAAAAATGGGATGGAAATCCGGAAAAAGGAATAGCCCTCCAGACTTGGCGGTTTTTAAAAAAATATCGATACAAGTTTATCAGCCATCCTTATCAAATCTGTTTTTCTGAGCCAAAACCTATAGAAAACAATTTTAGAGCCTCAGTTAGACAATTTACCTTTTTTCTATTTTAAACCACATCAGACAACTATTTTTATTTATCACTTATCATGTTTAACCGTCTCCTTCTTCTGTCATTTTTTCCAGAAAAGCTGTCCACACTACAGTCTTCCGTCCCATTTTTCCGTTTTCGGACCCTGTGATCCTTCCTGCCCAGAAAACAGAAAAAGGGGATGGAAGACCTGTCCACATTTCCAGATTTCCGTCCCATTTTTCAAGAAAGCGGATAGTCTGGACGAGCTATTAGGTGGCACAAAAAAATTTTAGGCTAGGTGGAAGAAGGTTTGGTGGTACCTTCTTTTTGGCCAATACTATGCTGCAATGCCCAATACTATGCCACAAAGTTGTAAAATTGTTCAATGGAGCATTATTATTATTATTTAGGGCGGACTCAAATGGGTTGAGACTCAGGCCTCCAAGGCCCATTGCCTCTACAATGGAGCATTAAGAATTGTCATTTTCCATCTTTTGAGGGACCAAGACTGAATATGAGTATGCTTTACAGAGGCGAAAAAATTGAAATTTAGCACTAAGAAGTGTCTTTTTTCTTCCATTTTGGACTTCTTATCACTGCTGGAGGGGGGGGGGGCTTTAATTACTTTCTGGTTTGAAGATTTTTTTCACCAGGTCCTTCCACTGCTTATAGCGTCCTATTATAGACTATAATAGTCTGTAGATACTGGAAAACGGATCGGTTATATATCATGAAGAAAATCTTGAATTTTTTTTTCTAAGGTTACCATTAGTACCGTACTAAATTTCTTCTCTATTTGGCAGGATAGCATGGAATCATTTGCCAGGAAAAATTAGATGCTCTATATAGCCCCCCCCCAAAAAAAAAAAAAAATATTATGCAAAATCTGCCAAACCGATGGAAAAGGACAGCTTCCCACTGTTAGTGATATAAAACGTGTCCGAGAACTTCTATTGACCAGATGCAAGTGCAATGCTAAGTACCATGCTCTAAGAAAGGACTGTCAGCAAACCAAACTTCTTACAAAAAAGGCTTGCTTGGCATAGAACGTACTTTTGCTAACCCTGTAGAAGAACTAGAAACAGTTAAAAAAGTTCTGCTGAATGTTGGTAAAAATCCAGGATCACCAACTGACATGCTAAAAAAAAAAAATACTTCAGCATGAACTCCTCCAGTATTCCCCGGCATTGTTCGAAGCGCAATCCGAGGGATTCCGATTAAGAACAGGAAAGAAATCTGATCTGATAAACTTTATATAAGGGTTGTCTTGCCTAGATTCTAAGGCCTGCTCTTTGCCAGTGTTTGATGTCAATTCGAGGCTATCTCTCATTCTGGACTTTATACCGCTCTTAAGGACTATGACTCCGTCAAGGGATGAGACATTGTCTGATTTTTCAAGAAGGTTGATGTGCAAGGTTTTTACTCAGCTCCCAGAAAATCTATGCCAACTGCATGTGGTTTCTGACCGGTATGATGGAATCTATGGAATCAAGGACCCAACCGGCTCACCAGTGTGCTTAAAAGACAGTAGTGGCTGCCATAGACGAAGGGGTGAGCTGAGTTTAAAGTTCAGTACCACAAATAGTGACAGCATCAAACTCGGTGATTCCTGGCAATCAATTCTTAGAAGTTCTTCCTGCAAAGCTAACTTGGTGGCTTTTATTTATGAGTTTTGGAGCAATGTTGGAAGTAAAAGTAAGAACTTTGATGTTATACTTGCTGGATGTTTCCCTGATCGTCGACATGTTGGGATATTGCCCCCCAACAGAAAAGGATCCCTGGAACCTTTGCCTCCTCTTAGTCTTGAGCTTGCAAGCACACATGAAGAAGCAGACATGCCTGTAGTAGTCCATGTTGCTTCCAGCTTTAGGAATGGAAGTTCTTCTGTTATTGTTTGGGCCAATGACACAAATATTCTGGTAATACTTTTGCAACACTCCTCTACGCTGTTAGCTACGAAAGAGAACAAAAAGGAGCTATTCCTCCAATTTCCTGACAGAATTTTCCCTGTGCACGAGCTAGCTATTTCTATTCCACGGGACTTTATTGACAGCATTGGACTTCTACACTGCCTTAGTGGCACTGACACGACGAGCTTTGCATATTCTGTGGGGAAGAAGACATTTATGAAAGCAGCTTTGAAATTTGATCTTATAATGAAGCTGTAGTGCTTGGAGCATTTTTTTGTTTTTTTTTTTTTTTTTTTTTTTTTTTTTTTTTTTTTTTTTGGTGTTTAACGATCGCCTAATGTTTTGGCTAATGTTTTGGCTAATGTTTTGGAATTAACGATCGCCTAATGTTTTGGCTAGGTATAAAAGAGACAACTACAATATTCTAGTAGAAAGCTGGACTTAGTCTGAGTGAAATAGAAAAATCAACGAACTTAGTTGCAAAAAACCACCAAGCGCACCTTTGGCGCTTATATTTCCGAGATATTCATAATCAGCATGGTCGATTTAGTCTAAAACCTCTCTCAAATCACTTGTCCCCCTCAGATTGCTATTTTGTCAGATTTTCAACTTTGGCTCCCCGACTATAAGGCCACGAAGTTCCATTATTGCTCCCTAATCAATTAAACTTAAAGTATTTAAAAATACGACTCTGGATGTAGAAACGGCATTCGTTTCTTTATTATTTTGTGTGTGTGATCCTTAATATGCAGACCCGCTATTCTTAGCAACGTGTCATAGTTTATTTATTTTTTTTTTTGTTTTTCCTTGCATTGTAAATACTGCCGCTGTTTTTTAACGTTGGAGATAGTGTAATTATTTTCATGAATCATTATAAAAAGTCATATCGTTTTATCAAACAGTTCGTGGTAACGAACTGAAAGTAAGGAGCGACCCGGCTCAGTGGTAATCGAAACTCTAAAAAACGGAATTTTGATATCAATAGATACATCAAAAGAATTATATTTTAATGCTGATTTCAAATATATAAGTTTCATCAAGTTTAGTCTTACCCATCAAAAGTTACGCGCCTGAGAAAATTTGGCTGATTTTCGAAAAAAGGGGAAAGACCCCCTAAAAGTTATCATATTCAGTGTATAAGAGAACCCTATTGTAGAAGTTTTAGGCACCTATCTACAAAAATGTGGAATTTGGCATTTTTTGCCAGAAGAAAGATCACGGATGCGTGTTTATTTGTTTTTTTTTCTTTTTCCCAGGGGTGATCGTATCGACCCAGTGGTCCTAGAATATCGTAATAGGGCTCATTGGAATGGAAATTAAAAGTTCTAGTGCCCTTTTTAAGTGACCGAAAAAATGGAGGGCAACTAGGCCCCCTCCCATGCTCATTTTTTTCCCAAAGTCACCCGATCAAAATTTTGAGATAGCCATTTTGTTCAGCATGGTCGAAAATATGATAACTATGTCTTTTAGGATGATTTAGTCCCCCGAAGTCCCCGGGGGAGGGCTGAAAGTTATGAACTTTACCCAATGTTAACATATAGTATTGGTTATTGGGAAGTATACAGACGCTTTCAGGGGGGGATCTTTTCTGGTAGGTGGGGGGGGGTCGGGGGTTATATGGGAGGAACTTTCCATGAAGGAAGTTTTCATGGGGGAAGGGACATTGCTATGAAGGGGGTGCCGGATTTCCCATCATTATTAAAGAAAAAGATCAGAAATTAAATAAATAAAAAAAGTTTTCAACTGAAGTAAGGAGCAACATCAAAACTTAAAACGAACAGAAAATATTACGTATATGATTGGGTTCACCCCCTAGTCAACACCTCACTCTTTAAGCCAAAGAATTTCTTAGTACTTTCATAAGAGCTATTTATTCTAATTAACGGCCTTTGTGATTAAGGGGTCATTTTTAAAGAATTGGAACAAAATTCGAACTTTGGCTTAAAGAGCAAGGTATTGACTAGGGGGCAGACCCCCTAATATACGTATTAGAAATCTATGAATATAGAAGTTCGTTACGTAAGTTAATTCGTAAGTTATGTTTATTTATTACTAATAAAAACGTTCGTAAATAAAATTAAACAAGTTTCGAGAAAGCCATTTAACCAAATAAAAGTAAAATTAATATGCAAATTTTGTTTTAATTATTCATGTACGGTGAGCCAATATCAAAATCTGCATTAATTCAAAAACGTTCAAAAATTAAATAAAAAAAAAACTATTTTTTTTTAACTGAAAGTAAGGAACGACGTTAAAACTTAAAACGAACAGACATTATTCCGTATATGAAAGGGGCTGTCCCCTCCTCAAATCCTCGCTCTTTACGCTAAAGTTTGACTTTCTCACAATTCTATTTTTTTAACAATAAAAAACTTTAGCGTAAAGAGCGAGGCGTTCAGGAGGGGACAGCCCCTTTCATATACGGAATAATTTCTGTTCGTTTTAAGTTTTAACGCTTATATAGGTTGTAGCAGTGAAAAACTTTGAAAAAAGACTTTAATCTTCAAATGCACTAGAATTGAAGAAAAATTCAACTAACTGGAAAAATCCAAACATGTTGATGCTCAAATTTTAAGCATAAGGTGGTCATGATACAGAAAGTCATGCTTGAATAGTTATAAGATATGTCATGACTGCCACAATCGTTCCATTTTAATGTTTCAATATGTTAATTTTTCTGGATAGGAGGCAAGAAAAGTGCTATTGTCTTCTAATTAAATTTAGAGATAAAACTGTTTCTTTAGCAAATTCATTTTACTTTCATTTTATTCAGAAGTAAATCTTTTTATATCTCATCCTAGGGACTATCGTATTTTCCACCGTAATAGTTCAACATTGCGAAAGCCGACTAAACAAGTGGGACGAATAATATAAAGTCCGACAATTATCAGCTCTGAACGACTTATATTTGAAGGCTTATATGAATAATGACATATCTATTCAAACTTTGGGCGTTCGAATGTTCGTCCTTCAATCCTCTAAACGATAAAATAAAGAAAACTTTAAAAGTCTGACCGTAGCTAAGAATAATATAATCTGAAACAAAAAAGTTCTCGGGGGCTAGGGCTTAATAAGTAGCTTCAAATATAAGTAGGAACAAAAAAAATTAATGGCACACGAAAACAATGTTACTTTTTGTAGTAGCAGAAAAAAATGGCACATAAAAGCAGTCATTGTTATTTGTTTCATTGAAAATACTGAGATTGTTTTAGGTGTCATTACTTTTCTGCTGAAGCCAGTTATACCCTCCCCTTCCGAACGATACTTTTGTTGAAAATATTCATAGAATTAAAACCAAGGAAGATATACATGGATGCGGTATTCACAGAAAACTATCCTCTCCCAATCTAAGGGGTTACACTACCTGCCCCCCCCCCCCTCTTTTCAGGAGTACTTTGAAAAATATAGAGAAAGATATCGTATAGGAGTGTGAAATTCACAGAAAATACTCCCACGAAAGAGCATACAGACAGAAAAATTTAAAAACAGTTGACTGCACCAACCCTTGAAAAGGGCTTTCAGTGGGAGAGACAACCTATCGTTCTACCATCTTGCCTGGTTTTAGTTTTCAGCGGTATAATCTCTCTAAACTCAAGCTTCTGCCTATGCAGTTTCCCATGGATGCAATCTACCATGGTCGCAATCTTTTAGTGCGGATTTGTCATCGGTTTAATCTTCCTGTGACCCTAAAAATGTTACTTTTGCTTAAAGTAATTAGCTGGGGTATGATATCTTCCCTGGTTTTCTTGGAATATGTGTGTTTTTTTTTTGGGGGGGGGTGTATATTTGGCTAATTTAAAGGTTGGACTTGACCGTGATAGATTAATTTATTAAGTAAGAAATCAATGACACTTTGTTAATAAAAACATACAGACAATGACACATCGTCTGATAAATTATTTCAATAATAGACAAAACTATCACACTTCTTTGATGACAAAAAACAACAATGACACTTCGTGAAGGGACAAAACGACAGCAACAGATTGTCTAGTCTAGCTATAGAAAACAATTATAGTCCCACTGAGGGAGAAAAGAGAGGATAAACCCTGAAAGCCAAAAAAAGCCTTTTCCATACGTATTTACTTTCCTACTTGTACTTGAAGGAAAAGATAAGTGTTAGCTTTCCTTGGTGCCCTACAGTTTTGTCATGGGGTGTATCAAGATTCTCTGTCTTTCGTAATTGGCTTGACCAGTTCAGACCAAGACTTATCCCATCTTCTTTTATGCCTTTTGAATCCTCGAAGCAGTGCCAGGTTGGATTTGACGACACTCATCCCGTTTTCTTTTTCTTATTTTGTCTCTTTCTGATCCCAGGAAAAGAACGGTGTAAGTGGCTTTGTAAACAAAGGTGGTTTTAGACCGCCTCAATGTGTGGCTGGACTGCCAGAACTCTCTTTGATTAAAGTACTTTGTCAAACTAAAGTTGCCACAACTTCCGTTAGTCAAATTTCTTGCTCAATCGTTAACTTGGATGCCTACAATTTTGCTCAGATAGGTGTGATTGAATATACCTCGGGCTTAGATTTTCTTTGCTTTCGTAACCATGTCTTGGAATCGTATAAAAGTGATTGAACATGTGACTTGTGTAACTTTGTTTTTGTCTTAACTAGTAATGTTCTTTGTTTTTAGAGGCACGTGTCTACTCGAGCAAATTCTCTAGGGGCAGACACTATCCTTACACTGACTCCAGGCTAGCATCCACCAATATAGTCAACAAGTGAACGATTGTATTTGAATTTGCTCACCACTTCTATGGGAGAATTATTAAGCATGATGGGGTTTCCTGGGAACTAAGTGTTATCATGACTTTTGTTTTGGCTGAGCTTGTTTTCTGGCCAATCTATATTGAGATGGAAGTTTGTTCATACAGCATGGACTGGACCTTTGAACAACTTTTGGAAAGAAGAATGATATAATCGGCATAATCCGGGTTGATTATGCCGATTATATAATCGGCATAATCCGGTTTGATTATGCCGATTGAAATAAAATTTTCAATTGCACTTTTCAGGATTCAGTCAGTTGGGAAGTTAAAAAGGGATGGGGATAGAAATGACCTTATCTGACTCCATAATCATTCAGAAATAGTGACAAGAGCTCTACGTTAACTCTCATCTGAGCTCTAGTGTGAAGGTAGTATGTTTCAATGAGCTTAGCTAATTTTTCAAGTAATCTATCTTCACCCATAGCTTTCCACATACCTCTGCGTAAGGTGGAGTCAAAGGCAGTAATATATTCAAGAAACTGTGCAATACTCTTAACTTTATTGTTTTCTACTGTGCCTTAGGATTTCGCTAAGGTCAATAGCTCCCATTACTGGGGGGTTTCCTGTCTGATTTGGTCTCGTATTTGCATTTCAACTATCTCAGAATTGGGTTAACAGAATAGTGTTGAATACTTTACTTGCGAATTTTTCCATTCTTGAGAAACTTTTCCTCCTTCCTAGATTCATCATATAAGACTATGAAGACTTTCAATTAGTTTTGGGGCATCATATTTGAAAGCTCAGCAGAAATGATCTCCGGGCCTGAAGCTTTGTGAGATTTCAGTTTCTTTGCCGCTTGCTCGATCTTGGCAAGGGCTGGTGGGTCAATGACCACGTACACATGGGCAATGGTAAAGTTTGGTGGGCTAGGTTCCATTGATAGAGCTCGTGGCTGCTGACTTTGATCCAGGGAGGGGGCTTCGTTATGGGGCTACACGAAGTTTCTTTTCCGACGTTTTGTTTTATCTTCGACTTGTGCTCAATCAGTTTTCCGATTATGGTCTTGGATTTAGGTAGTAGTGAGCTTCAAACGATTTGGATCGCTTTGAATTTAGAAGCTGGTATATTTTATTGTATATCACCAAGAGGTCTCTGTTTCCTTATATTAAGCGACCGTTTCCCAGTAGCTATTTTAGTCTTTTTTATTAGATTTGTGGTATTCCTTCCTGAGACATTAGAACTCGTCTGGCTTTCGGTCTTCAATTTATTGCCTGTGTTTAGTGATATAAATGATGTTTTCGTAAATCTATTTTGTTGTTTTGCAATTACAGGAGTCTCTGATCGCCTTATCAGCATCAAGGAGAACTTTGCATGATGAAGTCCATTCATGGTCAATGCGACGGGTTGTATAGGCAAGTTCGTCAGTTTGAAGGTCTTCCAAGTTGTCGGAGACTTCGACAGCGCATAGGTGGCACATCTCAAAGTCACTCGGGTGGGATAAATTTAATCATCGCGTGGTATTTTTGTTGGCAGTAGCTGCAAGTCTTACCTTCTAGTCGAGCATCACAAGATGATGATCCGTTCTGTATTTGGAACAGGTGTCGATTCCTAGATATAACACACAGTTCCTGTGCCTAAAAGTTATAAAGCCAGAAAAAGCGGCTAGCAGCGGTAAAAAAAATTATTGCGAGCTATTTCATGTAAAAAAATAAATTCATTCAATTTTTTGTTTTCTTTCAAAATTTGTCTGTAGTAAAAGTAGGACTAAGAGTAGACATATTGTGTTATTTTTCGGTATTTTTGATTTCTCGATTCTTAGGAAGTAAGCATTACCCTTCAAGATGTATTAAATCCGAAGGCATTTATTTTCTCACGATTCTAGGGACAACCATAGGAAAGAAGAATTTGAATATGGTGCATCAGAACCGTCGCTGTTCAAAGGAAATATAATCGATTCAGTGAGTATTACATATGTATTTTCTTGTAACCAAACGTAATAAGAAAAGCAGAAAATATCGGTGAATCCATATTTGCAACCTTTTATTTGTTTCGAAGTTTCCAAGTTTTCAGGGCTGAGAAACTAGAGGTGATTCTTTCTTACATAATATTTCTACAAGCTAACAGTGAAAAATAAAATATTTAATTTAATTTAAATGTATTCAATTTAATTAAATTTTAGCTTTAAATAAATATTTCAAGCTAACAATGAAAAATTAAATATTTCATGCCTTAGAGTTCAAGTAGTATATTTCCCATGACTGGGAGAGAGAGAAAACGTGGTAACTTCCGTTTAATGGAACAGAAACAAAAAGAACATAGTCTTTAATAGGGCATGCTTTACTAAGGCTATTAATGTCATCAATTAACTTTCCATTACTTTACAAAGCAAGCATTATATTACAACACCCTTTAACACCAGCCAACATGGGCGCCCATAAGGGGGGGGGGGTGGTCCCCCCCTGGATGAATGATGCTGCCTTATTTTTATATTTTTGTTCTGAGATTTCTGTTATATAGCATTAAAGTGCCAATTAGACGAGGTTTGCCCCTCCCCCCTGGAATTCAAGCATGTTCGAGGGAAGCTTCTTCAGGGGACAGGGCAACGATAAAACAAAATCATTTGATAATTTGAATAACAAGCTCACAGAAATTAAGGAAAATTTAGGATTTCCCCATGCGCACATTCGTGGATAGGTCTATACCTAAAAACTGTTTAAAAATGGATGTAAACCTTGAAGCGAAAGCAGGTTCTCTAGTTGTCTTTTCCCAGCTGTGCTAGGCCATTGAAACTTTTTGGAATCGCTCCACAGCCCAGGGTAGGTTTCAAAAAGTCATTTTCAAGTTTCTACCTCCACACCCCTCATCTTCTTAACAGTGACGTCTTGGAAGCTCGTAAAACTATTGTGTTTCACGAACGGAACTTTCAGGAATGGTTCTACAGGCATCTACAGCTCAAATAAAATGGAACCCAAGAAAATGTTTTTACATTCCTACTTCAAATTTTTTAACTTTGAAGATAAATCGGGACCTTACCAACTTATCAAGGTCTTCAGTCCAGGAGGAGCAAATTCTAAACCTAACTTGACCTCTTTTCTTCCTCTTTTTTTCTAAGTAAGGTTAGTCAAGTAATGGACCTGTTCATAATAGCTTTCAAGTCATACAATTAGGGAATGGATAAGGGTAGGAACTTGAAAACAGAATTAGAATCTTTTGAAGTCATGGTTCTTGTGATTATGGGTCGCAGGTAAAGTTCACTGCATTCATGGGCACCCATAAGGGGGGGGGGGCGGTCGACCCCCCCCCCCTGGCTGAATGAGGCTGCCTTATTTTTGTATTTTTGTTCTAAGATTTCTATTACATAGCATTAAAAGTGCCAATTAGACGAGGTTTGCCCCCCTGGAATTCAGCTTATGGGCGTCCATGCCAGCCAATGTGTAACGCCTTAAATTATGAACATTCTAGCCATAAGGGCTTTTATAACATCATGGGAAAAAAATTGTATGCGAAAGGGAAAATCTCACATGTCACTCATATTTATCTTACTACTCTTACTGGCCCAAATATTCACTTATATTTGTTCTTGGCAACTGCTTCTTGATTGTAGTACTCGTACAATTGAACACCAGTCAATGTGTCACGCCTTAAATTATGAACATTCTAGCCATATGTAATTTCTTCTCTTTTATACCATAAGGAAAAAAAAAGTATTTATTTGAAGATGCAAAAGGGAAAATTTTCACATCACACAAATATTTATCCTACTCCTGTTACTAGCACAAACATTCACTTATATTTGTTCTCGGCAACTGCTTCTTGCTTATAATACAATTAAATATAATCTCACTCCGAACTCGTGGAATTTTACAGGCAATATTTTTTTTTCTCTTCTTAATAATTAACCTTTTTTTTCTCAATCAAGGACAGATAGCAGCATTATTTTTATTACCTTTGTTTCTCTTTTGTTGATTTGCTTGGCTTTTAAGTTAGGTGAACGTAACTTTCAGGAATTTATACAGAGCCCAAAGAACGGTTTAGGGAGAGTCTTAAGATTCTCACGATGAAGAGGGGGGAATGGTATCTGATTTTCTCTGTAGAAGCAAGAAGAGGGGCTTATCAGATTTTACTGAGAGGTGGAGTGTCCCAAAAATGTTTTAGGGCGACTGCTCCTGGCTCAGCATAGCCCTCCTTACCCCCTTAATCTCCATAACCCCTTGCGTCTCTTCTTTTGGGTAATATTTATAACTGTGGAATACCCTAATTCACAGATTATTGATGTTTTTGTTTAGCCTGCGTAAAAAATACCCCAGAAACCAAAGAAAGTAGTCTTTGTTTTCTGCAAATTTAAGAAAATATGTAAATCTTGGAAATGTAAGAAATACAAAAAAGTGTTTGGAGTTGATTAAATTATTTCAATCTATTGTATTCAGTAAAAATAACTAGTGTATTATCTACCTTTTACTGGTTCTACAGTATTTCCTACAAACAGCAGGTCATAGTTGCTAAGAGCAGATATAAGGTGAGAGCTTGTCGAAACGCAAAAAAAAGGCTCTTTAGGGTTTAAATTTTCTACTACTACTACTACTAACAACTCATCGCAGCACCAAGCCGCCTGAGGCCAACACAGCTACGCACGCTCCTCCTCCACCCCAATCTATTCAAAGCCTCCCTTTTTACACCCGCCCACGAAGTTCCCATTTCCTTTAAATCTTTCTTTATGACGTCCTCCCACCCCAGACGGGGACGACCTCCTTTCCGTTTAGCCCTAGATGGTTGGCCGAAAAGAACAATCTTCGGCAATCTGTCATCCTTCATCCGCACAACATGCCCTAGCCACCTCAATCTTTCTTTCATTATAGACCTAGAAAGCGGTATTGAACCATATTTTTCGTATAGCCTATTGTTTGAAATACGGTCAGTCAGCTGGGTACCCAGAACAATCCTTAAGCAATTTCTCTGGAAAACATCTAGCAAATCTTCATCCGCTTTTCGGAGCGTCCATGCTTCAGAGCCATATTTGACCACTGTCATCACTGTAGCTTCTAATATTCTAATCTTGGTTTGCAGACTTATCTTCCTATTCTTCCAGACTTTTTTTAACTGTGAAAAAACACCCTGAGCCTTGGCTATTCTATTTTTAACATCTTCATAGGCTCCCACCATCTTTACTAATAATACTACCAAGGTAAGTGAAGCTGCCCACCTGATCAATCTTTTCATTACCCAACGTCACCTTTTCATCTTCACTTATTCCTAGCCTTAGTGACTTAGTCTTCCTAACATTAATTTTCAAAACAATACTAGCACCCTGAACTCGCAAAACCTCTAAAACTTCATTCATTTTGCTCACACTTTCATCTAGGATGCTTAAATCATCAGCATAATCCAAGTCCAGGAGACTTTTTCCTCCCCATTTGATTCCGAGGTCTTCCATTGCCTTTCCTGTGCTCCTTAAAACAAAGTCCATCAAAATAATCCATATAAAGGGGGATAGAACACAACCCTGCTTAACTCCTGATTTAATACAAAACCAGCTGCTAACCTCATTTCCTACCTTAACCGCAGTTTAAATTTTCAGTTTATCCAATATAGAAGTATTTCAAATTATCTAAGGAAGGGGATAGCGTCTCTGCTCCCATTACTCAAATCTCAAATGCGCCCTATACAGTCGTTGAAATTTGGGATTTTCAGTTGCATTAGCCCAGCTTTTGATAACACCGCCGATTTTATGCATGAAAAGTTCCATGTCAATAATAGAGGAAGAAATGGGCTGATAGAAAATAAGTCTGGGATAGTGCCCGGGCTTGGGATGAGAAGCTCTAGCCGGCACTTCATGGAAAACTCATAAGAGCAGAAACTGGCGTTAATGTTGAAAAGAAAATCATGAGCGCTATCTAGCGTTGGATCATTTTTTCCCTGTTTTAAACTGCCCTACGCTGCTATATAGTTGTTACTAATAATTACCTCTTACAAAGAAATGTGGGTTTTAATCCTGTAACAATGCCGTTATGCCATCTATCTAATCTTCCTCGAAATTGTCTATTTTCGATAAGATTGTCGGATACTGCATTGTCAGTCGTGCAAGCAGTTTTTAATCTGTGTCTTTCCATGTTACACGCCGAAGATCCAGGTCTAAGAAGTCTCCCACTTGCTTCGATCTTGACAATCTGAAATATGATGGTAATTTTTCTATAGCTTTAGGTATGATAGTACTGTCTGTAAATTTGTTCACTTATACATAATGCGACAATATTCAAATGTATATAATATCTGAATCGATGTTTTAAAACTGACTCTGAATTAATTTTTCAGACCAGTGCTGTTTCTGAGGAAGAAGACGAAGAAAAAGATGAGCCCCAAGTTATTATGCACAATTTTTTAGTGTATCCAGGTTACCCATAGACAGTTCCTTTTATAAAAATAAAATTAGGAGAAATAAATATTGTTTTAGCTAATTAACATCACTCGCTACGATCTAAGCAAGTAACCATCTCTATTTTGTTCCACACATTAGACCCACATTTTATTTATGTTGTTTCTAAAGATCTTTCCGATAACACAGCAAACTATAATCGAACAGTTCGTGGTAACGCGCTGTAAGTAAGGACCGACGCAGCTCAATAATAATCAAAATTGTAAAAAACGGAATTTTGACACTAATAGACGTACTAAAAGAGCCGGCTTATTATGCTGATTCCATATATAAATTTCATTAAGTTTAGTGCTACCGATCAATGACCTGAGAAAATTTGCCTTATTCTCATAAAAAGGGGGAAACACCCCCTAAAAGTATTAGAATCTTAATGAAAATCACGCCATCAGATTCAACATATCAGAAAACCCTACTGCAGAGCTTTCAATTACTATCTGCAAAAATGTGGAATTTCGTATTTTTTTGTCAAAAGAAATATCACGGATGCCTGTTTATTTATTTTTTTCCTAGGGGTGATCCAATGGACCCAGATATCCTAGAACATTGGGAGAAGACTTCTTCGAGCGGAAATTAAAAGTTCTATTGCCCTTTTTAAGTGACTAAAAAGATTGGAGGGCAACTAGGCCCCCTCTCGTGTTCTTTTTTCCCAAAATCGCCTGACCAAAACTCTGTGATAGCCATTTTGTTCAGCATAGTTAAAAGGCCCAATAACTATGCCTTTAGAAATAACATAAACCCCCAAAGCCCTTTCGGAAAGGTCCTTAAGTTATCAAAATTGCCAATTGTTTAAGTATAGTATTTTTATTGGGAAGTATGCACACATTTTTTGGGTGGGGGGGGGGGAACTTTCTACTGGAGAATTTTACACGGCAAGAATTTTCCATGGGGAAGGAAGTTTCCAGGGCTGGAACTTTTCAGGGGAAATTTTTACTGGGAGAATTTGCCAGAATTCCTATACAAAATTCTTTTTATTTGTCCTGCTTTCTCTTTGCCAACTCAATTTTACGTGTGAAGATGTTAAGGGTAATTAACCAGGGTAAATTTTCACCGGGATTCATTTATCTAGTGAATATTTCTGTAGGAAGAAGGTATTTATCCGTGGAGGTGGAGCCAGATTCCTGGAGTTATTTAAAAACGATCAGAAATTAAATAAAAAAGACATTTTTTTTTCAAAACGAACAGAAATAATTACGTATATGAGGAGTGCACGCCCCCCCCCCTTAAACACCTTGTTCTTTACGCTTAAGTTTAAATTTTGTTCCAGTTCTTTAAGAACAACTCCTGAAACACAAGGGTCATTTGTTTGGGACAGTGAGAAGTTTTTTGAAAAGTGAAAAAAAACTTTAGTTTGAAGAGGGAGGTGTTAAGGAGGGGATAACATTCCTCATTTACGTAATAATTTCTGTTCGTTATGAGTTTTATTGTTGCTCATTGCTTTCAGTTGAAAGAAACTTGCTTATTTCAATTATTAAATATTAAGAAGGAAAATATTTGATTAGGAACTTGCGTGAATGTCCAAACCCTGTGTGACATCGAAAGCTAGCTCAACAAACGTTAATGCAGTAATCAGTGCTATACAGGAATCAATTATTAGTGCTTAAATAGCTATGTTTAGGCGTCTTAAGAAGAATGGATTATGAAATGAAAAAGAAAGTTAAAGATGCGCGCAAAAAGATTCTTTTTCCTTTTGGCAGAATCGTGCCTTACATAGTCGGTCAAATGTATCTAAAAATTAGTAATTCACAAACAGCTAAAAATAAAATAGTGTAACCAAAATACTGTTCCGGGTTTTTCGGCAAAAGACTGTCAAAAATTTTGCCGAAACATTATTTCAAACAATAATAACGCCTTTTTGGCAAAGATTAGGATCTTGTATCACGGGCCCAATGCAAATTAACAATTAATTAAAGAATTAGGTACTAGAGATTAAAGAATTAAGAATTAAAGTATTTCAAAGAACCTATAAAACACACAAAAATCTTTAATCATAAAGCTGACAAATATGAAAAACAAAACTACAATGCCAAAACCAAGAAAGACCAAAACCAGAAGGCTATAGAAATATGCCTTTTCTTTCGTCTAAACTGGGGTTTAGATTTTAGGCCTAATGTAAAGAAAACTAAATAAAATAAATTAAATATGAATAATCCAATTGATTCCGTTTTGAAAAAGCATTCTCCATGTACTGCGGACATTTTAAAGCAAAGGTATATGTACACAGTTTCTCTTATTTCATTTCGAAAAAAATGTGTTATACCATCACCCAGACACAATTCCATCCTTGCTCGAAATTCCCCACAGGAAAGTTCTTGCGGACCATTCTGTCTGGAAAATTATCCTTGCCATATCTATACTTGAAAGAAGAATACTTGAAAGAATATTCATTTATGTTCTGGTCATTTTTCAAATCATGCCGGAAATCTCCCCTCTTCGCGGACAATCCCCCCCCCCCCCCCAATAGAATGTTTTTGATGCGGAAAATTCCCCATTGAAAATTTCACCCGCAGAAAATTCCCTCCAGGGATAATTTGTCCCACGGAAAATCTCCCCTACGATAAAATCCTGTAGACAATTCCAACCCCACCAAGATTTTCCCCGGAAAATTCCTCGGGAGTATCTCCAAATATGATATAAATTTGAGTCGCCAAAGAGGATGTATGACAAATATAAAAAAAATTGTACAAGAATTCTGGCATTTTCTCCCCAAGTAAAATTTCCCCTGGAAAGTTTACCCTCGGAAACTCCCTCTCCAGCAAAAATTTCTTCTTGGGAAATCACCCGGCCCCGCAAAAATCCTATGCCTGGATATTAAATGCCTGCATACTTCCCAATAAAAATAACTATATGTAAACAATGGGCAAATTTCATAACTTATAGCCCTTTCCCCTGGGCTTGTAGTGAGTTATTTCATCCCAAAAGGCATAGTTATTGGACCTTTTAACTATGTCGAAGAAAATGACTATCTCAAAATATTGATCAGATTAATTTGGGGAAAAAGAGGCGTAGGAGGAGGGCTTGTTTCCCTCCAATCTTTTTGGTCATTTCTAAATGTTACTAGAACTTTTATGTACTAGAACTAGAACTCGTGGAAGGGGTGGTAACTCGAACTTCGGAGGAGGCTCATTTGACTGTAAATTTAAAGTTCTAGTTTGCTTTTTAAGATTCAAAAGTGATTCGGAGGGCACCTAGTCCCCCTCTCGCACGCCTTCTTTTCCCTAAATGCATTCGATCGAAACTTTTAGATTGCAATTTTGTTCAAAATAGTCCAAAGATCCCATAGAAATGCCTCCGAGGTCGACAGAACCCCTCATAGCCTGGGAGCAAGGGTTGTAAATTATGCCTCGGAGGCATGTAAGATTCTCATGGAAGTGGTGGTCGTATAAACTTTAAGGAGGCTCACTTGGTTGGAAATTGAAAGTTCTCATACCCTTTTTAAGAGTCAAACGTGTTCGGAGGGCAAGTATCCACCCTCCCGGTCATGCCCTCTTTTCCACAAATGCATCTGATTGAAATTTTGAGATAGCCCTTTTGTTCAAAATATTCAAAAGATCATATAATAATGCCTCCAGGGTTGACACAATCCCTCAGAACCCAGTTACAAGGGTTTTAAGGTATTCCCCGAGGACGCATAAGTTTTTTTGTTGAAAATCAATGTTCTAGTTCATTTTTTAAGAGTCAAAAGTGGTTGGAGGGCAACCGGCCCCCACTACGCCCATCATTTCCCAAAACACATCCATTTAAAATTTTGAGGCAGCTATTTTGTTCAGCATAATTCAAATGTCCAGTAATGATGTCCTTAGGTATGTCAACCCCTTTCCACAGCCCCCCCCCCAGGGCAAGGGCTGTAAATTAGGCCATTGTTTACATATAGTATATGTTATTGCAAAAGGTGGGTATGTTTGACATTTACTTTCTAAAAAGACGAAGTGCATTCAGGCGAGACTTCCAGAAAATGTTGAGGGGAGTATTAAACTAGATCTAAAGACGTTATCTGCTTACGGGTTGTCAAAGGGGCTTAACTCAAGAATGACTGAATATATTTTAACTTCCAGGAAAGTGTAAGGGCATGATCAATTGACCAAAAAGGCAATATTTGCAGCTACTACTTACTGCTACTAATGCTACCCCCCACTACTACTGCTACCACTTTTACTACTATTACTACCACCACAACTGCTCCTTCTGTAGCGAGTACTACCAAGGCTGAGGATATTGAAATAACATATGAGGAGGTGTTGAGGGGAAAGATGTACTAAATAAAAACATACTATGTGCATACAGATTGTCAAATGGCGTATGAGCGATCAGCAATATTTTTGTAACGGCTTACCGCATCAAGATCAGACTTCCAGGGCATCATAATGGGGATGTTCAACGGACCAAAAGGCAACGTGTACATGCTACTACTGCTATTAATACTGCTGCTATAATGTTACTACTGCTACTAATACGACACTATTCTTACTACTACTGTTCCTACCGCTACTAATACAACACTATCACTGCTACCACTTTTCCTACTACTATGACACTAGTACTATTAAGGTTAAGCGTATGAAGTTGAAAATGTAACAGAATATTTAGGGACATTTTTAACTAAATCAAAACAATTTATTTGCATGCCAATTGTCAAAAGGGCGTATCCAGAGAATGAATTTGGGTACTAAGTTGGAACTTTCAGAGAATGCTTAAACGGGAAGATCAATTGATCGGGAGGTAATACGGGGATGCAACTACTAATAGCACTACCACTACTGCTTTTATTGCTACTACTGGTATTAAACAACTGCTTCAATTGCAATTAGTTGCAAGATTAAGGGTATTAAGATGAAAAGGGCGTCAAAACAGGGTCAAAAAGGCGCATCAGCAATGTTGTTGGAACGGCTTACCGTACCAAGTTGATACAACTGCTACTTTTATTGCAACTATTTGTTAGGCTAAGAATATTAGGATGAAAATTTCAGGAAGTATATGAATAAACAGGTTATCATAAGGGCATATCGATAATGTCACAGCAACAGTTAATAGCATTAAGTTGAAACTTCCAGCAGTTGATATAGGGGTATGTTTAACTGACCAAAAGGTAATACGTTAATACTACTGCTACTACTACTACTAGCTCTATTGCTGTTAGTATTACTAGTTCTAATACTACTACTTTGACTGCTATTACAATGATCCCTTAGGATAAAAAGCTGACATTTTCAGGGAACATTGAGGGGGGAAGGTGAACTGAGTCACCCAACGCCGTCTGTATGCAGCTTGTCAAAAGGGTGGATCAACAGTATCTTAAGAACAGCTTTGCGTGTGAAGTTGAAACTTACAGGGCTTGTTGTGGGGAATAATGAACTAATGCTACTGCTTCTACTCATACTGCTAATTCTTCCATTGCTACTACTATTGCTACTTCTACTATACTGCTACTAAGGCTAATGCTAATGCTATTAATTCTACTACTACTACTACTACTGCTACTGGTGCTACTACTATTGCTACTAAAGCTAAGGACATTAAGGCGAAAGAATTGGGGATTATTGAAACAGTATTATATTGATATACATATACTGATATTTATTCCCTTAAGTCTCAATTATTTATGGTTTTTTAAAGGTAAAAAGTAAAATCTGCAATGTGTTTTGTTTTTAGGAAAGTGTAAATTAGGTTCTGGTCTTCAGAATGCAAGGGGAAGGGGGGGGGGTGTTAGGCCCTACTCATGTTAATTTTTGCTCTTTTTGGGTTTGACTCGGTTATTTATTGTAATTTCTGTTCATTTTGGGTTTATTTTATATATTGATTGTGATATGTGGTAGTTTTACGCTTGGAAGATTATTTGACTTTATTTCTGCTTATTTTTGGTTTAATGGAGCTCTTTAATTTTCTTTGAAAAATCTATTTGATGGAGAAAGTTTTTTAAATTAATCAGTATAAAAAGCCAATTCTTTTGATGTATCTATTTTTATCAAAATTAAGTTTTTGGATTTTCGGTTACTATTGGACCGAGTAGTTTCTCACTTGCAGTTCGTTATCACATACTGTATAGGTGTAAGTAAAGATAGATTACTTACAGCCCGGAGAGACTATTTAAAACTTGACGTTTATTTAGAGTTACCGCTTTCTCATCTTCTTTGTCTGTTTTTTTTTTTTTTTTTTTTTTTTTTTTTTTTTACATTCAATTGGACAGCACCCTTGTTTTTCTCACAATGTTCTTTTTTGTCAGCTACTTGTTTAGCTCGACTTCCATACCTTTCTTTCTCTATGATTTTCTTCCTTCGATCTTGTGACACTATTCCAGCTGCTCTCTACTTCCCTGTTGATCTAGAGGCATTTTCTTCTTCCTGACAGTTGAAAAACCAATATTTCTAACTATCAGAGAGAGAGCCAAGCTAATAAACCAAGTTTGTATATAACAGGAATTTTCAGACAAAAAATTAATTATTATTTTGAATATCGATATTATCAAATTGGTTGGCTATCTCAAAATTTTTTAATCGATAGAAACTTGTTCCACTTTGGGGGAAAATCACAGTTTGATGCCCCGAAATGGTAGAAAATACCACTCTGTGGCACAATATTTTTAGCCACCTAAACAGGGCACGAGAAATATTATTTTTTGTCAAATGAGCCCTCTTTGATGTTCTAGGACGATTGGTTCGATACCATTACCCGCAGGGTAAACAATAAAAAATAAATAAACGGGCTCCGGTGATCTTATTTAGGGGGGGGAATATAAAATTCCACATTTTTGCAGATAAGCGCTTGGAACCTCTATGCTAGCGTGCTCTTTTGTGCTAAACCTAATGGTGTGAGATTTTCATCAAGATCACTTGCCTTTTCGGGGTATTTCCCCCTTTTCGAAATTCAGTTACGTAATTTTTGATGGGCAACTTCAATCTAAATGGATTTTACGTCTTTCAATCAGTATAAAATCTTATTCTTTCGATATATTAATTTTTAAAAAACTCATTTTTCTTAGAGTTTCGGTTCCGATTAGCTCGAGTCGCTCCTTACTTAAAGTTCGTAACCACAAACTCTTTAATTACATTTCGTTACCTCGAACTGTTTGGTAACAGTAAATTTACATCACAGACATATTCTTAGCAAGAAGTTAGTATTGAAAGAACCACCTTCTTAATAAAGACTGTAACAAAAAATGCACTTTTTGTAAAAAAAAAGTACTTTCACCCAAGTAACTCTTTAAACTAAAACTTTTATTCCTGCGTTTATTTCGGTGTTCTATCGTTCCTGTGTTCTTTCGGTGTTGAATTTGCTCTAATAAGCAGCCCTGTTTTTCTTTCTGTGTTTCTTTGTTCGTTTGCTCTTCTATATTTTTTATTGGTTTCCTGAGTTTGTTGCTGATTTAGTTCCTTTGCCCCTTCCCTCCTGTATTTCTTTGTTCTCCTGCTCCAGGATTTTTACAATGTTTTGATCCTGTTTTTTTGTTCCTAAGTTTCAATATGATTTGACAGTGGTATGATCTAAGGCTTCAGGAACACTCCCCCTCCCCTACCTATACAAAGATCTGCTGTTGCTTCTCCATAATAAATGATGCGTAATTATACGTCAAATTTTGTTTATGCATTTTTTGAGGTTTTTTGTGTACCCCCCCCCCCTAAAAAAATCCTTGTGTAAAACATCCCCCGAAAAACAAATCCTGAATACGGCCCTGATCACAGAACATAATCATGGTTACGACGTCAGACGCAACTTAGTAAACAACGAACTCTAGTTCATAGTAACAGAAATTTTAACAACGTACTTTGAAAAAAAAACTGTCTAGTGAGGAAGAACGGTCAATTGAAGTTGATTCAGGAATGGTAGCTATTATTTCGGTAAATCTTCATGGTAAAGTTTATGCGGAAACAAATTCCTGTAAACTCGTAAAAACAAGCTGAAACCACCCAAGAATGGACTACATTCATCTTTAGGAGCGAATGTGCCACGACACTGCATTACTGCCTCTGAAACCGGAAGTTCAATGAATATGTTTTTGTAATTTAAATCCATGAGCTGTCTCAGAATTTTCTACCGATGGCTTTTTCTGCCTCTTTAAGCAAAATTATTGATTCGTGCCACAAAAAGGTAGAGAACGCCGCTTTGGTATGGCCTAATTTTTCTTTATCTACTTAAAAAGGGAACTAGAACTTTTAATTTCTGCTCGAATAAGCCTCCGATCATTTAGTACCGTTGGTTTAATATTCTCACCTGTGGGAAAACAAAGAACCCCTGGAACAAAGTCTGATAGGCTGAAACAGATGGTGCAAATGTCATCAAATTCTCCCACCTTTTTTGGGGGTATTTTCCTCCTTTTCGAAAATCAGGCCAATTGTATCTGGCTCGTGACTTTCGGTGGGTTACGGTTACTATTAGCACGAGTCGCTGCTTACCTACGATTGGTTACTATGAACTATTAGATAGCGAATTTTGTCTACTATCAATTCGATTCCCATTACAATAATTAGGGGGCATCAGCATCCTTCCCCTCAGACGGTGACAATGCCTGTAATATATGTTGTTACCGGAGCTCCTTAATGTAGATGACAAGATACTTTTGATTTTTTTTAATATAAAATATATAAAATAGTCATTGTTAAGTCTTATGGTATGTTAAGTCTCCTGCTCCAGGGTTTTTACAATGTTTTGATCCTGTTTTTTTTTCCTCTTTTTTTTTTGTTCCTAAGTTTCAATAGGATTTGACAGTGGTATGATCTAACGCTCCAGGAACACTCCACCTCCCCTACCTACACAAAGATCTGCTGTTGCTTCTCCATAATAAATGATGCGTAATTACACGTCAAAATTTTTTATGCATTTTTTGAGGTTTTTGTGTAACCCCCACCCTAAAAAAATCCTTGTGTAAAACATCCCCAGAAAAACAAATCGTGAATACGGCCCTGATCACAGAACATAATCATGGTTACGACGTCAGACGCAACTTAGTAAACAATGAACTCTAGCCCATAGTAACAGAAATTTTAACAACGTACTTTGAAAAAAAAACCTGTCAAGTGAGGAAGAATGGTCAGTTGAAGCTGATTCAGGAATGGTAGCTATTATTTCAGTAAATCTTCATGGTAAAGTTTATGCAGAAACAAATTCCTGTAAACTCGTAAAAACAAGCTGAATTTTTCTTTATCTACTTAAAAAGGGAACTAGAACTTTTAATTTCTGCTCAAATAAGCCTCCGATCATTTAGTACCGTTGGTTTAATATTCTCACCTGTGGGGAAACAAAGAAAAAATAGAACAAACAAACAAACACGGCTCTGTAATTATCCTTCCCGGAGAAAGTCCAATTTTTGCAGATAACGACTTGAAACTCCTGGAACAAAGTCTGACAGGCTGAAACAGATGGTGCAAATGTCATCAAATTCTTCCACCTTTTTTGGAAGTATTTTCCTCCTTTTCGAAAATCAGGCCAATTTTATCTCGCTCGTGACTTTCGGTGGGTTACGGTTACTATTAGCACGAGTCGCTGCTTAACTACAGTTGGTTACTATGAACTATTAGATAGCGAATTTTGTCTACTATCAATTCGATTCCCATTACAATAATTAGGGGGCATCAGCATCCTCCCCCTCAGACGGTGACAATGCCTATAATATATGTTTTTACCGGACCTCTTTAATATAGATGACAAGATACTTTTGATTTTTTTTAATATAAAATATATAAAATAGTCATTGTTAAGTCTTATGGTATAAAGCGTTTATAACGTGAACATGGTAGACTTTGTTGCACTAGAAAATTTCACTGGAATCCAAAAGACCTTCAGTTTCTTCAACAATTCCACATCCAGCTCTTGGTCCGGCGTTTCCAGTTTTCTGACTTTCCTCATTCCGACCTCGACCCAGATCATCTGGTCCAGCGTGGACAACAATTGCCCGTCCAATAACATTTCTTTCTCCGCATAGGGATATTTCCGAGTCTTCGATATTAATTCTTGCCACTGCAGCTTCTTCAGTGGGCTCTTCGACAAACTGAATGTTTCCAAGATCACCAGCATGGCGCCTTGTATCATCAGGACCACCATGTGCTTCCTAGGAGGAAAAGATGCAGTTTAAATTAATGCATAATCGTGACTAGAAGGCTGTTCCAAACTAAAGGAAGATTTAGCAGTGACAAAAATAGGCTATTTAGAACGACACGTCTCGTTATTAGTACACATTAGTTTGCTATCACAGCGAGTATTGAACTTCAATCATCTATCGCTAAAAGAGAGTGAGAGTACCATTAGGCTACCACTGGGTTGTACTAATACTTTCCAGGCTTTCACCATGGAAATTTTAGTCGCAATTGCAAGTGACGTCAGAGCTTACTCCGCGGATGGAACGCCTATTCTGGCTTATAATTTTAATTAATTAAAACAATCAAACCATTGTTTTTTCACCTAAGTAGCGAAGTAAAGATCGCGTGAGAAACAAGAACGCTTTGTTTATTAACCATGCAAAATGTCCTAAAGCGCTTGAGTTTTTACTGTACAAAAAGTCTTGCATTGTTTCATGTTTCCAGTATAGCAATGGTTTTGCATAATCCTTCAAACAAAATGGAATATCGTCGGTCGGTTTACCTGTATTAGTTTTACAGATATATATATTGCGCAGGCTGCGGAGCCTGCGCAATATATATATTTAACTTTGCTCTTTATTTCCATCAGAAAAACTTCGTTTTTAGAAAGTAAATTTTGCACTTTTGCAGGTTTTGGAAAAAAACTGGGTAAAACCTAAATAATAAACATAGATAATACTATTCGTAGTAGCTAGAGAGATATAAGAGTGAACAACACAAAACTTGCAGTTGGTCCTATGCTGAAGGTTGGGGTTTTTCATTGTTACATTATGTCTGACAATTGTATAACTTGTAACTTAAAAATGTAACTAACAATGTTAGCAATAAATTTGAAACAATGTTAGAAACAAAAGTGTATGTCAACAAAATTTGTTTGCTGACAAATCTCAGGAACACATAATGGGGCGAGAAGTTGAATAAATATGAAGTCGAAAAATAGAATTTCAGCACTTCCAACAAAGCTTCCGAATTAGGGTTTTGTAAAACAAAGTGTAAACTTCCAAAATAAGATTTTTGACGGTGGTGATTTTAATACTATACTTTTTAGTTCGACTTTACATCATGTTTTAGAGTTTTCTGCCTCTTTTTGTAATATCCAAAATTTGTCTCGATATTAGAACTTATTGTTCACTTGAATCGGACAAATAGTTATTATTTCTAATTCAATGTTTATCGAGAAGTTTTTCATTCAAATGTTTCTTAATACCTGTTGAATAAATTTAAGCCTTTCAGATGAAATTTCCATCAGATTCATGGAATTTTTCAAGAAAACTATGTTTACTGGTGTGTCTCCAAAACATTGGAAACAAGTGTTCATTTTACCAATTCTAAAGAAAGGTGGTAAATTTAGTTTTGACTGTACAAAACTGATTACCCTAAGAGGATTTGATACCCCAAAAAGCATTTTGTGAGTCTCAATGCCGACTGACTGTCTCAAAGACAAAGTGGCCATTAGCGAATTCTCCCAGGAGACTACTTATCATTGAAACCTATTGAGACTTTGTGGTTTGACAATATAATTTTATTGGAGAAACATTTAAATTTTGTCGGTAAAGTTTTCAGTCAACGCGGGTTGCACCACAGAACACTTCCAGAGCTGCCAAATTGATCAAATGGTACTTCTTTTGAGGTGATTTTTGTCATTTTCCTAGCAGGTAGGCTAGAAAATTTTTAGGGGCTAGCCTTTCCTAAATTTAAAAAAGAAAATTCTGCTCCCTTTAATCTAAAAAAATTCACACTTTCTAATGATACCAGTGTCACTAAAACTGAATATTTGTATCTCTGGCACAAAACAAGAGCAGCTACAGGGTTTGTATAAGGTTTAAGGGAAAAGTAGGTGTTGGGTTCTAGTTTTCTGTCGTTTATTCGGATCGCTTTTCCAGGCTCTACAAGTTATGGCAAGACTAAATAGACTAAAATCAATCCTAAATAGTTTGGCTACACAAACTAAAAAAGTTTATTACGAACGAAATAGGTTGATTTCATATGGTACTGAACCTCCTTAACATCACTTTCTCAAGTGATGCTAATGAACCTTGATAAAGCCTGTATCGTGTTTAACGATCAATATATAAGTTGAAAAGCTCCTTCGTGAATTTTGGATTGACCCCGCTTAGCAGATATTACTTCATCCTTTTCCCCCATTCATTTCCAAGTGGATAGAGAAGTAGTTTGCCATATGATTTTGCCAGGAGCTAATGAATTAACACAAACTAGTTTAACAAGTCAGATATATTTTTTTCTGGTGGAATTTAGTATTTTTATGGTATATGTTGAAATATGTTGATCACAAAATGATTCTTCATGATTGTAAGAAAAATATCACGAAATATCCATCAATTTTATTGATGATGTCGCACACGAGGATCTAAAAATAACAAGTTTATCGACTTTTTAAAATATTATATTCTAACGACACATCAAAATAAAAACAAATCGAATACCCTTAACAACTTTTTATCAATTTTTCACACAACTTCAGCGCTTTATTCAATTGACAGGTTTTGTTTGTGCCACGGTTGGAGCGGTAGCCGTAATCGTTATTCCCTTCAACCTCTAAACGAAAATGGAAACACTTCATATAGTCCAAGAAGTGTAAAATATTCTAATAATTATGAAATTTGAATAAATACACATCATAGGTACGTTCTCTTTGAAATTGGTTCTTCGATACCGAAGCTGATGCTCTTTGGGATCGGAATAGCATGTCGTTAATTTAGGGACCCAAAGGCATCGAAAGTGGGGATAGCAACTGGTTAATTCCTCTATATTAGAAAAAATACAAAGTTGGCTTTCAATTCTGAAATTTTTATTTAGTTGGGTTCTGAGAGAAGTGACAAATTTTTTTCTAGCATTTTCCATGGTTGGAGCAGCCACAGATACTTTATAGCACATACAAATGTCTTATTTTGATGGCTTGATATTTTTGGTTCTTAGATGGAAGAGGGAGGAGATAGTATATCAACAGAGATTTGATTCCTATTTTAATTCATAGCAGACTTATTTCTCCCTAGCAAAACTGTTTTAACTCGTAATTATGCTGTTGGACCCATCAAAAGTACTATCATGATTACTTTATAGGTTTTAACGAGCACCGAAATTAACAACAGACATACCTGATTTTAGATACTTTTGTATTTCTCGGATACCGAAATTAGCAAGTTGTTGCCCCGATTTTAGATCCATTGAGGCTCTACCCGGGTGCCCAAGCACCAAATTCTGTTTTACTGACGTATGTAGATACCCTTTCATAGTGAAGCCTCAAAAAATGTATTATAAACCCTACATTTTGAACTAGCATGTTGAACCTACATTAAAATATTAACACGGAGGGGTATGGGAACTTACCCTCCCAGGGGCTTAGGGATCTATTTGGACTTAGCATAAATTATTTTTCCCACTTTTACCGAATAAAAATGTTTGAGTGCAACAAAAAATATATCATCCACATGAGTAGTATGGGGTCAATACCTTTTAGCGCCATGTACCCCTGGGGTCCGTCAATACCTTTTAGCACCATGTGCCCCCGGGGTTCCTGAGTGACTTTAAGCGGCCATTACTCCCATTGCATCTGGTCTGTCGAGTAACTGGTATTGCGTCATCTTTCATATTGTCGCTGAAAAATGCCATGAATTGAAGCGCCATGTACCACTGGATGCCTACACAGATACGAGCGCACAGAACATCCATCATTCCTGCGACAAACACAGTGTTATCTCAGCCTCCGGTGATATTTCCAAGAAACGTTTGCCAGCTGTTATTTCTCGATGAATTAATGCAGTGAAATTTATTATTGATTATCGATATTCATTATTGATTATCGATTATTGATTATCGATCACTGATTATTGATTATCGATTATTCATTATCGATTATTGATTATCGATTATTGATTATTGTTTTTTTTTTACCTAGAATTTTTTGGGACTTCGAATCTTTTTGGGACTTTGAATTTTTGGTGAATTAAAATTGTTTTGGGACCTAGAATTTTAAGGGATTTTTCATGCGACCACCCCGTGGTACTCTGTGGCTGGTGATCAACAGTACATGGTTTATTGTTTTTTCGATCAATATTAATTGTGCACTGGAAGGGTAAATACATACGTTTTGTTTTAAAAAGTAAAGATGAAATATTTCAAGAAAGAGTATCTACATGATAGAGTTGTCGTAGCATTGAATGCTGACAAGGACAAATATTTGAATTGCGAAACAAGCACTAATCGTGACATCATTGAAATGTATGCGAGCGTTGTTGTGACACTGAGAGATTAAATTTCTTTGGAGTACCAAAAATATTCAAATGTCATAGTGGTGGATATACCTGAGTAAAATTTCTAGAGATAATAGTAGAGAACAGATAATGCAAGCATAAAACTAATAGTTGATGACGAGAGGCAACTTCTTGCTAGTGCTGCTGGTAAACACGTAATCCATTGTTAGATCATATCATCATCTTTTTGGTACTACACTGCAACGGAACGTAAATAAAACACAGGCGGACCCCAGCACCAATGTCATAAATCATATCTTGTCTATGTGTCAGAACTGTTACCTATGTAATAATAATGTGATAATAGATAGTTAAAATCGAGGGTAAAATAAAAAGGCATTGGTAGATAATATCGCCAAGGAAATTAAAGACAATTCAATGAAAAGCAAAGCATCGCTGAACGTTAATTGTACCATTGGTAGTTGACCGACAGGTAACATTATTGAACAGAATCATAGCAATGATGAAGATAAAATACTCCAAGAAAGTAAATGCACATAATAGAGTTATCGTACCATTGGATACTGACAAAGATATATATTTGAACTACGAAATAAGCACAAATGGTGACACCATTAGAAACGTATATCAGCATTATCATGACAGTTACAGATTAAATTTCTTTGGACTACCAAAAAATTCCAACATTACTGATTAGAGGTGATAGTGCTTAGAGGCAATGCATGCATAAAAGTAATAGTTCACAACGAGGGTCAACTTCTTGCTCACAGCACAGGTAACACGTTACCTCTTGATAAATCCTATCGCCATCTTTATGGTATTAGAATTCAACAGAAGGTGAAAGTAAGACAGGCGTAGTGTTGCACCAATGTCATAAAACGTATCTTGTTTCAGTGCCAGAAGTGTTACCTCTGTAAAAATAATGTGGTAATAAAAAAACGGGACATTTCTTTTATGTTTTCATTTATTCAACTATAGAGTAAGGAGCAACGTTAAGACCAAAAACGAAAAGAAGTTGTTCCACATATGAGGAAGCAAACCTCTGCTTATTGCCTCACTGTTTACGCCAAGAGGTGAAACCAAGACCAGAGGAGTTTTTTCAGATTTTTCATAGACCAGAGTTTGTTTTTCTTAATGGCATTTTAATAGCATTGAAAAGAACGACTATTGAATGCCTCCCTGTTTACGCTAAGAGCTGAAACCAAGATCAGAGACAATTTTCAGATTTTTCATTGGCCAGAGTTTATTTTCTTAATGACATTCTAGTACCACTGGAAAGAACGAATATGAAATGCCTCGTTGTTTACGCTAAGAGGTTAAACAATGACGAGAGGAATTTTTCATATTTTCCATAGGTCAGAGTTTATTCTTTTTAATGATATTCTAATAGCATGGAAAAGACCGACTATTGAGTGCCTCGCTGTTTACGCTAAGAGATGAGTCCATGACCAGAGGAGGTTTTTGAAATTTTGCATAGGTCAGAGATGCAACAATGAGACACTTCTTTTATTTTTGCTTATTTAACTATAAGTAAGGAGCACATTAAGACTTAAAACGAACAGAACTTGTTCCGTCTATGAGGAAGCAAACCTCTACTTATTGCATCGCTGATTAGAGAGTTTATTGAGATTTTTTATAGCCCAGAGATATTTTTCTTAATGACATTCTAATACTAAGGGAAAGAACGACTATTGAATGCCTCGCTGCTTACGCTAAGAGGTGAAACCAAGTTCAGAGGGCTTTTGAGATTTCTCATAGGCCAGATATGCAACAGCGGGAAATTTCTTCCACTTCTGAAAGAAGTTTCAAAGTTAATTTTGGTTCGACCTACGGTTGGACTAAAAATGGACAAAAGTTGTTCCGTATATAAGGAAGTAAACATCTACATATTGCCTCGCTGTTTACGCTAAGAGGTGAAACCAAGATCAGAGAAGTTTTTCTTATAATTTTTCATAGGCCTGAGTTTTATTTTCTTAATGACATTCTAATAGCAAGGAAAAAACTACTATTGAATGCCTTGGTGTTTAAGCTAAGAGATGAAGCCAAGACCAGAGGAGTTTTTATTTTAAATTTTTCATAAACCAGACCAGAGTTTATTTTTCTTAATGACATTCTAATAATATTGAAAAGAACGACTATTGAGTGCCTCACTATTGACACTAAGAGGGAAATCAAGACCCGATGGGTTTTGAGATTTTTCATAGGTCAGAGATGCACCAATGGGGCACTTCAATTACTTTGCATTTATTCAACTATAAACTAAACCAAGAACAGAGGAGTTTTTTGAGATTTTTCAAATTTCGTCTCAAAATTTTGTCTGATCTGGGTTTCACCTCTTAGCGTAAGCAGGAAGGCATTCAATAGTTGCTCTTTTCCATACTACTGGCACGTCGTTAATAAAAATAAACTCTGGTCTATAAAAATCTAAAAAGACTCCTCTGGTCTTAGTTTCATCTTTTAGCATGAACAGCGAGGCATTCAATAGTCGTTCTTTTTCTTTCTATTAGAATATCATTGAGAAATATAAACTCTGGCCCATGAAAATCTAGAAAAACTCCTCTGGTCTTTGTTTCACCTCTTAGCGTAAACAGCGAGGCAATATGGAGAGGTTTGCTTCCTCAAATTCGGAATAACTTCAGTTCCTTTTTGGCCTTAATGTAGGTCCTTGCTTTATAGTAAGGACCTCTGGTTTCCTCCTGTCTTGGTCTCATCTCTTAGCATGAACAGCAAGGCAATCAATAGTCGTTGTTTTCCATGCTATTAGGATGTCATTAAGAAAATAAACTTTGACCTATGAAAAATCTCAAACAATTCCTCTGGTCATAGTTTCACCTCTTAGCGTAAAGATCTAGGCATTCAATACTCGTTCTTTCCCATGGTATTTGAATGTCATTAAGAAAAATAATCTCTGGCCTATTAAAAATCTCAAAATTTCGTCTGATCTTGGTTTCAACTCTTAGGGTAAACAAGGAGGCATTCAATATTTGTTCTTTTCCATACTACTAGAATATCATTAAGAAAAAACTCTGGTCTATGAAAAATCCAAAAAAGACTCCTCTGGTCTTGGTTTCATGTCTTGGCGTAAACAGCGAGGTATTCAAAAGTCGTTCTTTTCCGTGCTATAAGAATGTCATTTACAAAAACAAACTCTGGCCTATGAAAAATCTAAAAAAATCCTCTGGTCTTGGTTTCACCACTTAGCGTGAACAGCGAAGCGAAATGTAGAGGTTTGCTTCCTCCATTTCGGAACAACTTCTGTTCCTTTTCAGTCTTAATGTATGTCCTTACTTTAAAGTAAGGACCTCTGGTCTACTCCGGTCTTGGTCTCATCTCTTAGCGTACACTCCAAGACATTCAATAGTCGTTGTTTTCCATGCTATTAGGATGTCATTAAGAAAATAAACTTTGACCCATGAAAAATATCAAACAATTGCTCTGGTCATAGTTTCACCTCTTAGTGTAAACATTGAGGCATTCAATACTCGTTCTTTCCCATGGTATTAGATTGTCATTGAGAAAAATAAACTCTAGCATATGAATAATATCAAAATTTCGTCTGATCTTGGTTTCACCTCTTAGCGTAAACAGGAAGGCATTCAATAGTTGTTCTCTTCCATGCTTCTAGAATTTCATTAAAAAAACAAACCCTGGTCTTTAAAAAAATCCAAAAAAAGACTCCCCTGGTCTTGGTTTTATCTCTTTGTGTAATCAGCGAGGCATTCAATAGTCATTCTTTTCCTTGCTATTAGCATATCATTAAGAAAAATTAACTCTGGCCTATGAAAATCTAAAAAAAAACTCCTCTGGTTTTGGTTCAACCTCTTAGCGTTAACAGCGAGGCAATATGTAGGGGTTTGCTTCCTCAAATACGGAAAAATTTCTGTTCATTTTTAGTCTCAATGTAGAAGTGCCCCGTTGTTGCAAGACTCCTCTGGTCTTGGTTTTATCTCTTGGTGTAATCAGCGAGGAATTCAATAGTCATTCTTTTCCTTGCTATTAGCATATCATTAAGAAAAATTAACTCTGACCTATGAAAATCTCAAAAACTCCTCTGATCTTGGTTTCACCTCTTAGCGTTAACAGCAAGGAATTCAATATTCGTTCTTTTGCATGGTATTAGAATGTGCCAATGAAAAATCTCAAAAAAACCTCTGGTCTTGGTTTCACCTCTTAGCCTAAACAGCAAAAATCCTATAGTCTTTTTTCCCATGCTTTTATAATGTCATTAAGAAAAATAAACTCTGGGCTATAAAAATCACAATAAACTCAACTGGTCTTGGTTTCACCAGTTAGCGTAAACAGCGATGCAATAAGTAGAGGTTATCTTCCTTATATACGGAACAACTTCTGTTTGTTTTTAATCTTGACGTAGCTCCTTACTTTATAGTTGAATAAACCAAAAATTAAAGAAATGCCCCATTGCTCCATCTCTGACCTATTATAAATATCAAAAACTCCTCTGGTCTTGGTTTCACCTCCTAGCGTACACAACGAGGCAATCCATACTCGTTCTTTTCCATGCTGTTAGAATGTCATTAAGAAAAATAAACTGTGGCCTATGAAAAATCTAAGAAAACCACTCTGGTCTTGGCTCCACCTCTCTTAGCGTAAATAGCAAGGCAATAAGCAGAGGTTTGCTTCCTCATATATGGAAAAACTTCTGTTTATTTTAGTCTTAATGTAGGTCCTTACTTTATAGTTGAATAAACGAAAAAATAAAAGAAGAGTCCCGTTGTTGCATCTCTGACCTATGACATTGGTGAACCAGTACGCCTGTCTTCTTTTCACCTTTCGTTGAATACTAATACCCGAAAGATGGCGATAAAATTTATCCAGAGGTAACGTTTTACTTACGCTGTGAGCATGAAGTAGACCCTCGTTGTCAACTATTACTTTTATGCATTCATTATCTTTTTGCACTATCATCTCTGGATATATTATTCTAGTATATCTGCCATCAGTAATATTTAGTTTTTCGGTAGTCCAAAGAAATTTAATCTCTCACTGTCATGACAATGCCCACATTCATTTCCAATGGTGTCACAATTCGTGCTTGTTTCGTAGTTCAAATATTTATATTTGTCAGCACTAAATGCTACGGTAACTCTATCATGTGCACGAACTTTCTTGAAGTATTTCTTCTTCACTTTTTCATGATCATTATTATTCTGTTTTATGATGGTATCTGTTGGTAAACTACTAATGATACTATTAAAGTTCAGCGATGCTTTGCTTTTTATTAAATTGACTTCAATTTTCTTGGCGATATTATCTACCAATGACCTTTTTATTTTACTCTCGATTTCACTGTCTAATATCAAATTATTTTTACATAGGTAACAGTTCTGACACATAGACAAGACATGATTTATGACATTGGTCCTACATGATTTATGGCATTAGTCCTGGAGTACGCCTGTCTTGTTTTTACTTTCCGTAGAATCGTAATACCAAAAACACGATGATATGATTTAAAAATGAGTAAAATGTTACCAGCAGCACTAGCAAGAAATTGCCCCTCGTCATTAACTATTAGTTTTAGGCTTGCGTTATTCTTAAGCACTATCATCTCTCGAAGTTTTACTCTGGTATATCCACCACTATGACATTTGAATATTTTCGGTACTCCAAAGAAATTTAATCTCTCACTGCCACAACAACGCTCGCATACATTTCCAATGATGTCGCCATTAGTGCTTGTTCCTCTATTCAAATATTTGTCCTTGTCAGCATTCAATGCTACGACAACTCTATCATGTATACAAAATTTCTTGAAATATTTCATTTTTACCTTTTAAAATAAAACGTATCTGTTTATCCTTTCAGTGCACAATTAATATTGATCGGAAATAAACAATAAATCATCTACTGTCGATGACCAACCACAGAGTACCACGAGGACGGTCGCACGGAAAAAATATTCCAAAGAAATTTCTAAGTCCTAAAAAGTCCCAAAAGTTCTAAGTCTAAAAATTATAAGTCCAAAAAAGTAAACAAATTCTAAGTACAAAAAAGATAAAAAAATCAAAGTTAAAAAATGGGGGGGGGGGGTCATTTGGGCCCTGGAGTGGAGCCCTGGATGGGATCTCGGGGCCCTGGAGGGGAGCTCAGGTGCCAAAACTCATGCACAAGCCCAGTAATGGAAAACCGGTGTGCTCAGGACCATTAAATTACAAAAAGGATACCTGCTCGATTGTAGTCATTACAATTTTTGGAGATCGAAACATGTTTAATTAGCCATCAAAAGAGCATGTCAGTCCAGCAAGCATCTCAAATCACTGTGGTATGCAAATTCATGGAGTGATGCCAAAAAAGGTCTCCGGAAACAATTCACTTATAGAATTTACCATGTATCCAAATCCAATTGAGAAATTGATTGCGCAATTAACTTGTTACGACATTGTGACCATTAACATCAGTTGGCTAGCTTCTCAGAAACAATACGTAGATTACCTAGAGTGTATTTCTAATAACATAATATCATCAATGACTTGTTTGCTCAGCCTAGTAACGTGTCGTTGTTTTACCTTATCAAATCATGGGTCTTAAGTTCGATTCACATATCAGACAAAAATTTCATAAAATCAATGGAAAACTGCTTTGAAGCTCAAAAATGTGTCGTTGGAAAATAAAACATGTCGCCATCTATAATTTTAGTTAACAACAATGCAAAGTCCAAAAAACCAGGTTCCAAAAAAATAACAAAAACAATCAATAATCAATTAATCAATAATCAAAAATCGATAATCAATAATGAATTTCGATAATCAATAATCAATTTCATGGCATTATTTCATCGAGAAATAGCAGCTGGCAGGCGTTTCCTGGAAATATTACCGGAAGCTGAGATAATACCATGTGTGTCGTAGGAATGATGGGTGCACTGTGCGCTTGTATTAATGGCATTGTTTCATCGACAAAATGAATGATTGCGCAAAACCAGATGCTCGATAGACCAGATGCAATGGGATTACTGGCCACTTAAAGTCATTGAGGGACCAAGGGGGTACATGGCGCTTAAAATTATTGAGGGACCCCGAGGGTCATGGCGCTTAAAAGTATTGACTCCATACTACTCACATGTTCAACTGCATAAAATAAGGGGGAGTGGGTAGGGGTGCTGCCGAAGGATAATAAATCTGAAGAACCCCCCTCCCCTTCAAGTGATAATTACCAAAAACGCTTTTTGGTATATATTTTAGGTGGTAAACTTTTTGGGGTTGAAAAAGAGCAGAACGACTCCTAAAGCACAAGGGACGTTGAATATGGATGAGATCTCTTTTTAAAAAACTTAAAGACGTTAGCATATAAGGTGAAGGATGAGGAAGGGACAGCCCCCTCATATGGAACAACTTCTGTTCGGCTTAAGTTTTAATTTTCTTCCTTACTTTCAACTGAAAAACTTTTTTTTTATTATTTAATTCCCGTTATAAGACGCTGAGGTCAATAGTTACTGGGGAAACTTTGGTTCATAGTTTGAATACTTTACTCAGCCTCATTCAAAGATCTCAGCCGATTTCGAAGAATGAAAAAATATTTGATCTGTGTTTCCTTATATAATTGGGCAGAGAAAAAGTGAAATGCATTTGAACATAATTAGTCAAATAAAAAAAGATTAAGACATCGCTTGATATTCAATAGACAATTTTCTGTTATTTTAAGGGGGGGGATTTCTTGCATAATTATATTTTCAATTTTGAGTGGATTAAAACCCGATTAATCTATAAGAATCTATTCGGGTGGATTAATCTATAATTAATATAAAACTCATTTTTACAACAGCAAAAGATGCGACCAATTAAAAATAAAATTACTGTTGGCACGGGTCTATTGACAGAGATGGATCAGTGTGTTCTTCCTGAGTAAAATATTCAAGTTTTTGGTTCATAGACCTCCTCTTTGCAAAGCACTGTTAAACAGTTTTTAAACTTGAACGTAAACAGTGAGGAATGATAGGGTGGCTGTGGCTGCCTATCCAAATTGATAATAGATCCGAGTAACCTATTACGTTTGAAACAAATAGGTTTAAAATAGTAAATGAACAAGTTTTTTTCCGAATGAAAGAGAAGCCTAGAACTAAAACAAAGATAAATCAAAAATCACTTAAACATTGGAAGAAATACTCTATTGGAATTTTAATCATTGTTGATTGGCATGGGTTTATTAACAGAGATGGATCAATGTGTTCTCCCTGAGGAAAATATTCAATTTTTTGCAATACTTACCCCAAACGGATTGAAATGGGGTCCTGTAGAAAGGCAGTCGTCGCCCGTTATGTTACCGATCATGTGAACATGAAATCCATTAAAGCCAGGGGAAAGTCCTGTAGCTTTTCCAGTAATCTTGACAGGACTATTAGGATCTTCTTGATTCAGAAATAGATCTCCTCTTAAATCGGGGAATCTTTTCGTTGGCTGTAGAGACACAAAAGCCTGACTCGGGCATGATGTTGGTAATTCAACGGGATTGGAGAGGCAGGCCCCAATGCTGACTGCCAGTAATATTATTCTTAAAAAGAAAGCACTTTCTGTAATATAATAACACTACTTATTAACACCACACCCTGGATGGGGAAAGGATTTCAGCATTGATCCCCTCCTTACATCAACCGTGAATAACTGCATTAGTATGGAATATTTTTGGATTTGGTCTCAAATAAAACTTCATAATTGTCCCTCCCCTCTTTCCCTTCAAATAAAATGTGGGACACATGCCAATCGTTAGCTGTAAACCATTGGATATCATAATTTTTACAAAAAGGTTAACAATAGGTAATTCCGTACTAGTGCATTAGATGGTCACTTTCATATACTATGCAAGGAAACCAGTCATGCAATGACATACGGAACCCATCAGAGACAGCGTTGCCAAAGTTTTAGGGACAAAAGTGTCCAAATCAGCCAAAAAAGGACACTTTTAGTGTCCCTCTAGATAATTAGCCAAAATACAGGGTTGCCACTATGAATTTTCAAAACCTGTGAAAAAAGTGCCGAAAACCTGTGAAATTCGTCCTTCTTAGTTCTGCTACCTAGCGGTCTGTTACGTGCACGAGATCTGCAGGTATTTCCAGCTTTGACATTAACACTACCTATAAATTAAGTTTAGTGCTAGTTCAATTTGAAGAGATGACTGAAAAAAATTTCTCATGAGAATGTCAACAGAGTGAAATGTTATATCGATTATCGATACCGCTACCTATCTTAGTCGAAAAGGAAAGAACCAACCATAGAGATTTATTTTCACTTCGTTATTTTCATAAGTTATGTGAAAAAGATAGGAGTCTTTGATCTTCGGTAGCTATTAAGGAACTTTGTGTGCGACAAGGTACGAAACGCTGTAGCAACGAAATTTCTATTTTGACCTACATGGTTTTAAAGTTAAACTAAAGACGTCGATCACCTTAACCACTCAGCCAACTGGTTGTTCAAGTGGTTAAAATCGCTTAACAACTCCTCTATCTTGCCGTTTTCTGAACATTTAGAAGCAGGGTTGCCATCGTCAGTAGGATTTTACTAGATCTAGTAAAATAAAAAAATCTAGTACATTTAAAAGATCTAGTAAATTTCCCGAAATCTAGTAAAAAGTCATGATTTGTAGGAAACAAAACTTTTTTTATTTTCCATGAATTCAGTAAAACAATTAGGGTCCATTCATTACAAAGTCTGATTTCGATTATGTTAGATATTATGGCTACTATTGCTCTCATTTTTCGATTTCGCGTCAACCCTAGCGCTTAAAAATCTCTACTTTTCTTTAGGCTTCTTCTTGACAATTGCTTTGAAAGGCAAACTATTTAAAATCAGGACTGGTATGCCGGCTTAATTTGTTTTCAGAAAAATTTCCCTGACTCTCATAACAGCTGTTACGTTTGTTAGTTAGCTTTGTCCCTTTAAAGACGCTGTTGGAAACGAACTTTTTCCATACTTTCCCAAGTTCTTTCTGACTCTCTGCAGCTTGCCCCATTCAATTGCTGGAGCAGAGAGACAGTTCTTGATTTTATCGGTCATCAAAACTAAAAACCTGAATAGGTTAAATGTCTCGAGTGTTTCGTCTCTGATGAAAACGAAGCAACTTGTTCTCAGGTCGTCAAGTGAAGTACATGACTGGGTGATCCCCAGAGATTTGACTCGGGCTATCAAGAAATGGAAACAAGTAGATCCCTTCAGTCAGAACTCGACACTAGTGGATACTTTAAATTTGGATGAGGCCGAGTACGATTAAAGCCTTTTAAGTGCGACTTTTTTTTAATTGTGACTACATATTTTTCTACTTACTTTTCAATTTGTATGACTTGTCTGACATGAAGACTATTGACACAATGATATTTTTCTAAACTAATTATTGTATGTTATATAAGTTTTCTTTTTCTTGGCAACCCTAGTCCAATTTGAGGTGTACTTTTTAATTTAAATAATTCTACAACTAAACCGGTAGCCTATTACGTCATTTCCGTTTTGAAGTGACATAGATTGTATTGGTTTTTGATTCCCTTGAATACGAACGAGAGAATCCAGAAAAAATCAGTTCAGAAAAAATCCTAAATTAATTGCTTTAAAATTTGCCAGAATTCTTTGTAAGCAGTTTATCCCTTATTTAAATACCAGAGTAGTAAGTATCTATTGAATTTGCCAACGCCCCCGTACCAAACAGGTTTCTGGTAGGTATAATCTGGTTTGGTAGGTACAATCTGGTTAGGTGGGTATAATCTGGTTTGGTTCAAGTTTTTCTGACACAATTTATCGGATTTCTAATTCAGGGTATACATGTCTTTTTTAGGTTATATCCGTGTCAGAAAAACCGGTGTGTCTTTTTTAGCTGCCAATATATTCAATTATTTTTTGTATATATTCAGGTTTCGAATTTGGATTTTCAACAGTTTGAATAGTTCATTCAACTTATCAGTATCGGTATTTTTGCGATCATTTACATAGATATGGAATATTCTAAGCAGCTTCTGGTGAGTAAAATTTTCTCATTATTATAATAAAAAGAAATTGTCTCGCCATTAAGTTAAGGAAGAAATTCCTTCCTTACACTTTTGTTTTTTTTTCACCATGTTGTTACCTCTTTTAAAAAGCTTCCTTCTTTTAAATATTAAACGGTCCATGTATTTCAATTTTAGTAAATATTCAAAAAAAGAGGCATGTTCACTATGATTTTGGCTCGTTGTATATGAAAAATTAAAATAGAATTTGCATATTAGTTTCGGCAGATATGAAAGGTCACCCCTCTCCTCAATATCTTGCTCTTTACGCTAAAGGAACTCTTGAATCACAAAGGCCAGTATTAAGTTAAGGAAGAAATTCCCTCCTTTCACTTTTGTTTTTTTTTCACCATGTTGTTACCTCTTTTAAAAAGCTTCCTTCTTTTAAATATTCAACGGTCCATGTATTTCAATTTTAGTAAATATTCAAAAAAAAGAGGCATGTTCACTATGATTTTGGCTCGTTGTATATGAAAAAAAAATAGAATTTGCATATTAGTTTCGGCAGATATGAAAGGTCGCCCCTCTCCTCAATATCTTGCTCTTTACGCTAAAGGAACTCTTGAATCACAAAGGCCGGTTAATTAGAATAGATACCTCTTTTGAAAGTGCTAAAAAATAAAAAAAAAATAAATAAGCGTATAGGGTGAGATATAGGCTAGAGGGTGAATTCCTTATATACTTAATAATTTTTTAGTTTAGGCTATGTCCAGGAATCCTTTTCTTCCTTTTTTTCTGTGATTTTAAGTATTTCGTAATTTAGGTATATAACTTTTAAAAACTTTGCATATAGTTGTCAACTTTTTTTTTGATACTATGGAATTGAGGGTCCAATGCCCTCCGTTAATATTCTGAATAAGTAAGAATTGAGCTAGCTAATTAAATTTTGTCATTTTTTTTTATTTCAAATTTTGGGAGTTTAGTACCGTGATATTCGTATGTACGCGAAGGAACATTTGAGCAGAAAAATATTGATTTGTAAAAAGTAGCAGGCATTCTAAAGCACTAATAGATTGAGCGCTACAAGTTTCAGAATCGACTTTATAGGTTAAATTATATCACGGGAAGAGGGTTTTAAAATCCCCCTTCCCTCCAAACTCAAAATTTTCCAAAATTCTACTTCAGAAGCTTTTTTAAATATTTGTAAAGCTTTAAGACATAGAGCACTACAAACATCAGAATTGACTTTATAAGTCAAATTATATTATGGGGAGATGTTTTTGAAATCACCCTTCCCTCCTTCCCTTCCCTCCAAACTCAAAATTTTCAAAAATTTTATTTTAAAAGCTTTTTAAATATTTCTAAAGTGCTACAAACATCAGAATAAACTTTAGAGGGCAATTTATCTGTAAAAGAGGGCTTATTACTAATTTTTTCTTCTTTTTAAGGATGTTGAGGTGGATTCTTGCATTCACCCTCCCTCCGAAAAGAGACCAAGATGGGGAGATAACACATCAATGCAAGCTGCAAGTTCTCATGAAAGTGTCAACTCTGCACAGAATTCGATGAGAGAAAGCGTTATTCGCTATGCACCACGGTCACTTTGTAACGAGCTAACTGCAATTTCTATGGTAAGCACCATTTATCAGATAGCTTTCAACTTTATAGCGCACTCACAAATTCCCTTTTTAAACAAGTTGCTGATAATTTAACTTTTACATTTGACTCAGAGATGACTTTCATGTACTAAAGTTAAGAAAAAAACCGGGTCAGCAAGCGCCTCTTAGTCTAATCAAATGCAGATTCCTTCAAGGTGTAACAAAACTTAGCATATGAAAAACCTGTCTTTGCTCCGTGTATTCTTCAATGAAATAGAGAACTTCTCGTGAAATTTTTTGTCCATATTTCATTTGAAGTCTTAATTTAAGCAAAATTAAAACGATCATCGTTTGTTCGACTAACAATTTATAATCAGCTACTTGTATGCGCGTGTGTGTTTTTACTAAAGGGGGTAATTATTGAAGAAAAAAGGGTGTGTAGGGGTGGGGTAAAAAAACGGGGGGGGGGTAGATTTGTAGGAAAAAGGAATCTGCTTCTAGTCTGATTGCTATTTCTTACGGATGACTAGATTTGTAGGAAAAAGAATCAAGTTCTTTTTTAAATGGGGTAGTAAGACAAATATTTGGTTGACTTTTTTTTTATTTTATTTTGTTGCTATTAGTCAAACGTTGCGATGTTTTTGTATGTGTGTGTGTGTGTGTGTGTGTGTGTGTGTGTGTGTGTGTGTGTGTGTGTGTGTGCGCCGTCTGTGTGCGTGTGTCTTCTCTCTGTGTGTGTATCGTCTCTGTGAGCGTGTGCGTGTGTGCGTGTGTGTGAGCGTGTGTGTGTGTGTGTGTGTATGTGTGCGCATGTGTGTGTGTGTCAGTGTGTATGTTTGTGTGTGTATGTGCGTGTGTGTGTGTGTGTGTGCGTGTGTTTGTGCGTGTGTGTGTCAGTGTGTGTGTCAGTGTGTGTGTCAGTGTGTTATTAACAAAATTTGTAATTTATTATACATTGTTTGATAAAAAAAAGAAAAAAGAAAAGTGTGTTATAATTGTAATAAAACTTTCGTCAAAGAAAAAAAAACTTAATCCATTCATTTTCTAGTTTCAGGGGGAAGCTGTGAAAACTTCTGCCTTCCCTGGTCCATGATTTCAAAGTATCATGGGTAATTGTCCCCTCTCACCGGATGATGATGTTAGTGAAGGTACGTTATTTGATATCCCCCTGGATTTTCAATTTACAGCTGAAGAAATGGACAGAGTAGGGGTGGGGTAAAAAAAGGGGGGGTAGATTTGTAGGAAATAGGAATCTGCTTCTAGTCTGATCGCTATTTCTTAAGGATGGCTAGATTTGTAGGAAAAAGAATAAAGTTCTTTTTTTAATGGGGTAGTAAGACAAATATTTGGTTGACTTTTTTTTTATTTTATTTTATTGCTATTAGTCAAACATTGCGATGTTTTTGTATGTGTGTGTGTGTGTGTGTGTGTGTGTGTGTGTGTGTGTGTGCGCCGTCTCTGTGCGTGTGTCTTCTCTCTGTGTGTGTATCGTCTCTGTGTGAGCGTGTGCGTGTGGCGTGTATGTGAGCGTGTGTGTGTGTGTGTGTGTGTGTATGTGTGCGCATGTGTGTGTGTGTGTGTGTGTGTGTCAGTGTGTATGTGTGTGTGTGTATGTGCGTGTGTGTGTGTGTGTGTGCGTGTGTTTGTGCGTGTGTGTGTCAGTGTGTGTGTCAGTGTGTGTGTCAGTGTGTTATTAACAAAATTTGTAATTTATTATACATTGTTTGATAAAAAAAAGAAAAAGAAAAGTGTGTTATAATTGTGATAAAACTTTCGTCAAAGAAAAAAAACTTAATCCATTCATTTTCTAGTTTCAGGGGGAAGCTGTGAAAACTTCTGCCTTCCCTGGTCCAGGATTTCAAAGTATCATGGGTAATTGTCCCCTCTCAACGGATGATGATGTTAGTGAAGGTACGTTATTTGATATACCCCTGGATTTTCAATTTAGAGCTGAAGAAATGGACGGTCTTATGCAAATTGTTGGGCCTAATTTTTCCGGGGATATTTTTAACGACAACTTTACTATTAGTGAATTGAGTCCTGTACAAACAGGTGCAGGACATGAAAATAGTGCTATGTCCCTGGAATTGCGCGAATTTTATTTGTTAGAGTCTGCTCTAAGTCACCTGCAAACATATAGGGTAGATTTTAACCCTCCCGAGGAAAACGCGGGCATTATTTTAACTGACCCTGTAAAAGTTCTCCATAGCTATATCGACAGAATTCGAGCAAAAATTGAGATTCAGATTCAGAAATGGGGGGGGGGGGTCAAGGGGGGTTAAAGCATCAGTTAATCAAAAAGTTTATTTATAGAAGGGGACATCCGGGGATATTTTTTATTTTCATTTTTCAACTGGGAGCCAGACTTTTTACCCAGGTCTAAACGAATTTGAAGACAACTTTTTCAACTGGGTAAATAAACTAATTTTGACTTTGGACACGTTTAATGAGAGAGGAAGTGAGTCCACAATTTTATACATTGAACGCATGGATCTGAATCTCTGTTGATTTAAAAAAACTTTATTTTAAGGGGAGGGCGGGGTAAAAGAATAAAATGCCACCCAGATTTGTCGGCTACAGGAGGGGTTCAGGGTTTCAATTTTGACACGGGGCTACAATGCTTTAAATATGCATTTTTAGCGGCAGCCCATAAAACATTATATAATGAGTCAAAAATGAAAAATCTCGACAGCCTTGCACTTAATGGTGGAAAAAATTACCCTAAAGTAAAGTTTGATGGTTTAGAGGGAAAGTATCCGGTGTCCTTGAAAGAAATAAGCATATTCGAGAAAGCAAATGAAAATCTTGAGGTGGGGGTGGTTGTTCTCCAGTATGACACTGAATTTGTAGATGGGGGAAAGAAACCAAATAAAAAAGGGGTTTTGTATTCAGTGAGGACACCGACGATGGAAAATGTTAAAAATTGGGTATGGGTTATTTACGAGCCTCCCAGAGATGTAAATTCTTATGGTCATTTTTTTCCCGTTACAGCAATAAGTCGAATCTTATCTCAAGGCAAGAACAAAGGAGAATGTCTCTATTGTCCCATGTGCCTTTCCTCATTTAGATCTGAGCGAACAATCTCAGATCACATGGGGCATTGCAAAATTCATGGGAATCAAAG